>CM063524.1:34031209-34070780 GCA_032199755.1 Ambrosia artemisiifolia | reverse complement strand
CACCGGTCAATTTGGTGAGTAATTACGCTTTTCGGCAGCTTCCAAACTCAGTTTTTCATGGCCTAGGAACACGTTTTGGCAAAAAAATCGCATTTTGGTTTCGGCAGTACGGACCCATTTTCACACCATTTTCTATTTTTAGCAGAAAACGAGCGATTTTTTAAATCGATTCACCCGTCAATTTGGTGAGTAATTACGCTATTCTGCAGCTTCCAGACTCAGTTTATTTGGCATAGGAACACGTTTTGGCAAAAAATTAGCATTTTAGTTTTCGGAAGTACGGGCCCATTTTCACACCACTTTCTACTTTTAGCAGAAAACGAGCGATTTTTAAATTGATTAACCCGTCAATTTGGTGAGTAATTACGCTATTCTGCAGCTTCCAAACTAAGTTTTTTATGGCCTAGGAACACGTTTTGGCAAAAAAAAATCGCATTTTGATTTTCGGCAGTACGGGCCCATTTTCTCACCACTTTTTATTTTTAGCAGAAAACGAGTGATTTTTAAATCGATTCACTCGTAAATTTGGTGAGTAATTACGCTATTCTGCAGCTTTCAGACTCAGTTTATTTGGCAAAGGAACACGTTTTGGCAAAAAAAATAGCACTTTAGTTTTCGGAAGTACGGGCCCATTTTCACACCACTTTCTATTTTTAGCAGAAAACGAGCGATTTTTAAATCGATTCACCCGTCAATTTGGTGAGTAATTACGCTATTCTGCAGCATCCAGACTCAGTTTATTTTTCCTAAGAACACGTTTTGGAAAAAAAAAAATAGCATTTTAGTTTTCGGAAGTACGGGCCCATTTTCACACCACTTTCTATTTTTAGCAGAAAACGAGCGATTTTTAAATCTATTCACCCGTCAATTTGGTGAGTAATTACGCTATTCTGCAGCTTCCAAACTAAGTTTTTTATGGCCTAGGAACACGTTTTGGCAAAAAATATCGCCTTTTGGTTTTCTGCAGTACGGACCCATTTTCACACCACTTTGTATTTTTAGCAGAAAACGAGTGCTTTTTAAATCGATTCACCCGTCAATTTGGTGAGTAATTACGCTATTCTGCAGCTTTCAGACTCAGTTTATTTGGCCTAGGAACACGTTTTGGCAAAAAAATAGCATTTTAGTTTTCGGAAGTACGGGCCCATTTTCTCACCACTTTTTATTTTTAGCAAAAAACGAGCGATTTTTAAATCAATTCACTCGTCAATTTGGTGAGTAATTACGCTATTCTGCTGCTTACAGACTCAGTTTATTTGGCCTTGGAAAACGTTTTGGCAAAAAAATAGCACTTTAGTTTTCGGAAGTACGGACCCATTTTCACACCACTTTCTATTTTTAGCAGAAAACGAGCGATTTTTAAATCGATTCACCGGTCAATTTGGTGAGTAATTACGCTTTTCGGCAGCTTCCAAACTCAGTTTTCATGGCCTAGGAACACGTTTTGGCAAAAAAATCGCATTTTGGTTTCGGCAGTACGGACCCATTTTCACACCATTTTCTATTTTTAGCAGAAAACGAGCGATTTTTAAATCGATTCACCCGTCAATTTGGTGAGTAATTACGCTATTCTGCAGCTTCCAAACTAAGTTTTTATGGCCTAGGAACACGTTTTGGCAAAAAAAAATCGCATTTTGATTTTCGGCAGTACGGGCCCATTTTCTCACCACTTTTTATTTTTAGCAGAAAACGAGTGATTTTTAAATCGATTCACTCGTAAATTTGGTGAGTAATTACGCTATTCTGCAGCTTCCAGACTCAGTTTATTTGGCAAAGGAACACGTTTTGGCAAAAAAAATAGCACTTTAGTTTTCGGAAGTACGGGCCCATTTTCACACCACTTTCTATTTTTAGCAGAAAACGAGCGATTTTTAAATCGATTCACTCGGCAATTTGGTGAGTAATTACGCTATTCTGCAGCTTCCAGACTCAGTTTATTTGGCCTAGGAAAACGTTTTGGCAAAAAAATAGCATTTGAGTTTTCGGAAGTACGGACCCATTTTCACACCACTTTCTATTTTTAGCAGAAAACGAGCGATTTTTAAATCGATTCACCCTCAATTTGGTGAGTAATTACGCTATTCTGCAGCTTCCAGACTCAGTTTATTTGGCCTAGGAACAGTTTTGGCAAAAAAAAAATAGCACTTTAGTTTTCGGAAGTACGGGCCCATTTTCACACCACTTTCTATTTTTAGCTGATAACGAGCGATTTTTAAATTGATTCACCCGTCAATTTGGTGAGTAATTACGCTATTCTGCAGCTTCCAGACTCAGTTTATTTGGCCTAGGAACACGTTTTGGCAAAAAAAATCGCATTTTAGTTTTCGGAAGTACGGGCCCATTTTCACACCACTTTCTATTTTTAGCAGAAAACGAGCGATTTTTAAATCGATTCACTCGTCAATTTGGTGAGTAATTACGCTATTCTGCTGCTTACAGACTCAGTTAATTTGGCCTTGGAAAACGTTTTGGCAAAAAAAATAGCACTTTAGTTTTCGGAAGTACGGACCCATTTTCACACCACTTTCTATTTTTAGCAGAAAACGAGCGATTTTTAAATCGATTCACCGGTCAATTTGGTGAGTAATTACGCTTTTCGGCAGCTTCCAAACTCAGTTTTCATGGCCTAGGAACACGTTTTGGCAAAAAAATCGCATTTTGGTTTCGGCAGTACGGACCCATTTTCACACCATTTTCTATTTTTAGCAGAAAACGAGCGATTTTTAAATCGATTCACCCGTCAATTTGGTGAGTAATTACGCTATTCTGCAGCTTCCAGACTCAGTTTATTTGGCATAGGAACACGTTTTGGCAAAAAATTAGCATTTTAGTTTTCGGAAGTACGGGCCCATTTTCACACCACTTTCTACTTTTAGCAGAAAACGAGCGATTTTTAAATTGATTAACCCGTCAATTTGGTGAGTAATTACGCTATTCTGCAGCTTCCAAAATAAGTTTTTATGGCCTAGGAACACGTTTTGGCAAAAAAAAAAATCGCATTTTGATTTTCGGCAGTACGGGCCCATTTTCTCACCACTTTTTATTTTTAGCAGAAAACGAGTGATTTTTAAATCGATTCACTCGTAAATTTGGTGAGTAATTACGCTATTCTGCAGCTTTCAGACTCAGTTTATTTGGCAAAGGAACACGTTTTGGCAAAAAAAATAGCACTTTAGTTTTCGGAAGTACGGGCCCATTTTCACACCACTTTCAATTTTTAGCAGAAAACGAGCGATTTTTAAATCGATTCACCCGTCAATTTGGTGAGTAATTACGCTATTCTGCAGCTTCCAGACTCAGTTTATTTGGCCTAGGAAAACGTTTTGGCAAAAAAAATAGCATTTGAGTTTTCGGAAGTACGGACCCATTTTCACACCACTTTCTATTTTTAGCAGAAAACGAGCGATTTTTAAATCGATTCACCCTCAATTTGGTGAGTAATTACGCTATTCTGCAGCTTCCAAACTCAGTTTATTTGGCCTAGGAACAGTTTTGGCAAAAAAAAAATAGCACTTTAGTTTTCGGAAGTACGGGCCCATTTTCACACCACTTTCTATTTTTAGCTGATAACGAGCGATTTCTAAATTGATTCACCCGTCAATTTGGTGAGTAATTACGCTATTCTGCAGCTTCCAGACTCAGTTTATTTGGCCTAGGAACACGTTTTGGCAAAAAAAATCGCATTTTAGTTTTCGGAAGTACGGGCCCATTTTCACACCACTTTCTATTTTTAGCAGAAAACGAGCGATTTTTAAATCGATTCACTCGTCAATTTGGTGAGTATTTACGCTATTCTGCTGCTTACAGACTCAGTTTATTTGGCCTTGGAAAACGTTTTGGCAAAAAAAATAGCATTTTAGTTTTCGGAAGTACGGGCCCATTTTCACACCACTTTCTATTTTTAGCAGATTACGAGCGATTTTTAAATTGATTAACCCGTCAATTTGGTGAGTAATTACGCTATTCTGCAGCTTCCAAACTAAGTTTTTATGGCCTAGGAACACGTTTTGGCAAAAAAAAAATCGCATTTTGATTTTCGGAAGTACGGGCCCATTTTCACACCACTTTCTATTTTTTGCAGAAAACGAGTGATTTTTAAATCGATTCACCTGTCGATTTAGTGAGTAATTACGCTATTCTGCAGTTTCCAAACTAAGTTTTTATGGCCAAGGAACACGTTTTGGCAAAAACAATAGCATTTTATTCTATCTTCTTCTGTTTGTTCTTCTATCACTGTTATAAGAGAAGAGTTTAAATCAGTTGTAGAAGTGGGAACATGCTTTGGAATTTCAGCTGGATTTGTTTCTATTGCTTCAGAAGACTATTCTGGTTCAGTGCAGGTAATGTCAATTACTGAAGTGTTGATCTGAGCAGCATTAACTAATGAAGGATTGTCTTCAGTACTTTTGGTCTTGTCTTCAGCAGCTTCTTCACTATTGCCTTGGGTAGACTTTTTAGCTTTTTCTCTAAGGATTCTCTCTTGATTCTCATACCATTCTTTTCTTTCTTTCAGTGCTTTTTCTTGTCTTGTCATGGTAGTTAGCTTTTTAGATTCCTTGAGATTTTGTTCTTCTCTAGCTCTTTTTGAAGCTTCAAGAGACACAGTTTCATGTTCCTTTGACATCTCCCCCTTTTTGGTTTCATCCACTTCTGGAAACCAAGGAGGTGGAGGTGTTACATCAGATAGATAGGCTAATTGTCTTCTGTTGTCTTCCATCTTTCTTGACAATTCACCAAGCTTGTGATCAATTGCATTGTTTATCATCTCCAATTGAGTTTTGTTCTTTAACTCCATAGCAGTCATAAAGGTTTGAAGATGACCAGAAATAAGCTGGTGTACCATCTGGTATAGGGGACCATCTGGGCTGCATAGTTGGTTCAATTCTATGCTTGAGGACCCAGAGAATTGGGTAGGCTTTTGTGATTGCGGAGGGTGTGTTTTGGGGTGATCCTCAGTGTGAACTGGGGATGCCACTTTTGGGGAATTGGGGTTTAAGTGGTCTTCAACCTGTTCTTCTGTGACTGTCTCCTTGAGTACAGATACATTAGAATCAGGACCTTCACAGTCAGCCGTCAATTGTGGAGATTTTGATCCATCATCTAAATTAATGGAATCATCTGAATCACTGACATAGTCCTCAATGAGAACATTACCAGTTGTCTCATGAGATAGGCCCATCCTAGTTGTATCATGAACCTCTTTTTCTTAGTACTGAGGTTTTCCTACTTCAGGCACAGGGCCTTCATCAGTAGTTGCCACCTTTGAGGTCTTAGCAATGGTACTACTATCCTCCAATCCATCACTGTATGGTATAAGAGTAGTAGCAGCCTCAAATATACCAAAGGATTCTAAGTTTGGGCTTAGAGTCCTTGGTTCCTCCTCATCTCTTTGGTTAGAGCTGATCACATTCACATCAATGTCCTTTTCTGTGTTTTCATCCCCTGTATTATGTGGTGATTGGGGATTGACACTTTCAGATAGAGTGTGTTGTTTTAGCTGAGAGAGAATATTAGCTATCTCAACTGCTGGTGATGTTTCTTGTTCAGCAGTTGGGGTTTGTTCAGTTGGTTCAGTTATTTTGAAAGAAGGGTCAATAGTTTTTGTCTTTTTGAGTTTCTTTCTTGAAAACAAAATGGATATTGGTGCTCTTGGGGTTGTTTGAGATGAATGAGACTGAGAGGAAGTTTCAGTCACATCTTTTAAAAGTGCAGATTGCACATCAGCAGCTTCAGGCATCTTAACTTCCTGAATTGCTTTTCTTTTTGGGTTGGTGGGTTTGGATTTTTGTTGTTTGGTTTTTTTAGGCTTTTTGGGAATGGGTTTTGAGGATGTTGGTTCCTTAGGGACTGTGACATGTTCCCCTTGGTCATCCTCTGGCAGAAGTGCAGGTTTGCTATGCTTAGTGTATGCTTGTGAGGATAAAGGGTTTGAAACGATTGTTTTACCCACAAGCACCTCTTGTCCAAGTTCTTTGATAATACATTGCATGACGAACCTTGGATACAACAAAAATTTCTTTTATCATTTTGGTGATGCAACACCAACTCATTGAAAAAGTATGAAGATGCCCTATATTTAGTTTCATTAACAATTGAATGAATAATAGGTTGTAAAGTTGAGGACATCTGATCAGACGATCCAGTCTTTGGACTTAAACACATGATAATGTAGTGAAACAAAAGTTTATATTGTGCATCAAAATATCTATTGTAAATGGTAGCATGTGATAATGTACCTTGGTAACCACACTCTATTATGGTTGATTGAATTGTTCCACTAGGAATTTAATTAGGTGCTTCAACATCATCAAGACCTAGTCTGTTTCCAAGGGTTGCCTGTGTGATTGCCATTTCTTTCCCTTTGATCTTCGTCTTCAAGGAAATGACTTTACCATCTTCGGTAATAGTCTTAGCGTTTGCTTAAAACTCATTGAGAGTGTCAGTATGGATTGGTGGGTCAATAGTGAACGCCGTGTAATATTGAGATTTTACGATCAATTCAATGATTTCATCGTACTGGACCAGGCTTCATCTTTTTCGAAGTAGCCTCTTTGATTGTGTCCCTGTTTAAGAACTAGAGCCATTGTTTTTTATAGAACAGTTGTAGGATTCAGAGAGCGTTTTGAGAGAGGGAAGTTTTGTTTTTGAAACGATAATAATGAAAAGAGGGGTTTGAGAAGTTTAATAGTCATTTTAGATCAAACTTCTGAGAAAAATAGGAAAAGACTAATTTGCCCTTTTTGTCTAAAACCTCTGATGAATAACTGTTCATCAGGAGTTTCCTATTTTGTTCTTCAGTAGTTTTAACTATTCTTCAGTAGTTTTAACTACTGAAAAGATTTTCTTAAAAAAATACCCCTAAAATCAATATTTGATGATTTTATTATCATCAGCAGATTTTTCTTTCCAGAAATTTTCCCATACTAATGTTTTTGTACATCAGTAGTTTTTCTCTCTTTTTGTTGATCAACAGAGGTTTGGGACAGAGTTTAGTAAACAGGTAAGTTAAAGTAAAATATGTACAGAAAAATGAAAACACTTACAGAGTTTACTCAAAGTTTAGCATTCCAAGCATGGAAACTAACCTCTGAAACGTTGTGGTGTCAAGAGGCTATGTGAAAATATCAGCAATTTGATTAGCTGTTGTCACATGTTTACCTCAATTTTGCCCTTTTCATAGCAATCCCTAATGAAATGATACCTGATTTCTATGTGCTTTGTCTTTGAAAATTGAACAGGGTTTTGAATGATGCTAATGGCAGATTTACTATCTACTAAGAGTGGAGTCTTGGTTTCTTTGATTCCATAATCAAGAAGTTGATATTGAAGCCATTGAATCTGTGATGTACAGCTTGCAGCAGCAATGTATTCTGCTTCAGCTGTTAAAGTTGCCACAGATATTTGTTTCTTTGATTGCCCGGACACCAGACAGTTTTCTAAGAATTGACAATCACCAGATGTTGATTTTCTTGACATTTTACACCCTGCATAGTCACTATCTGGAAAAGCTGTTAACTTAGTATTGCTTGAAGTAGGATACCAAATTCCTAATGTAGGAGTTCCTTTCATATATCTGAAAATTCTTTTGACAGCAGTTAGGTGAGATTCCCCTGGTGCAAATTGATATCTAGCACAAACACAAGTTGAAAACATAATATCTGGTCTGGAAGCAATTAGATACAAAAAAGAACCTATCATACATCTATACATGGTTTGATCAACCTGTTTTCCTTGATCATGTGGTTCAACTTGTTTGGTTGGTATCATGGGAGTGGAACATGATTTATTGTCATGTAAAGAAAATTTCTTCAATAATTCTTTAACATATTTTGATTGATGTATAAGAGTTCCATTTGTTTGTTGCTTGATCTGCAGTCCCAAAAAATACTGCAGTTCTCCCATTGTACTCATTTCAAATTTTGATTGCATGAGTTTCTTAAATTCATTACACAGTTTTGTATTTGTTGAACCAAAAATGATGTCATCAACATAAATTTAAACAAGTAAGACATGATTTCCAACATTCTTTATAAAAAGTGTTTTATCAATGGATCCTCTTGTGAAGTGATTTTTGAGTAAAAAGGTAGAAAGTTTTTCATACCAAGCACTGGGAGCCTGTTTTAGCCCATAAAGAGCTTTGTCAAGTTTGTACTCCCAATCAGGGTGAGCATGATCCTCAAACCCAGGTGGCTAACAAACATACACTTCCTATTTTATTTTTCCATATAAAAATGCACTCTTGACATCCATTTGAAAAACTTTAAGTTTGTTGGAAATAGCATAAGCCAAAAGTAACCTAATGGCTTTAAGCCTTGCAACTGGAGCAAAGGTTTCATCATAATCAATTCCTTCTTCTTGTGAATAACCTTGTACCACCAGTCTTGCTTTGTTCTTGATAATCATACCAGCTTCATCTTGTTTGTTTCTAAAAACCCATCTTGTGCCAATTGGTAGCTTGTTTGGTGGTAAGGGACAGATTTCCCAGACCTGTTGCTTCTTGATTTGGAGCAACTCTTCTTGTATATCTTGAAACCAACTTTTATCTTTGAGGGCTTCTTGGTATTTCTTTGGTTTCAACTGAGAAATGAATGCTGAGAAAAGGCAAAAGTTGGAAAGCTGGTTTCTTGTAAGTACCCCTAATGCAATATCACCCATGATTTGATCCAATGGATGATCCTTATGTTCAATCAGTTGTTGTAACCCTGTACTTGGAGATGGCTCTTGAACTTCTTCAAACAAACCACTGAGGTTGATAATATCTGGTTCAGCTGTATGTAGTGGTTAAGGAGTCTGTGGAGCTGAATCAGTAGTTTGATTTTGTTCATCAGCAGTTGTTGAAGTAGAAGTTTGCAAAACTTCTGATGGTTTGAAAGTTGATTTATTGACTGTGTTTGGAGTCCATGATGGAGGCCTATCATCATAGAACCCTTAATCACCATAATAAGTGGGTTTAGATGAAATAACAGTCTTTTCAGGTCCGAAATGAAAACTGTCAAGGTCAAAGAGTTCAGCAGGATGTGCAGGAATGAGAGTGTGTTTTGCTCATTAAACTTGACATTCATTGTTTCTTCAACTATCTTTGTTCTGGAGTTAAATACCTTGTAGGCTTTTCTAGTGGAAGAGTAACCAAGAAAATATCCTAAATCAACTTTTGCAGCAAACTTTGAAATAGAGTCTTTGATGTTTAGTATGAAACATTGACATCCAAAAGCCCTGAAAAAGGAGATAAGGGGCTTGATGCCATGAAGAACTTCATAGGCAGTTTTGGAATGTCTTTTGTTGACAAGGAGCCTGTTTTGAACATAACAAGCTATGTTGACTACTTCAGCCCAGAAATACAATGGTAGGCCTGAATCAGCTAACATAGTTCTTGCTGCTTCAATTAATGTTATGTTCTTCCTTTCTACCACATCATTTTGTTTAGGAGTTTTGGGAATGCTGAATTGTCTAACAATCCCTTTAGACAAACTGAATTCATCCAGAGTTTTGTTCCTGAACTCTGTCCCATTGTCACTCCTGATGACTTTGACAGAGAGTGAATATTGTTTCTCTACTTGTAGAATGAAGAACTTGATGATATCAGCTGCTTCATCCTTGGAATATAAGAAGAAAACCCATGTGAATCAAGAGTAGTCATCAATGATGACCAAGCAGTATTTCTTCTTACCAAGGCTCATAATTTTGACTGGTCCAAATAAGTCCATATGGAGTAGTTGAAGACATGCAGTTGTTTTTTATTCTTCAATAGACTTATAAGAGGACTTATGTTGTTTACCTTTAAGACAGGAGACACAGTTTTCTTTACACTGGTATTCCTTAAAAGGTAGACCTCTGACCAAGCCCATTTTTGTGACTTTATTTATGGTTTTAAAGTTCACATGGCCAAGTCTCCTGTGCCAGAGATCAGTTTCAGAAGTTGATGTTCTTGAGAAGAAGCAAGCAGTGTTGTTCAGTACTTTGTCGTTTTCAATGTCCACTGCATAGACATTGCCATATCTTTTGGCTATCAGCAAAGTATGATCTTCAATAATCTTCTCTATCAACTTTTGGCCTTCTGGTGATATAATCTTGCATGCTGTTTTGGTTAAAAAGGAAGAATATCCCTTGTCCCACATTTGAGAGACACTCAGCAAGTTATATTCCAAGTTTTCAACCAGATTGACCTTTTCAATCTGTATTTTACCAGAGGATACATTGCCATGTCCTAACACATATCCCTTGGCATTGTTCCCAAAGGACAGAGATCCTTCTATTTGACTGATTAAATTACTTATCAGGTATCTGCATCCTGTCATGTGCATTGAGCCTCCACTATCAACATACCAAATGCTGTTCAAACCTCTGGAGACCCTCTGCACCACATAGCAAATTAGTTAGATTTTGGAACCCAAGCTAGTTTGGCTTTGGGTTTGCTCTTGAGAACAGGAGCAGTTTGTTTTGGACCATTTTTAGAAATCCATGTCTTTTTGGCAATGGATTTTTCTTTGAGAGCAATGGTGAAATCCTTTTGAGGATCACCATCAACTTTGTTCATCAGTAGTTTTACTATATTCATAAAATTTTTAATCTCAACGGTTTGTGAAACTGCTGATGATTCTGGTCCAACTACTGAGGAAGAATTTTGAGAAAAAGACCTTTGTTGAGATTTAGTCTTTTTCTGAGAAAAGGTGTTACTTGGTTGTTTGTTGGGATAAAAAGTTTCTTCAAAATCTTGGTTTATTTGTTTTCCCACAACCAGTTGTAAAATTTTCTTGTTGTACTGATTTCCTTTTCTGTATCTACAAAATTCTGTTTTGTGGTTAAACATACCACAAATTTCACATTCTTTTGCCTTCTCCTTCCTGTTAAATTCATCATAAGATGTGGAAGGCAAATTACCGACAGTTCTAGAGTCCTGAGTTAGGTCATCAGTAGTTTTCAGGTTCTTAACTTCTGATGTAGATGAAACTACTGTTGACTTATTGTCAGCATTTTTAACTTCTGAAAAACTTTCTTTTCCAATCTTGAGAAAGTTCTGATGAAAAGATGTGCATTCTTTCATATCAGAAGTTTGATTTTGAACTATTCTACTCCCATCATCAGTAGTTTTGGGAGTAAAATCAGTTGGTGTTTCAGTATGGTTATACCCTATGCCAAACTTAACATTTGATGCAGTGTTGGGTCAAATTAGAGAATGATGTTATCAGTTACAAGCAAGTTTTCCAAGTGCTCACACAGTGGGCTGAGCACTTAGTCAAGTACTCAGCCAAGTGCTCACACTGAGCACTTAGGCAAGTACTCAGCCAAGTACTCACACTAAGCACTTAGTTAAGTACTCAGCCAAGTACTCACACATTTTAGTAGTTTTCCAAGCAAGTGGCGGCTTGCTTGGAGGACAAGGCTTAGGATCTATAAATAGGACACTAGACACCATAGAAGGGTGTGCATTTTGGAGCCACCACCCCGGGGAGATCACCCGAGGTGGGTGATTATCTTGTTATTTGTTTATTACATTCAATGAAAGTTCTCTTTGTTCAATCCAATATCTATCTATTTTTCTTATATTAGTTGTTTGTTCTTGGCTCAAAATCACCCGTCTCTATATTTATATCAATTCAAGGCTTAAACAAGATCATTTGGGAATATCATGCAGTTTGTTTGTTAAGCAGCATTTAGTAGCCTCTACATGACTCAACCCAAATTTCACAATCAACCTTGGTGTCAGCAAGCTCTTTTCTGACATTTCCTAAGTCTTCTATCATGATTTTAATATATGCTTGGGTTTCAATAGCATTATTTGTTAATTCAGAAATTTTTTAGATTTTACAGCAAGTTTTCTTTCTAAATCACATTTCATTTGAGTATATTTCTTTTAGAGTCATTGGCTTTGCCGTGTAGATGCACATTGGTCTCTCTTATGAGAGCAAAAGATTCTTTGCAAGAAGCTGAGGAAAGTTTTAACAAGGATTCTTTTGATACCTATGATAAAGCAGATTTAGAGGTACATCCCCCAAAAGCCATTAAGGCAAAATTCTTTCTGCCATTATCAGGTTCTCCCCAGTTGATGTCATAGACTTTATTGTCTGCATCTAGACTGCATTCAGATGTGTCAAAAGGAAGACTACTCCAATCAACATACCCTGAAGTAAAAAGACTTTGTTGAGAGGGTTGTTGAGTTTATGGAGGATGTTGAGCAGCTGGAACAGGAGGTATTTGTTGTTGGCCCTGTTGTTGAGCAGGCATCTGAACATATTGCATTTGAGGCACCTATTGGATTTGAGGAGCTTGTGCTTGTACAAAATGAGCACTCCCTTGAGTTCCATTATTCCTATTATAACTGGAGTTAAACTGATTTCCTAACTGTGGTTGGTTAAAGCTAGAGCTTCTACACTCTCTAGCAAAGTGTCCCAACTTCTGACACTTATGACATCTCAGTTTAGATTTGTCAAAACCAACTTTTGTTGAACTGTTCAGTCCTGGAAATTTCCTTCCTGACCTTTTATAAAATTTATTTGTGTTTATGCTTAACATGGCCAGTTGGTGTAGTATGTCCATTTCTTCTAAGTCATCACTACTGAAATTTTTTAAATCATCCATTATAAAACACATGTTATCAGTAGTTTGACTATCTTCTTCATTGTCATAACCTGGATATGACCTTTCTGATGAGATCCCAGTGGTTATGTCAATGTGGTCAAAAGATCCAAAATCATTTGAACAAGAAGGTGAGTATTGTCCTAAAAGTGTCGTGCTACCTGGAACATAGTTATCAGCTGTTTTGCCAGAATTTTGCAACGTTTTCTTTTGATTTATTTCTCTTTCAAAAGTCAACAATCTCCCATGTAATTTTGTAAGAGTGAGGGAGTTAAAATCTGGTCCAAATCTAAGAACTATTGAGTAAGTTTCCCATTTTTCTGGTAAAGACCTTAAAAATCTATGAAGCAAGTTGTATAGGTCTGACCATTTAACTTTAACTCAAAGATTAATGAGGAAAATCTTTCAAATTGTTGTGTCAAAGTTACCCCATTAATGTGAGTAAATGTTTCATATTGTTGAGCAAGAATTTCTCTGGTGTTGGCAATCACCTCTTCAGTTCCTCCAAACTGTTCTTTTAGGCAGTCCCAAAGTTCTTTGGCACTTTCACAATGTAAAAGTCCAGAGTAGATATCATTTGGGAGAGCCATTTCCAACATAGAGAATGCCTTAGCATCAAGCTCAAGTTTTAGGAAAACTTCATCAATGTAGTCTTTTGGTTCTTTTGGAATTTCTTCCTTAGTTTCAAGATTTATGTTTATTGGTGTATGGGGTCCATACATGACAGATATCCAACAACCAGTGTTAGTCTGTGACAAAGCATGTGCCATCCTTTTTTGCCAGATATTATACTCAATTCTAACCAGCATAGCAGGTTTAGTGGCAGATCCAGTATTATGAGGATCCATTTTTGAGAATTTTTGTTTTGTCATGTTTTTCTCAAAGTGATGGATAGTTTAAAAAGTGAACTATTATCTTTTATTGAATATCAATAAGAGCTTGTGTCTGATTCTCAATTTGTTAGATTGATATTTGATCAGATAAACCAGAGCTCTGATACCAATTGTTGGATCAGTTTCTCTATTTAACAGTTCTTATTCATGAACACTTATGTGTTGTAAGTTTATCAAACTAGTTTTGCACAGCGGAATAAGCTAAGTGTTCAAGTTAAAGTGTTACTTTTAAGAGGAGTTATTACTCCCCCTCAATCAATGAACTATGAAGTAAATATGAGAATCAAATAACAGTAAATGAATATAACAATAAATGCAGAATGATTCTCAGATATATATTTAAATGGTTAACTACAAAGTATTTGGAAGGAAATGTTCAAGTCTAAGATGAATGTCTAAAATAGTGGGATTAACCCCTCTATTTATAGATGAAGGATTACATACAAACTAAGTTACCAAAAGATTATAATAATGTAAGATAATACTACAATAGGCTGTAGTATTGAAACTTGAACAAAGACTTTAAGCAAACTAATATAATACTAAACTGCTGAGATTAAGGGCGGTTAGAAGCTTCTAATTGAAAGTGCTGAAGAGTGACAAACTTCTGATGAGTGATCTTCAGGAGTTTGTCTTTAGTAGTTTGTTCTTCAGATATTTGTTTGGTTTATCTTTAGAACTTCTGAACCTTTTACTCTTCAGAACTTTAGACATCTTTTACTTCAACAGTTTCACAAAATGTTAAGAGCATATAAGACTAAGGTTTATACTGGCTTGTCAATCCTCTTTGACCCTACATGGTGAAATATCTAATTTATCATGTGTTTATAACCCTGTTAAATACAATATAGATCTAACACATGTTTCGGCCTATCCTAACACATGTTAAGGGTTGATAGCCGAAACCATTCAATAACATAGGCCGCGAAATCGATACTTTAATGATTCCAACTTGGCTGATCCATGTTCATAGGAGTATTCTTGAAGTTTTGTAATCGGCTTAGGGTTGTTTTGGATGAGATTCGATTGTTTTTACTTTAAAATTGAGCCTTTAGTTTCAAGAGTGTGTTAACACTAGTTTGTTTGTAAAACCGATCCAAAATATGGTTAACTTAATCATGATTTAACCTTAAAACATTATTCAAGTGGCAAATGTTTGGATAGAGCCGATTAACAACATTCCTTAATGAAATTTGATGGTAAAAACCTAGTATAATTGAAACCATTGTGTGTGAATCATACTTATGTCTTGTGAATGTGTCTGAGGCCGATTCATGGATTAAAGATAAAGGGTCGGGTGTATAGCTTAGGGCCGAATGGTGTGGGGTCTTAAAAGAATAGAATGACCAAGAGTTTTACCTATTTGAAGCAATGTGAGGTTGGTTGGGTGCTTGATTCTCGATCCTTCATTCGAGCCTTCCTTGCCTTTGGTTATGGGTTCATTGGAGCCGAGAGATGTGAGTGGGAGTGGGAGTGTGAGAGTTTGTGAATGGTGGTGCAAATTGTTTGGATGAACATAGAACTCCTTATATAGGCTAATGAGGTAACTTGTCATTGTTTAGGATGAAGCTAGTTAGTGTCAAGTTTCCAAAAGCATATCAACTCTTAGTTGTCATCGATGGCTTGCTTCCATACACTAGCCGATTTTTGTTGTGTAGTTTAGATGGGTATTTGTGGTAAGGTATATAGGTTTAAGGTGGAAGTGATTAAATGCTATTTTGGTGCAACTTATGGATAGTGACATTTCTAGGAACAGACAAGATCTTTGTCTTTTCCTTTTGTAGGTGTTCGAATGGGGGTGATGGAACAAGGTCATAGGTCGATGGTGTCTTAGCATGATTGGATGATATTGACAACACATGGTTGTTCTTGGAGTCTTGGCCGATTTATAAAAAGGGTAGGCTGACTTACATCCAACATTGTAGCATGGTTTCCATATTGGTGAACCAACATGTGTCTTCCAAGTGTTTTTGTCCCTTCTAGCCGATCACCTAGAGAGCTATATTAGCCGATCAATTACACCTCACAACATCCATAAATCATCATCTAAAACAGTCCTAGATCATTAACATAACATCTATTCATCATTTCCTATCAGATAACACACAAACAAATCATTTAACACCATTAACATAGGGATTTTTGTAGGAAAACTCGTTATTAATGAATAATTTAATTTAGCAAGATGTTAGAAAGGTTTTTATCCATAAACACTCATTTGAATCAGATCTGGACACTCAGGGTTTGATAAAAACGTAGGAACTTTGAATAAAAAGGTTTTAGATGATGAACACACCTTGATTCTTCACTTGTTTTGGTTATGGAACGTTTTTTAGCTTTAGGATCTAAAAAACAAGGGAAAAACTCCTTTCTACAGGTTTAGGGTTGTGAGAGAGCACTTGGAGGCGAGTTAGGGTTGTGAAATGATGAAAATGTTGCAAAGTCTGGTATTTATAGTCAGTATTGGTTTGCCCCTATGTGAGGTCGACTCAAATCTTCTGGGGGTCGAATCAAGCTTCAAATCTCTGGTTCGACCTCCCTAAGGGTCAAACCAAAACCTAGGTAGTAGCACTTGATTGTTTGACTCATAATTTTGCCATTTTATCACATTTTAACACATGATTATGCATTTCTAACATATGTTAATCATATATAATCATATAAACACGTATTCACATGTTGTATATCATCTATAGAACATTTCATACTTGATAATTAATCTAACTATAATTTCACCAACAACGGGACTCAAGACTCGTGTGTGCATATGTTTCCCTCAATAATTCCCCGAATCATTGAACCCTGGACAATACGTAAGTGTAATTCAATTCCCAATGGTTCCCCGAATCATCAAGCCGACTAAATTGACCCAGTCAAGTATGTTAAATAAATGTTTTCACTAAGGTAGATCTACATGTTTGTAAAAGTATTAACCTGAGTTTGTCGGGTGTCACACATATGGTAGTAAGCTTTGTTTTATGTTGAGCATCATAAGGAGTCATGTTGAATTCTTAAAGTTTTAAGTAAACCCCTAATTTTATCATATAAATAATGTGTTAATGTATTGAACCTGGTTTATTCAGGTTGTGCCTTGCAAGTGGTATTTAGAACCCAAGGTTAAACGAGATTCGTGCTTGGTTCAAGCTTGATCGTCGAATTCGGTAAGTAGTTACTCCTAAAAGTAAAAAATAAATAGTATTTTTTAAACACGATGATTAAACATCGAGTCAATCAAATAGAAATAAATGAGGATACTTAAGACTTCATTTGATCCTCCCATTCCCACGTGAACTCCGGTCCACGTTTTGAATTCCAGTGAACTTTAACAATGCGGATTTTACTCCGACGAAGGCTACGAATCTTATAATCCAGGATTTCAACCGGTTCCTCCATGATGTGCAGACAATCATCTACCTTGATCTCTTCGAGAGTAACAATGAGAGATTCATCAGCCAAACACTTCTTCATATTAGAAACATGGAAGACATTATGAACACTACTGAGCTCAGCTGGCAGGTCAAGTTTGTATGCCACTAGTCCAATTCGTTCTAGAATTGCGAAGGGTCTGACATAATGAGGATTCAGTTTGCCACTCTTCCCAAAGCGTATAATGCCATTCCATAGAGAAACTTTCAAAAGAACCTTATCGCCTACCTAGAATTCCAAAGGTTTGCGACGACGACAACCATAGCTCTTTTGACGATCCAGAGATGCTGCCATACGATTACGAATCCGCACGATCTTCTTATTAGTCTCGTACACCAGTTCTGGACCAGTGAGCTGACTCTCACCCACTTCAGCCCAACAGAGAGGAGACCGACACTTCCATCCGTAAAGAGCCTCAAACAGAGCTGCCTTGATGCTAGAATGGATAACACATGCCCGAAGCATATCTTCTAGCATTTGGATTGTCCGCTCAGTTTGACCATTAATCTGCGGACGATAATCCGTACTCATATCCAACTGAGTACCCAGTGATTTATGCTAAGCCTTCCAGAAATTCGAAGAGAAACGAGAATCACGATCAGAGAAGATAGAAACAGGCACCCCATGCCGAGAGACCACTTCCTTAAGATAAATGCAAGCTAACCCCTCCAAACTGTCACATTCCTTAATAGTCGGGAAGTGTGCAGATTTTGTCAACCGATCGATAATCACCCAAATCGTATCACAACCACTTGGTGATCTCAAAGCTTGGTTACAAAATCCATCATGATCCGTTCCCACATCCATTCAGGAATCTCAGGTTCTTGAAGAAGACTAGACGGCTTCTGATACTCGACCTTGACTTTAGCACAAGTCAAACATTTGCTCACGTATGAAGCTATTTCAACCTTCATGTTTGGCCACCAATAGAGTATCTTCAAATCCTGATACATCTTATCGGAGCCAGGGTGAACAGAATACCGTGATTTGTGAGCTTCATCCAAAACAAGCTCACGCAAACCCCTAAAAAACGAACCCAAACACGTTCTGCAAAATAGTGTAGGCCATCAGACCTAAGATCAAGATGCTTATCTGCACTATGCATGGTTTCAACTTTAAGGTTATCCTCCTTCAAAGCTTCCTGCTATGCAGAACGAATTTGGTTAGGCAAACTAGAATGGATGGTGAGCTGCAGAGCTCGAACACGTCGTGGCTTAGCGGATTCCTTCCTGCTTAAGGCGTCAGCCACGACATTCGCCTTACCAGGATGGTATTTGATAGCACAATCATAATCATTAAGAAGTTCGACCCAGCGACGCTGTCGCATGTTCAAATCCTTCTGATCAAAGATATGCTGAAGACTCTTATGATCGGTATACATGGTGCACTTGGTACCGTACAAGTATTGTCTCCAGATCTTCAGAGCGAAAATAACTGCACCCAATTCTAGATCATGGGTGGTATAATTCTTCTCATGAACCTTAAGCTGACGAGAAGCATAAGCGGTAACCTTCTCGCCTTGCATCAAAACAAAACTGAGACCCTGAATAGAAGCATCACAACAAACAACGAAATTATTCGTACCCTTAGGCAAGGATAAGATAGGCGCGGAACAGAGTTTTAGCTTCAGCGACTGAAACTCTGATTCCTGCAAATCACCCCAGTAAAACTTCTTTTCCTTTTGGGCAAGAGAGGTGAGGGGTTGAGCAATCTTCGAAAATCCCTCAACAAAACGATGATAGTAACCTTGAGACCTAGGAATTGTCGCACCTCAGTTGGCGTCTTTCGTGCTTCCAAGTCTTTAAGGGCTTCTATCTTAGCTGGATCAACATGGATTCCTTTTTCATTAACCACATGACCAAGGAATTGAACTTCACGCGACCAAAAATCACACTTTGAGAACTTAGCATAGAGTTGTTCTCGCCTCAAGAGTTCCAAGACTAGACGCAAGTGTTCCTCGTGGTTCTCCTTGCTCTTGGAATAGATCAGGATATCATCAATAAACACAATGACAAATTTATCGAGATATAGGTTGCAAACACGATTCATCAAATCCATGAATACTGCTTGTGCATTGGTGAGACCAAAAGGCATGACCAAGAATTCAAAATGGCCATAACGAGTTCGAAAAGCAGTCTTCGGAATATCGGCTTCCTGAACTCTCAACTAATGATACCCGGACCACAAATCAATCTTCGAATAGAAACTAGAACCCTAGAGCTGATCAAACAAATCATCAATACGAGGGAGAGGATAACGATTCTTGATGGTCACCTTGTTCAGCTCATGAAAATCGATGCATATGCGAAGGCTTCCATCTTTCTTCTTAATAAACAAAATAAGGGCTCCTCACGGGGAAGAACTAGGCCGAATAAAACCCCTTTCTAGTAATTCCTGTAACTGGCTGGACAATTCCTGCATCTCGGGAGGTGCAAGACAATTAGGAGCTCGAGCAATAGGGGCTGCACCAGGTGCAAGATCAATACCAAATTCAACTTGACGATGAGGAGGAAGACCAGGCAAGTCTTCAGGAAACACATCAGGAAAATCACGAACCACTCGAATATCTTCAATCTTCTTCTCTTCCTCAGATGATACAGAAACAAGAGCCAAAATGGTAGAATAACCCTTTCGAAGATACTTATGGGCTTTCATACAGAAAATAATACTCAAAGGAACACCCCATTTCTCCCCATGCACTAAAAGAATTTCTGCATAAGGGAGAGGAAGTCAAATGACTTTATTAAAACAAACGATCTCCGCACGATACAACGATAACCAATCCATACCTATCACAACATCAAAACTACCCAAGGGAAAAACAAACCCGAAAGCTCTAAAAGACACTCCTTAAGAATATGCGCCGCCTCAATTTTCTTACCATCAGTCAATTCTATCAAGTAATTAGCCTCTAAAGGTGTGGGTACTATATCTAGCAACTGACTAAACTCAACAGATATGAAACTCTTATCGGCACCGGAATCAAATAAAACCAAAGCAGAGTGATCATTAAGAAGAAACATACAGGTAACTGTATCTGGATCCTCTCGGGCTTCCACCGAACCAATGATGAAGGCGCGTGCATTCCTGCCACCACCCCCGTTGTTCCCGTTACCACTACCATTCTTCCCATTATCGCCCTGCTTCAACTTCGGCAATCCCTCTTAAAATGCCCCGGCTGCCCACAATGAAAGCACCCCTGATTACCCTGAGTACCAAGAGCATCAACAACAGCCTGAGTAGGCTTTGGTCACAGATTGGCCCTGTAATCCCTAGCAAGATGACCGGTCCTCTGAAAACGTTGCAACGGAACTTATCACAAGATCCAACATGATGAAAACCACACTAATTACACTTCGGATTCTTCCCAGCATATCCTCCATGCTTTGGACCCGACGACGATCCCGAAGCTTTAAAATTTCTTGCCTGCTGTTGCGGCTGAGCATAAATCGGATTCTTCTCAACACCATCCCACTTCCTTTTGTTGTTATCAGGGGCATTCTGAGCTGCACCGCTTGGAAGCAAAACACCCCTTGAACCTTCTGAATTGTTAGCTTATGAGCCAATCTGATAGTCCCCTGCAGACTAGTCGAATCATTTACGGTCACCAATCCATGAACCTCTGCCACCAACCCAGCAATGTAGTGCTCAATCCTTCGATACTCCAGGGTAGCCAAATCAGGACACAAGACAGCCAACTCATGATGCCTGATGGTATACGCCTCAATCTCCGATCCAACCATTTGATGATTCCATAACTCGTGCTCCAACTTCTGCACCTCATCCCGAGGGCAGAACTCAGTCCTCAAATGATGGACAAACTCAGCCCATGGCATAGCATTGGCTTCACCCAAGCTAAGAGTCTGGGTAGTCGAATTCTACCAGGTCAGAGCAGGACCTTCCAAGGTACCTGAAGCATACTTCACATGGTTCTCCACTAGGCAGTAACACATAGCAAACACAGACTCAATCTTCTCTAACCACCTAAGTAGTCCCACTGCTCCTTCAGCCCCACTGAAACTGTGTGGCTTACAATCTATAAACATCTTGAATGTGCACATAGGCTGCACAAGATGAGGTGGGTTGACAACATTACCTGAACCAACAACACCTGATTAAACAAAACGAATATATCACTAAAGATATAGATAAGAATAACAGCAATCAAATTACCACCAAGGCCTTGCTGAGCACCCTGGAAAGCAGCAAGAGCAACAGACACTTGTTGCTGGATCAGATTATTCAACTCTTCCTGAGTCATGTTGATGTTACCACGACCCCCACTGTGACCACCACCGACGCCACGACCTCCATTGCATCCACCACGACAACCTATACGAGCTCCCGACATCTTCTGGAATCCACAAGGAATAAAACATTCAGATTCGTCACTAGTAATAACTAACTAGTAACCATAAGATAGAATCATCCGATTCGACCGATCCGTATTGTTGGGTCAAATTAGAGAATGATGTTATCAATTACAAGCAAGTTTTCCAAGTGCTCACACAGTGGGCTGAGCACTTAGTCAAGTACTCAGCCAAGTACTCACACTGAGCACTTAGGCAAGTACTCAGCCAAGTACTCACACATTTTAGTAGTTTTCCAAGCAAGTGGCGGCTTGCTTGGAGGACAAGGCTCAGGATCTATAAATAGGACACTAGACACCATAGAAGGTTGTGCATTTTGGAGCCACCACCCCGAGGGAGCTCACCCGGGGTGGATGATTATCTTGTTATTTGTTTATTACATTCAATGAAAGCTTTCTTTGTTCAATCCAATATCTATCTATCTTTCTTATATTAGTTGTTTGTTCTTGGCTCAAATTCACCCGTCTCTATATTTATATCAAATCAAGGCTTAAACAAGATAAAATGGGAATATCAATTGGTATCAGAGCCACGGTTGGCTCGTTTGAGGCTTGTTTTGATTGGATCTTCAACCGAAACCCGCCGGAGACGTAAAACAGTTGCTGAATATGGTGTTTAAATGAATTTTCAGTTCACGTGTGGATGAATTCTGCGCACTTATGCTTGAATGTTGAGTACTTGTTTCATATCTTGAGTACTTGTTTCATATCTTGAATGTTGAGTACTTGTTCGTGGATGAATTTTGAGCACTTATGCTTCAATTTTGAGCACTTATGCTTGAATGTTGAGTACTTGTTCATGAAGAACAATACGTCTGTTGTTTGCTCCTCCATGTGCCAAATGAGATCTAGAGGTATTGACCTAATTTAATTAGGTGAAACTCTAGAAACACAAAGGTAGCCACCACAGAAGGAAGATGATGCTGCTACACAAGAGAAGAAGAAGTAATAATATGGTGTTGGGTAACTTGATAATTTTGATGAAAAATTTTGAAGAAACCAGATGGCGGCTGATGAGCATGTATGACTCCTAGGGTTTACAATGATTATATCATGATTATTCTTTTTGGGAGTTGTGCAATGATTGTCCTATTCAAGAAGAGCTGTACGGCTGCTGCATACTTGTGTGTGTCATCCCTGAGCACTTAGTCAAGTACTCAGCCAAGTGCTCACATAGTGGGGTGAGCACTTAGTCAAGTACTCAGCCAAGTGTTCACACAGTGGGCTGAGCACTTAGTCAAGTACTCAGCCAAGTGCTCACAAAGTGGGCTGAGCACTTAGGCAAGTACTCAGCCAAGTGCTCACACAGTGGGCTGAGCACTTAGACTATGAAGTTGTTTACACTACTTCAATCATTCGGAGGTTTGAACCTTTATCTCATGCCAATTATAGTAGAGATGATCAATCGAGCGTAAAGCTTACACGGAGTGGAAGTTGCTGATTGAGTTTTAGTCTCGAATTAATTAGGAGGGTCTATATTTGCGGGGGAAAACAACAATGAAAGATTTTGGGTGTTTAGCCGATTTGTGAAGATTCGAAGACAGTGTCAGATATACTTTTGAGGATCAGATGAAGAATTGATAGCATCATTCTCGGGGGAATATTGTTGGGTCAAATTAGAGAATGATGTTATCAATTACAAGCAAGTTTTCCAAGTACTCACACAGTGGGCTGAGCACTTAGTCAAGTACTCAGCCAAGTACTCACACTGAGCACTTAGGCAAGTACTCAGCCAAGTACTCACACTGAGCACTTAGTTAAGTACTCAGCCAAGTACTCACACTGAGCACTTAGTTAAGTACTCAGCCAAGTACTCTCACATTTTAGTAGTTTTCCAAGCAAGTGGCGGCTTGCTTGGAGGACAAGGCTCAGGATTTATAAATAGGACACTAGACACCATAGAAGGTTGTGCATTTTGGAGCCACCACCCCGGGGGAGCTCACCCGGGGTGGATGATTATCTTGTTATTTGTTTGTTACATTCAATGAAAGCTTTCTTTGTTCAATCCAATATCTATCTATCTTTCTTATATTAATTGTTTGTTCTTGGCTCAAATTCACCCGTCTCTATATTTATATCAAATCAAGGCTTAAACAAGATTAAACGGGTCCATGGTCACTTGCTGTTGTTGTGTTGTCCCTTGTCTCAGTGTAGTTGGAAATCCCCACATGTTGTTCACAAAGTTAGAAATGCAACACACTTGAAAATTTCACCACAAATCTTCTACGTTCGCCCTGGTCAACCTCACTTTCGCCCTAAAAGAAGACCCGAATGTAGAATATCAAAGATAAAAACCACTTTCGACCAAAAACTGCTCACTTTCGTCCCTCTGATTTCCACTTTCGTACCCCCGACAAACCGAAGGTGGAAAATATGACTCGAAAGTGAAAAATCCAACACAACAAACCTAGGTTCGACCTAAATAAAGCTACTTTCGTCCAGAAATGCCCTAGGTTCGACCCTAAAAACCTACTTTTGCCCCCATGCTCTCAAGATTCGACCCCAACATGTTTAAAAAACGGTTACACTTTGAAAAACGGTTATTTTGATCTGAAATTTTCAAAAGTTAATGGATTTTGATGATCTTTATCAGGTTATGATTCGGAATTGATTTGGAACAACTTTAATTCTTGGAATTGTTGATTTTAACCACGAATTGTTGTCCGAAACCTTCAAATTGTATCAAAAACCATTTTTCAATGAAAACAGAGAAAATTTGATCAAAATAGGGTCCAAATCAGTTATGAGATTATCAATTTGTTGTTGTATGATCTCTATGGCTCTGATACCACTTTGTAATTGAAGAATTTTAGCTTTAAACAGGAAATCTGATCATACAAGGCACTATTCCAGGTGCGGAAACCCTAGAACAGAACAAAATGATAATACACGAATCACAACACACGAATTACGCTTTTCAACATCATTTCATAGATTACTTGATTCAAATATTCAATACATATGCGTTTACAAGTTAATCTATTGACTCTTTCCAAACCTTAACCTAGAGAGCAAACCTGACTTAAACTCACACACAATGACCAAGAACTCTATCAATCAAAACAAGCTAAAGCCTTATATATTATCTGCACATTCGACCAGTGCAGGAGTACGAATGTGGACTGGACTTTGTCCACATTCGACCTATATAATGGTACGAACATACACAGTCTTCAGTCATTCTTTCACCTTCGCCCCTTCCATTCTACCTTCGACCATTCTGAGCTACCTTCGACCTTCTGATAATCACCTTCGACCCTTCATAAAGTTCTAACATATGTTAAGATTACAATCCGAAGCATTAGTTGCATAAAGTGCATCTACAATTGCTGTAAAAAAAGAACAACAAATAAATGCAGGATTTTGCCATTTTGTAGCAATGTATGATAACAGCCACAATCGGAGATCGTATTATCAAAGCCAAGATCATGCCTTGAATCATGTCTCATGAATTGAGTCAATAGGAAAGTATCTTTGTCAAACAAATTGTTTTTTTAACCACAAATATCATATAATCATTTGATAACTAAATGTAAGAGCATAATAACAACATAACACATGAAAAATTGATATATACGTATGACCAATGAAGAAACAAACCTTCTTTGACTAAAAGACGTTAAGAGTCCTAGATATGGATTTTGATCGACTATAACAACAATCAGCTGCAAATTAACAAAGAAAACAGATCCAAACTGTTTATGAAGTACATGATTATATGCTCAAATAACAAAAATGCAAAACACCCACAAAAGCTATTTAGGGTCTATCTCTTTAATGCTAAATATTGAAACATGCTCAACATAAAAATAGAGAAAAATATGATCCCTGCAAGTTCCAGTAGTAGATTAAGATCCATGTCTGAAATTGAACCACTTTCTTCACAAAAGACATCAATGTTATCAAACAATAGCCAACAAACAAAATAATTTAACCATTTTGGGAGGAACATGCCAAAGGAGACAGAGAAATCAGATTAGAAAACAATATACCTTAGCTTCATTACTACCAATAATGAACATTACAAACCTGCTAAACACCAAAAACAACTAAATGTAAAATACACCAGTGAATCACAATTGCGTGAATCAAGCAACATTTATTAAA
Organism: Ambrosia artemisiifolia; assembly: GCA_032199755.1. Lineage (NCBI taxonomy): Eukaryota > Viridiplantae > Streptophyta > Magnoliopsida > Asterales > Asteraceae > Ambrosia > Ambrosia artemisiifolia. The sequence continues at coordinate 34,045,412 of CM063524.1, read as the reverse complement.
CCCTAATCAAAAGAAAACCAAACGTGAAATAACGCATCAAAGGAAGAGAGTCGACATGTTACTGGATTAAGGTTATTTGCTGGCCAGTTATTGTTGAAAACGGCCACCAATATTCTAAACCTTTAACGGTGACGTAAATAGAGTAGATAGGACACCGAAAAATCTCTTCACCCATCTTTTATTGTATGTTGTCATATTAAACATGTTTCCACAAGGGTAGCGAGACCTGTGTAACTCCATGTATTCAATTTGCACGTTGTCCTAAGATGTCGTTAGTGACGCCTGAATATTTTGGGAGATTGAAGTCTGTTGGGAGGCCATATTTAGTAAAACGAATCCGGTGGAAGATGAAGATATGAAATGGTGTGGAAACTAGGGGAGGGAAAAATGAAAAGCATCTAAATATGAATTTTGGATATGAGAGTCCAGATTCTGATTTTGAATTTTGAATTTTGAAACCCTTTTAGAATTTTTATTCCCCCTTCTTTTTCATCCAAATCCTCCTGTATGCTTCTAAGCATTGTACCATAAGCTATATGAGTGGTAAAACCCTTAGAAATTAAGAGATTTTGGTCAAATGACCATTTATACCCTCCTAATATGCATTATAAAGTAGTAATAGATATATACGCATGTATGTGTATGTTTGTATTATTAATATTGTTTTCATGTTTGATCATGCACAAAAGTATATAAAAAATATATATATAGTTTTGGCAAAATAAAATATTATGTGAAAAACCATACGCTTTTGTTGATCCTTATGATGGTCATGGTGTTCGAGTAGAGTTTATTTTCACATATTCGTTCAAATATTGAGGCGCACCGACACACTTATTCTAAGCACATAGTGAAACAAACCAGTTAATTGTACGGACTCGACTAGTGAATTTGGCGGGTGTCACAACAACCGTTTGTTATGGCGCAACTCGAGTACCATTTGGCTCCGGATAGATAGATACATCAATTGATCCAACCCTATCCCCAAAGCTAACGATCGAAACCCAAAATGACCATCTGGTTTCACATTCTTTATTTTGGATATATATGGGTGAAAAACATATGGAATTTGATGCAGAAATTCGCTTATTAATGTCTTTGACTTAAGGTTCTGCGACATCAATGGGAAATAAAGTGTGTCATGCTGGGACTTTGAAGGGATGTACGAGTTGTGACGGTGAAGCTCGTTAGGAGTGTACGGCTCGAACTGAGAAGGTCGTACGAGCTCCTCCTGTGATGGTATGAAAGAGCTATGCCGGGGAAAGTCAAACGACCGGTCGGACCCACTTTCTTCATTCGACATGTGCATGCTCTTTATTGCAGATTTTCCTCTCTTCTTTTCTTGCTAATTCTTAGTTGGACGACCACGAGTTTTCTTTTGCACAATAAGCGGTTTTTTTGGGGAGTAGTTTCCTGTGATGATTTGTGAAAATTTTTCCAGGTAGCTCAATTGGGTGAAAACTGGTTTTAGGTCAATTTTCACCCAATTGAGCTACAATTAACTGGTGGAAGTTCAGAATTTGTATTGTAGGTGGCCTCAATCATCTGCACATGCAGGAATGCGCACCACATAGGAAATGGATGTCTGTGAACGGAGAAATTATCTTCAACATCGTTCGTGGTGAGATTTCCGCGCGCGTAGTAGATGAATTGTTTCTCCGCCAGAAGGTTTTCGAGTTTATGCATTAGATCTTCACCGACTAGATTTTTTAGCATTCATCATTTGAGCCGTATGGTGTATATCTTTCTAGATAATCTTTTTTTTTTCGAGGTCCTTTTTTGTGAGCATTCTCCGGATGCTACGCTTTGGGATATCCTACTCTGCCATCTTGCCGACCAGTTCTCTATCTTCTTAAGAAAGCCTCCTCGCATATGCGTGACCCTCTAAGTTTTTAAATGGGGCGTGGTTCTGTGCCTGTTTTTTCACCTTGAACCTCCAAACCTTACTACGAGATTTAAGTACCCCTATAAACTCAAACGGGCAACCAATTTTTTTGCTACCCGTCTTCCTCACCGTAGCCACAATCTTATGCCCCTCTCCCCCCCCCCCCCCCAAAAAAAATAAATAAATAAATAAGTGCTTTGAAATACAACCTTTATGAAATAAGTTTATTATAAAATAAGTTTTTTTAAATAATAAATTATAAAATAAATTTTTAAATTAAAAATTAACAATACTCTTAGCAAAGGAGAAACGTAAGTCTAATGGTGTATGACCCGAAGACCACTGGTGCACCCGTCAGAAGCTAACCTTCACCAAGAATAAAACACGTTTTTAGTAAAAATTTTAATTAAAAAGTAACAATACTCTTAGTAAAGGAGAAATGTAATCGTAAGGGTGTGTGACCCGAAGACCATTTTTTGGATCTTTTAAACAATAAATTATAAAATAAGTATTTAATTAAAAATTAACAATACTCTTAGCAAAGGGGAAACGTAGTTCTAAAGGTGTGTGACCCAAAGACCACTGGTACACACGTAGGGAATTTAACATTCACCAAGAATAAAACACGTTTTTTTAGTAAACTTTTTAATTAAAAAGTAACAATACTCTTAGCAAAGGAGAAACGTAATCCTAAATGTGTGAACCCAAAGACCACTGATGCATCCTTAAGGAATTAACCTTCACTAAGAATAAAACACGTTTTTTGGACCTTTTTAAATAATAAATTATAAAATACGTATTTATTAATTTCATAAAATAAAAGTGACTGAAATGTACCTTCACGAAATCTTCTCCTCTTTTCTTCGATCTTTCTATAACAATTACGTAACCATTTTCCTTTCCCGTATCTTGTACATAGTCGATCAACTCCTGGCATGACGAAAATGTTCGGTCAGTCTCAAATGAAACTTTGAGCGGGTAAGAGCCTTCCTCCTGATTTTCTACCGGCTTCTCCTCACCACCACCGTAAGCGTAGTTAGGATAGCCTTGGTGACCAAATGGTGGCTCACCACCGTAAGCGTAGTCAGGTTGAAGGTGATAGTATTGTGCATATGGGTCCCCCAAGGGGGTAATTAAGTCCAGTTGCACCGTATTGTCACAGTAACGAATGCTAGACTGACCCTACTTGTCACGGTAACGAATGCTATACACGACATTTTGTATATTGTGGATAAAAGTTGTGTATTGTGGGTAAATGTTTAAATGTAAAACGAAAACGAATGATATAATATCAAACGAATCGAATGAATTTATAGGCAAATTCTGATGGGGTATAGCGCCTCTCTATGGCCATAGCGAGGCGCTTAGGATAAGGGGTTGTTTGGTTGATTAAGTGGTCTGGATGGTTAAATGCTAAATCATTAAATTGAACCTCTTAATGGTTAGTTTTCTTCTCCCATATTGGTAAGAAAGCCTCACTAAGGTTCAGCCTAGTTCAGTGTTTAATAGTTCAGTGTTTCATGGTTCAGCAACATCTCAAATCTTAATGGTTTAGCCTTAACCATTCCATTCAGAAGTTGAAACAAACACGCTAAATGCTGAATCAGTCGACGCTGAGTGGTTCAGGGCCTCATTAAGTGGCTTACCAAATAGCCCCTAACTTTTTTCAGGAATCTGCAAACTTTACGTCAAATCATACTTTAAAGTGCCTTCGACGGCCATAGCGAGACGCTTTAAAGTACGATTGGACGTAAAGTCTGACAATTCCTGAAAAAAGTTACCCTAAGCGTCTAGTTATGGTTGTAATAAGCGAGACGCTTTGAAGAGTGAAGATAACTTCCTGGGTTGAAATATAACGACCCATTCCCATTCGTTACTCTTGGAATAAAAGATTGAAGTAGGTGATAAGTTTGGCAAAGGAATCTTGCCAGAAATTATAAACTTTTTATGAACTATTTTTTAATAAAAAGTAAATAGATTTCACCAATATTTTTCAAAACAACCCAGTAACATTATAGACACCCTTCCCCCCCCCCCCCCCCCCCCCCCCCCCCCCCCAAAAAAAAAAAAAAAAATAAACTCTACTAATCCCGGTTGATATACTTAAGTTAGTGATGAACCTATGATTGGAAGATGATTACTCAAAAGGGCGACCAAATCAAAATTAAAAAGTGAACGACATAAATATCCTTGAATAGGCCACCCAACCTATAATCATATAAGCTTTTCCAAATTAATTACCACTAAAATACCCTTTTATGAAAGTTATTCTTTTTATTTTTTTACTCCCTTCTTTCAATAATATATTATTATAGATATAAATAACTAGAAAACGTACACTATCCAGAAATTTTCTTTGAAACTCAGCTATACATTCGGAAGAGACATATCTTATACTTTTTAGAAATGACAAATAGTCTCTCTTATTGTGTGGTAGTGGATACCACCTCTTTTTTTACATGTAATAGATGTCGAAGAAGTTTTGATAAGTAGAGTGTTAATATACGAATATTTGATTTAGCAAATGTTAAATAATTAACTAATAAATCGTAGGTTATTGATATCTGTCCAATTTATTGTTTGATTTTTCATAAGTCGTTACAAAATTACCAACATATATGAAATTTGAAAATCAACTTTTTAAGTTAAAGTTTGAACTATAAAGTATAAACCTCTGATCACATATCACATGCATGGTTCCCGCTATTAAAAATATACTATCGTATGAATTTTGCAACAGAGAATAAACAGATTTTATGGCATCTTATTAGAGATGAATACCATGGTATATTTTCCTATTAGATTATATCCCGGAAGCTTTTCGTGATATATAAATTTAATATGAAGTAATAAAAAAATATGTTATGATGTAATATAAAAATTAATTTACTATAATATGAGAAAACAACAATTTTAATCATGTGAATAAGAATGAAAATGTATATTAAAAAAGAAGATGTATGTTTGGATGAGGAGAAGAGCTAGAAACAACCATTGCAGGGCGTGATTGAGGCGGTAGTCTTGAAGGTGTGATTTATTTATTTATTTATTTATTTTTTTTTGAAAAAGAGTGGTTTTAACTTATTCTGCTTTTGACGAAAATAGAATTCCTACTTTGAACATGATGAATGACTTGACTAAACATGATTAATGAATTACCTGAACACATTGTGTTTTTTTTTTCCTGTATGAATAAAAACTCACGAAAAAATGTCTTTTTATAGCACTATGGTACTCGTTGGAAAGATAATAAAACATTTGTTAATTTGGTGTAATTTTTTTAAATATTATTATTATAAAAGTTATTAGCGTTTTAAAATTGTGGAGGAAAGATGATATGGAAAAAGACTTTTGGATGGGAATAAGGAAGAAGATGCCACATGACACACCGAAAAGGAGAGTGTCACGTGACACACCAAACAGAAGAGGATGACATCTTTAAGTACCATGTTGGATTTAGTGCTTTGGTTTATTAATATATATATATATAGATGAAACAAAACTTTTTGCCTTTTCGGATGGAAAATATCTTCTTGCTTGTTTACCTATTTAAAGTAATGTTTTTGGAACCAGACGAGATGCGAACTGGTTTTCCTTACCAGTCCACTGGTCCAATCGGTTTGACCAGTCGGACCAGATGTAAGAATCAGATGGTATCAGAAATATTATAAAAATTTAAGGTTAAAATTTGGAAAAATACGTAAAAAACCGGTTCAACCCTCTAAATCCTTGTCCGACCGACGGTTCACTAGTCCAACTAGATGGTGTTATAAATATTTGTGTTTGTTATTTTGTAGCATGTTTTCATGACAGCTAGTTATTTGTTGGTTATTAGTGAAGGATTGAACCTTTATCACGCTCTTCACATGGCAATTAAATTAGCAAGGTCTAAGTAATCTAGAGGGGATTACTTTGAGGGAGAGAATTGAAATAAAAGACTTTGGGTTATTGGTTGAGTCGTGAAGATACAAGAAAAAATCAAACACACCTGAAATTATCACTTAAGGGGGAGTTTGTTTGAGATTGATGATTACCAATGATTTACCAATTGGATAGGTACAGTCAAGGAGGAGCTTGTTGGTGCAATTCTATCATAGTATGCTTTGCTAATCAGCAATGGTTATTGTGCAAGCGAGATGCAGTGGTTTGCCTAACTAGGTGACACCAACCCATTGTTTGTGCAACCAGGGGTCGTGTGTATCCAAGTGTGGAGGGCTACAGAGGCAAATGTTGAAGATTCCATGACTTCCAAGACTTACCTTAAATAGGAGTGTCTTCTTCATGTATTCTAAGAGTCATGGTTGTGAGTCACCAACCCTAGGGTGGGAACACACCTATGGTAGGCAACTGAGCTTAATTGATGTATGTATGTGCGTATGCATAAAGAATAGGTGATGATTGATGACGTGTTTCTACATTTACATATTTCTTGTTTAATTTTTTGTTTAGTTTTAATCTCTGCCCGATTGATGAATTGAGAGTTATGTTATTGTGTTTAGCACTCTGTTTGGTTTCTCCAATTGCTGTCAGAATGAGTGACGCGTTTTGGTGTATATAAATATGATTACTTTTACTCGGTTTTTTTACCTTATCAAGTCTTAAATTTGTAAAGCACGATACGATATGGTTACTCAAAACATCACGTTGGGGCAAGTGCATACATCGTTAGCGTAGTATAGTGATGGTAAGATATTGAGATCATCTAAGGATACAAGAGCTTTTGGTACCTAAAGGTCATTAGCGTTTAGTCAATCAATTAACATACTGACTATTTTTAGATTTACAAAAAGAAACATAATAAATAAACAAACAAACGAAAGATAGATGTTTTGAAATCAGATTAAGAAATGACCACATAGGCTTTCACTTCCACCTAATACTGTTAACTAAGTTGGTTATGGATTCCCAAAAATTTAACTTAAGAAAACACCATAGGACTTTGGAAAGTTATTTTAAGTAGTTAATGAGACAACCGGCCAAAGTTATTCTTTTGAAATTTATGGGAGAAAATTCCCCCCAAAAAAAAAAAACACAAAAATATTTGAAAAACTTAAAAAAGATAAATGATAAAAAATCAAAAAGAGTTTTCATTGTGAGAAAAAGTGAAAATGATAATACATCAGCGAATAGTCAGGATTTCTTAAAATCTAATTTTTTAAATGATAAATAACTTTACAAACAATGTATTGGTAGGCTCTAATTTCATAACTGGCACGGTGAAATAAACATTAACGACTTAAAATCATGTGTATATACACTTAATTGGCATATAGTCTTGGTACCGAAATTTTGTTTGATACATTTCCAAAATTCAAGGTTTCGGCACTTTATATTGTTGAGCCATCCGAGGATGAACTAGTTGTCTCTCATATATGAATCGAGGCTTATGTGTCAAACACAACGTTAGTAGCCCAGTTAAGGCACCTCTTTGTCATCGTACGCTGATTTAAGACAACTGGGAATCCTAAAAAGAAGAAAAAGACAAGGAAATGCCAAAACCTAATTCTCAATGAAAATTCAAAAGCTAAAAAGGCAACGGCCAAATCTCCTATCAAAAATCGAACAAAAATCAAAATGGTATTTGCCCTAACCCTGGCCAAGATCGCACTGGTCTCTTTGCTGCATTCTACATGTTGACCTGATCACCAGTGAACTTATGCCTTGTAATGAATAGATGACAACAATATACTCACATATTACGAGGAATCTTTGTGCATACCTTGATACCGGAATGTGTCATGTGTGTGGGAACCACCAGTCTAGAGTATTTATTCTACATCTTAATCATATCTGAGGTGTCCAATGGATAAATTTGATTTTAGGGTTTAAGCGGATAGCAATATTGGTAGTTGTTTGTTTAATGTTTATCCCACAAATTATGTAATTGAACAAAAAGTTATCTTGACAGGTCCACATACTGATTTAAGTTAGAAATGATGTCCAATTATCGATTAATAATGCAACTATCAAAGTACAATCCAAAGAGTTACACTTTGGACTGCGAACATAGAAATAATATTGAAGTGCTAAATGTTATTTATGTCAAATAACATAGATTGAGAAATAAACATTTAGCGAAGTATTTATTGAAAGATTATTACGAATAATCAGTTGATAATTGTTTAGAGAAATAATTTATTGGGAAGTGGATTAATTAATCAGATTAAATAATTAGATCGTTTAAAATGTTGAACGATAGAATAATCATTAGAGAATAATTATGGCGTTGTCGTATAAATGTTATTCGATATTTAATGAGTTAAACAACAATACATGTTTTATTATTTTATAATAGAATATAATACATGAAAGTTTATTAACTAAATGTTAATTAATAAAACAGTGTGTGACTAATAATTAAATAGTTAATTATTATTTAGAAACTCATTTGGGAGCAAGAAAGGGATTATGGACCAAAAGGCAAAGATGATTATTATATAATCATCATAATCCCAAACCCTAATTGTAGTTGTTGCCACCATAAGTTCTTGATTAAAAGAGTTAATCAATAAAATAACCACCACAACCAACATATCACTTATCGCCACCATCAATCATAGGCCGCCACCCACCGTCGCACCAGCACCCTCCACGACCACCACCACATACAGCCAATTGGCCGTCGACCTCTTGGCTCTCCTTCTCTCGGCTCACATGTGGTCCACGTGCGACGTACGAGCACATGCCTCCGCCTAAGGCAACATGACGGTGTTCTCGGGTGCCTCGTTTTGTTGTATCATGTTTTCGTGTAGATAGGGATCTATACCGGGTGCTTTGGGTGATTCAAGTGATTCTCAGTGTTGGTCATTTGGGCTATCTAGTGAAGGGCGTTCGTAGATCCAACGTGCAGTTACTTTGGTGTTTTGTCAAGGTACTTTTCTAAGCACCCTATGGTTGTGCTTTATATATATTATTTGTCCTTGTTATTGTATATGGATCATTGGATGGGATTGCGTCTTGGGTATGAAAATATATATTTTTTATATACACGATTCCGCTCAATTAATAAAGGTTATTAATAACTTTGTGTAAAATATATATTTATAAAATAGTTATTTTATTTGTGTTCGGGTCAGTTTGACCAGAACCGGATGACGCCCGATTCCCAACACTATGATCCCCTTACCAGTGATGCTTGCAAACATATTGCAAGTGAATATTTATTTAATGCTTTTTTGTCTTTTACTATTGAAAATTATAAAAATTTCAAAAGATTTTATTTTTGATTAACCGACGTTGGAATACTAAATTCTTCAATCGGAATTTCAAATCTGAAGCCGAAACATAATTAATTAAAATTTTGAAAACATCAACGGTTAAAATGTAACAGTCATAAGTTAAAGGGTTGAAGTTGACAAGTTTAAAAGTTCAGGTGCAAATTTGAGAATATTCTAAAGTTAAGGGGGGGAGGGGTGAGCCATTTTTCTAGAGTTAAGAAGGGAACGAGGGTGGTGGTTTTGCATGTGGTGGAGGGGTATAATAGTGGTTTCACCTATAAACTAACAGACGTTAGAATGTAGGATGTGAAGTGTTAGCTCGACAAAAGTCAGGGACTTAGGGTGTTATACTCGTGCTGGACCTGTTAGTTTGTGCAACCACACGGACAAAAACTGCAATTAACTCTTGAATGATTAACTTCAAGAGTTCAAATTCGAGAATTTTTTATTAAGTCCAGATTGTTTTTGGATTTGAAGACTTAAACATCAAAGATCATTAGCTGGACCATAGGGGGAGTCTGTGAATGTCTATTCCATACATCCCCACCTAAGTAATTTGTTAAGTTAGTTGTTCACTAGCTAGTGATAGGTCTATATTAATCGTAGGCTAGATTATTGTGTTGACATAGTGTAGGTAGTGTTTCATACGTGATTTGTATGTTTGGTGCTTGACCTGGTTCAGGCTCATGAGCCTCACCTATAAATAGGTGCCTTAAGTTTTTAATTTGAAATTTTTGCTCTTGAAAGATTTAGATGTTGAAGTGTTGCCACAATTTTAGCTCTTGATTTTTGTTTTTGCTTTGTTTATCATTTCCTCACAATCTACACGACTAACAAGGGCTCGATTTATTGTTTCTACCTTTAATGCACGTAATCAAATTCTTGGTTTTGATTCGAATTAGAAATCGGTCCTACAACATACATATATATACCTATTTACACACATAAATACCTACTTAAACACAATATACATACTTAAATACTTTGGTTTCATTTATTCTTCTACATATGCAAATTTATTTAGTTACATATATAAATTTAGTTACATACAAACATATACATACCTACATATATACATTTACAGACATACATACACACGTAGATTTTATCTAACCTAAACCATAAACATACACATAAATTTGAATTAAGTACCTACATACACATAGTTAAACATAAACATTCACATACATTTTATCAAACCTAAACCAAAAGTATATACTAATAGCGACAACTAATTGGAGCGGTGTTAGTTTATGTGCTTTGGCGGTTGTGGTTGTAAGTAAACACTTATGTAAACACACATTAAAAAAATACAAGAAATTAAACAAAAGATTTTACAAAATACTAAAGATACAAATTATAAAAAATAACAAAAAAAGTGTACACGGGGGTGTAGGACAGTCGGTGTTGGTGGTAAAGGTGCTAAGTATTTGTGGTGCTTAGTGTTGGTGGTGTTGACGAGAAAGGTGACAGGGTTGGTGGCTGGTGAGACGGTGACTATCACACCCTCAAATTTCCACTGCGGGGTTTATACCGCAACACGCGTAACACACCAAGATCCCCATAGCCATAAGTCATATGAACGACTCTAAATGTTCAAACCATTTAGTTCGTTTTCAAAAACCCAGATTAATAACCAAACAAAATTTTTAAGAAATGTCGAAGGAATATCGAAAAAGTTAAGTTAAACAATCTTGCGCAAAACAACCGCGCCCAAACCTAAGTAAAATTTATGCAACGATAAAAATAGTTCAATAATGTTTAATAACACATGACACAATGATGAATGACCTAGCGTGCTCCAAACCTAGCGACCTGCAAAAGCATGCTAGCGCGTGTCAACATAAAGTCGGTGAGTTCACAGATTAAGTAGCAAAAGTAAACTTTCCAAAGTTGTAAAACACCATCAGTTTCAATACTTGCCAGGGTAGCTAATACACTCAGTGCAACTAAACAGGAATATTATCGGGAACATATAGAAGAAGTTAATTTGCTTTAATACTGGTGTCTATCAACACTAGTAGGAAAAATTTGTGGTCAAAAGTTCGTGCCCGTGACCTATGCACCTCAGGCATAAGGTTGCTGCAGAACCTAATAGTGCTACTAACTAATACCCCATTCACCTCCAGCTATTAACCCGATAATGTGTAAGGACTTTCAAGTGATAGAAGTGTTTAGTTCACAAATGACAAAAAGTTGCAAAACTGATAAAAACCCGATTCACACAAGGAATCATAACCCAATCCACACAAGGAATCAAAGTATCCCAAAACCTGAAATTAAGTTGTCTCCGAAACTCGAGACGCACGCTTCTGACAAAAAGAGTAGTGAAACGCACCTTAGGTTGCAAAAGCTAAATCCAAATTCAAAAGTAATTGAAAGTCGCTACCGACTCCCTATTATATGTGTCACTACATGAGTACATGTGCATACACAACACACAACAAGACTCGTTTTCCAAGACATTCAATGATTTGAAAAAATTTAAGTGACACCTAATGTAACTACATGGACAAGTAATTAACCCTAAGAAGCCTTTGGTGAACATTATGTTTATACTCAGTTATACACACCATATAAGTCTCATACAAGTGTACACATAAGTTCAAGTCATAACCAAGTGATTCAAACCTTCAAATAAGCACTTATGCGTCAAAGTCATAATCTGCGTTTTCGGGGCAGATTATGCGGTCAAAACGATTTTATGAAAAATACTTACATATCATATTAAACTTTCAAAATGTTACTGAACGTACCTATACGTTCATTTGTCGTGTAACTATTTTTTGTTTCATGACCACACCATATTGGAAAATTATGAAAAATCGTTTACTACGGCTAGGTTCTGAAAACGTTTTATTTAAGACAGTTTACGAGAAAAATTCTTAAAAATCATGATTCTTCCAAACGGGATGAATCAACTTGGGAAAGTCTCTAATTTCATGTATCTATATACTGTCCAAAATTCATGACCTAACTCCTTGTAAATATCGAGTTATGGCCATTTTAAATTGACTCAATTTACAAATCCGAAAATCAGCTTTAACCTTTGTTTGTATAAAATTCCAAAAACGTATCGAACGACATCCAAATCAAGCAAACTTGCACATTATGAAAACCTAAGATCATAGCCAATATGCTAGAACTAAGTAACAATCAAAATAAACATTTCAAACCCGCGTTACTTGTCCTACAAGTTACTACATACAATCTGTCCACTTTTAAACATGTCAAAATCTCATTATTAACAAACTCTAGATTCACAATATTGCTTAAACAAGATCATAGACACATCATACAACATACTCATAACATATAACAGATCCATCATGCAAGATTCATCATGAATATCAATCTCTACAAACCCTAGATAATCAATATTCCTTAACATGTAAGTTTCATACAATATACATCATAATAACCCACAAACACATTATTAATCATGTTTTAATCTTTATAAAACTCATGTTTTAGTTACAAAAGACTCAAATCAGATCTAGAGAAACTTGTTTTGTTGTTTTTAGAGCATAGCGAAAGAGATTAAAACATATTAGAATCAAAGTTATACATAAAACTCTTCAAACCATTAAGCCAAGCAACTTTAATTCTTCCCGAATGATGCTATTGAGCCAAAGCAGGTGCTTGGGGTTTAGTTTTTCGAGTAGGAGGCTATGGTTTCAAAAAATATTAGTGTGATTATGAAAAACAGGGTAAAAATCAATTTATAAAGCTCCAAAATTGGTTTACACGATCTGGACCTCCCTTGCAGATCGCGAGGTTTGCTTTGGGCCGCCCGCAGTACGCGACTCCTCCCCAATCCCATCGTGCCCAGGCTTGGGCGTGGTTCCTTTTTGGGCCGGGTCCAAGTCTATTATATTACTTTTTTGTTTTCTTTTCCTTATTAATATTATAAACTTATTAATACTAATTACCTTATTATTAATAAAGGGTCCGTCTATTGGCACCCCCCAACTTTCTATTTCAACTCCCGTCTGAAGCGCCTCGCTTAGGCCAAAGCGAGGCACTTCAGTCAAATCAATGTCAGTCTGAGTACGAGGTTGCATGGGAGTCTTGAAAAAGGTGTTCTAAGCGCCTCGCTTTGCCCAAAGCGAGGCGCCTGAATTAAGGGGGGATGAACCTGGACACCTTTTGGGTGTTTTTTGTGTTTTGTTTTGAAGTTTTTTTATTTTATTTAACTTTTTTTATTTAATTTAAGTAACTTTTTACATCGCGTGTCGAAAATGTCCGGTTAGTCTCGAACCAAGGGTTGATCGGGTTAGGTCCTTCCTCCTGATCTTCTACCCGCTTCTCATCGACAGCGCTGTCTTCATAGTGCGTATAGTCTTGTTCTTCAGATGTGTCATCACCACGGTTAGCGTCGTAAGTATAACCGTAGGCAGGTTGACTAGGCTCGTCTTCAAATTCATACGGGTCCTTCCACTGTGTATTCAAGTCCAGTTGTACCGCATTGTCACGGTAACGAATGCCAGACTGACCCTCCTCGACATTACTACTAGACGGACCCTCCCCGACATTATATGACGGACCCACCGAAACATTATATGACGGACCCTCCGAAACATTATATGACGGACCCTGCCCGACATTTTATGACGGACCCTCCTCGACATTATATGAATTATAGTCGTAAGAATCACCGAAAATTAAGTCGTAAAACGACATGTTATATGACCGACCCTCCTCGACATTACTAGACCGACCCTGCCCGACATTATATGACGGACCCTGCTCGACATTATATGAAACCCTCTATATGAATTATAGTCGTAAGAATCACCGGTTCGTTCACGTGCCAGTCGGGTCGGACTGTTTCTGTTCGTTAACGGGCCGGTCGGGTCGGAACAGTCCGGTTCGTTCACGTGCCGGTTGGGTCGGATTGTTTCGGTTCGTTAACGGGCCGGTCGGGTCTGACTGTTTTCGTTCGTAAACGTGTCGGTCATAATAATAATAATAATAATAATAATAATAATAATAATAATAATAATAATAATAATAATAATAATAATAATAACAATAATAATAATAATAATAAGAATAATCGTTCACGTGTCGGTCGGGTCGGAACAGTCCGGTTCGTTCA
>CM063524.1:33716209-34026209 GCA_032199755.1 Ambrosia artemisiifolia | reverse complement strand
AAGGTAGGATGGACAAGCTGATGGAGGAATGTTAGAAGACTGTTGTTATTTTTGTTAGACGTACAACATACTAACCTTGTGGTAACACAACGTTGTGTTCATCAACCATGCTAAGTCAAAATTAATTTATTGCACATTTAACAAACAAATAATACCGGTCTGTAGCGCTCCTCCATTAGTTTATCCATTTTCTCTTATCGCACCTAAGACTGTCAAGATGTGCAAAGGTAAGATGGTTAAGCTAACGGAAGAACGTTAGAAGACTGTTGTTATTTTTGTTAGACGTACAACATACTAACCTTGTGGCAACACAACGTTGTGTTCATCAACCATGCTAAGTCAAAATTAGTTTATTGCGCATTTAACAAACAAATAATACCGGTCTGTAGCGCTCCTCCATTAGCTTATCCATTTTTCTCTTAACGCACCTAAGACTGTCAAGATGTGCAAAGGTAAGATGGTTAAGCTAACGGAGGAACGTTAGAAGACTGTTGTTATTTTTGTTAGACGTACAACATACTAACCTTGTGGCAACACAACGTTGTGTTCATCAATCATGCTAAGTCAAAATTAGTTTATTGCGCATTTAACAAACAAATAATACTGGTCTGTAGCGCTCCTCCATGAGTTTGTCCATCTTCTCTTAACGCACCTTAGACTGTCAAGATGTGCAAAGGTAGGATGGACAAGCTAATGGAGGAACGTTAGAAGACTGTTGTTATTTTTGTTAGACGTACAACATACTAACATTGTGGCAACACCCTGAATACCGAAACCAAAAAGTATTTATTATTATTGTTAATAATAAAAGGGTCCTAATAAAATTATTTATTATTATTATTATTATTACTGTTATTATCATTATTAATTAAAAATTATTGTTTTCATAGATATGGAGCCAGCTTTTTCAGATGCAGGTTTTGGTGGTGGAGATGACGCTGGGTCGTCTGCACCGGGGCCTCCGCCGAAGAGGAGTCGACGGGCTCCACCACCGGACCCCTTACTGGACCACGATTACCTGTACTTTGAGGAGGGGTATGACCATGCGCAGCGCAGCTGCAAGAAGCTGCGTCATATGGCTGTCGACCCTCAGATGTACATCAGTTGGAAGCTTCTGGAGAAGGTCGGCGAAACCACCAGGGCGAACGACTTTGTGGGGTTTGACACCCCCTGGCGTCGTCTCTTTGACATAGCCCAGGTGCCTTCTTACCGGGCTTTGACGATAGAGTTTCTGTCGTCGTTCCAGGTACTGGATCCGGACCAGAACCCGAACCCGGCTGAGACTTTTCGCCCCATCCGATTTCGGGTGGCGAGGCAGTGGCAGAAGATGACCTATGAGGTATGTTATTTCAATTATCTGTCATTTTATTATTATGTTACCAAAGTTGTTAATATTTACAATTATTTTTTGCAGGAGTTTGCTGTTACTTCGGGGTTGTACACAGCCCCGGAGATTGAGTCTTCGTTGTACCGGGACGCTCTCCATACGGTGGATAGGCCGACCCTGGTCAAGTTTTGGAGGTTCATCGCCAAATCGCACTTTGGCAAGAATTGGGCGAAGGCGACGTCGATTAGGGACCCCCTGTACTACTACTTTCAGCATGCGATCGCCACCTCTATCGCAGCACGGGGGAACAGTCGGGAAAAGGTCAACCAGAGTGACCTTTTCTTTTTGTACTGTTTGATTATGCGGCAGCCGTGCAACCTGGCCTCGTCCCTGGTCGAGTACTTTAAGTGCTGCCACAACCGCCAGGCTCGGTCACATCTCCATGGCGGGGCGTTCATCACTCAGATTGCGCGTAATCTGGGGCTCTCGCCAGATACTGACCCTCGGTTGTCGCCCTCGATCCCATCGGTAGTGCTTGGTGACGCCAATGCCCGGAGCATGGGGATCCTCTTCGAGGTCTCGAAGGGTGTGCAGCGGTTTCGAGCTATCGGAACCACCAGGGCTTTTGAGCCGGCCCCCCTTCCTACCTTCGATGATATGCCGGCCTACGCTGAGGTGCGTCCGGGATATCCTCTCCTGGTCTCCATGGCGGGTCAGGTCGACGAGCCTGAGGACGGTGACGCCCCCCCACCTCCTCCGCCGCCACCACAGCAGCAGTACCCCCGCCATATATATGATGACCTCACTCCTGCTGCGCGTTTCGTGGCGGAGGACATCGATCGCCGCATCGGTGAGCTGCGGGATATTCAGGAGTGGACGGTCGACTCGATGCAGGCGATGGCGACGCATTGGCAGGTACAGTTACGCACACCACCACACCGTGGACCAGCACAGGGGGCCCCACCACCACCGCCGCAGTAGACTTTTTT
This sequence comes from Ambrosia artemisiifolia, assembly GCA_032199755.1. Classification (NCBI taxonomy): domain Eukaryota; kingdom Viridiplantae; phylum Streptophyta; class Magnoliopsida; order Asterales; family Asteraceae; genus Ambrosia; species Ambrosia artemisiifolia. The sequence goes on along the minus strand of CM063524.1, from coordinate 34,023,893 downwards.
TATTTGTATTTTTTTTTGTATGGACAAATTATTACTATTATTATTATTGTTATGCAGTTGATCTTTTGTTTATATATATATATGTTGTCTGTTTTGAATGTTTAATTGTCTAATAAATATGGTCCATATTAAACCCATAAATAATAAATGAACTAACACCAAATTATAAATTGCAAGCCGGTAAAAACAATGACCGACACGTTTACAAACCGAAACAGTTCGACCCGACCGGCACGTGAACGATTATTACGATTATTATTTTTCCTTATTATTACTATTATTATTATTATTATTATTATTATTATTATTATTATTATTATTATTACTATTAGTATTATTAATAATAATATTATTACTAATATTATTAATATTACCGACACGTTTACGAACCGAAACAGTCCGACCCGACCGGCACGTGAACGATTATTATTTTTCCTTATTATTACTATTATTATTATTATTGTTACTATTAGTATTATTAATAATAATATTATTACTAATATTATTATTATGACCGACACGTTTACGAACCAAAACAGTCCGACCCGACCGGCACGTGAACGAACCGGACTTTTCCGACCTGATCGGCACGTTAACGAACCGTACTGTTCCGACCCGACAAGCCCGTTAGAAGACATAAACATAACCAAAACGATTTTTAAGAACGTAAACAATGTTTAAATATTTTTACAAATTTCACATATCTAATCTAAATCTAGTATTTCGGGACTTTGATTGGGGTCCCGTTTCGGGAAAACTAATTCTTTGTACATATTGATTTGATTTTCAAACATAGTTGCCCATTCCTCACCACCTTTAGTTTTAAAAGCACTCCAAACTCTATTCGAGGGAGGCATTGGATATGATCCTTCAAGCGTTATGTTGACGTAATGTCGGTCCACGAACAAAACTGCTACCGTCAGAATAGGCGGTAGAGAAGCACTTGGGCCTAAAAATAGAGGGATAACTGTATCAGAACCTCTAATGTCGAGTGTATGAAAAACACAACCAAACTTCTGTGCAATGATAAATCCCGCTTCCGGCGTCGTCATCCACTTCTCTTCTGGGGCTCCTGCCACCCCTCTAAAAGAAATGCTATCGCAGAGACGCTGATAATGTCCTTCGTCATTCGGATCAAACATTGACCTATACAAGGCTTCGTTATTGCGCAACTCGAGTAGCATTTGGGATCGGACCAACATATGTTCATCTTTACTTAGGCCTAACCCCACAGCTACCGCTCGAAAACCGCAATGACCATCAGGTTTCACATCGGTTATTTTAGATATATATGGGTGAAACACAGATGGAATTCTATCCCCATATTTCCTTACTAAGTTCTCTAACTTTTTTGTCCGCGGAAGCAACGGGAAATTGAATTTATCCCAAATGCCGCCCCCCTGGGACGATGACGGTATGTAAGAGCTGTGACGGTGAAGCTCGTAAGGAGGGAATGGCTGGGACTGGGAAGGTCGTAGGAGGTCCTCCTGTGATGGTACGAAAGAGCTGTGCCGGGGAAATTCAAACTCCTCGTCGGACCCACTTTCTTCAGCAGGCATATGCAAGCTCTTTCTTGCAGATTGTTCTCTATTTTGTTCTTGCTGCTTCTTGGTTGGACGACCACGGGTTTTCTTTTGCACAACAGGCGGTTTATTGGGGGAGTACTTGCCTGTGACGATTTGTGCAAATTTGTCCAGGTAGTTTAATTGGGTAAAAACTGGTTTCGTATCAACCGTTTGCTTTAATTCTGCCCAGAAATTATCTACATTTATAGCTTCGCAACCAGTCGTCGCAGGTTTGAAGTCAAGCTTCCTCCAGAACACGTCTATCGATAACAAATGGATTTCCTCACCTGAATAAATAACATATGTTATAAAGTTAAATCATGTAATAAATTATGTAGTAATATCATATGGACAATAGTAATAAGTACCATTAAGTTGTAACTGCTCGAGCCGACAGGCACATGGCAAAGCACAACTATTATAAAGCTGGCATCCACAAGTGTTATTGTAAAGGCGCATGGGCGTTCGAAGACGTTCGATCTCTTCGTATATCAACTGAATAGCATGTTTGCGAACCTTCCGAAGTAACTTATTAAGCAATGGCTGCCTCTTGTGGTGGTTCATTGTTTTTCTTAGGCTTTCTTCAAAACCTTTTTTAATGTCCCTGTATTGCTTATCAACCATTTGATCAACGGACCTCACAATTGTCGACAACGAGTTGCGATTGCCTGGAAGGTGACTTTTAATTTTGGCATGCATGCCCTTAACTCTGTTGGTAGTGGTCTGGCGGAAGTTCAGCGTTTGGTTAGTCCACGCAGACACAAACTTTTGACGGAACCGGTCCAACCAGTTATTCTTCGTATAGGAAAAAACGTCTGAAAAATATAACCAAAACTTGTCAGGCGTGTGTATGTAAACAAGTACGTATGTAATTATGTAAAACTACTTACCCAGACGATCCATCTTTTCCAGATATGACTCAAATTGCCCCAAATTGTATTCGTATAGGGTTTCCGTCGTAGAGTCACACAGCCACCAAAACATTCGAACAAAATCCTTCCACTCCCTATCCGTGAACTCCTTCTTGCTATTCCTGTTGATATTCTGCGAGATATGAAACCGACATAGATACTTGTACGCCTTTGGGAAAACCACATCACACGCGTTCATCAGCGCAAGGTCCCTGTCTGTCACAATCACTCGCGGCTCCATACAACTGTCCAACATAGACTTTATCCTCTCCAACAGCCAAGTGTAGTTACCAATCCTCTCAGAAGAAATAAACGCATGGGCAATCGAAAACGACTGGTTTGTCGACGACATACCCACTACCTGAACAAACGCCATATTGTACATGTTTGTATTGTAGGTGGCGTCAATCATCAGCACATGCGGGAATGCGCACCACATAGTATGTGAAAGTTTGTGAACGAAGAAAATATCCGTGAGAGCCTTCGTGGTTTCATCCGCACGCGTGTAGTAGGTGAATCCTCTCTCCGTCAGAAAGTATTCGAGGTGCTCCATGTCACCTTTGGGAATGACTCCCTTTCCAGCATTCATCATCTGAGCAGCATTGTGTATATCTTTCAGGGTAGTCTTTCTCTCCGGGTTCTTTGAAAGCATCATTCTCCAGATGCTACGCTTGGGAACATCATTCTCTGTCATCTCTCCCACAAATTGCTTGTCATCCACAGAAAGCCTTCTGGCATACGGGTGACCCTCTAAGTGTTCAAAGGGAGTGTGGTTGTGCGTCGGGTTTTTCACCTTTAACCTCCAAACCCGTGACCGAGTTTCAAACACCCCTGCCAACTTAAACGGGCAGCCAATTTTTTTGCTACCCGTCTTCCTCACCAAAGCCACACTCTTATGCTCCCCCCCAATAGTGCATTGAAATACAACCTTAACAAAAATAAGTTTATTAGAAAATAAGTTTTTTTTTTATAATTTTTTTAAATAATAAATTATAAAAAAGTTTGTTAATTAAAAATTAACAATACTCTTAGCAAAGGAGAAACGTAATCCTAAAGGTGTGTGGCCCAAAAACCACTGGTGCACCCGTAGGGAATTCACCTTGACCAACGATAAAACACGTGTTTTTAGTAACTAATTTATAAGTTAAGTTTATTGTTGCTTTTTAAATAACAATTTAAAAAATACGCATTTGTTAATAACTTAAAAACAACAGTGACTGAAATATATACCTTCACGAAATGTTCTCCTCTTTTCTTCGATCTTTTTATAACTATGACGTCACCATTTGCCATTCCCGTATCATGTACCCAATCGATCAACTCATCGCGTGTCGAAAATGTCCGGTTAGTCTCGAACCAAGGGTTGATCGGGTTAGGTCCTTCCCCCTGATCTTCTACCCGCTTCTCATCGACAGCGCTGTCTTCATAGTGCGTATAGTCTTGTTCTTCAGATGTGTCATCACCACGGTTAGCGTCGTAAGTATAACCGTAGGCAGGTTGACTAGGCTCGTCTTCAAATTCATACGGGTCCTTCCACTGTGTATTCAAGTCCAGTTGTACCGCATTGTCACGGTAACGAATGCCAGACTGACCCTCCTCGACATTACTACTAGACGGACCCTCCCCGACATTATATGACGGACCCACCGAAACATTATATGACGGACCCTCCGAAACATTATATGACGGACCCTGCCCGACATTATATGACGGACCCTCCTCGACATTATATGAATTATAGTCGTAAGAATCACCGAAAATTATGTCGTAAAACGACATGTTATATATGTTTGTGGACAAAGAATTCAAATCGAACGAGTTTATAATGAAAAACTATGAAATCGATTGAATTTATAGCCAAAATCTGATGGAACCAAGCGCCTCGCTTAGGCCAAAGCGAGGCGCCTGGGGTAATTAATTCGAGGGAATATCAGGCTTTATGTTGAATCAAGGTTAATCAAACTCTCAAGCGCCTCGCTTAGGCCTAAGCGAGGCGCCTGGGGTTAATCGTTTTCAGAGAATCTTAAGCCTTATGTCTAATCAGGCAGTCAGGCGCCTCGCTTTGGCCAAAGCGAGGCGCCTGACTGCCTGATTAGACATAAAGCTTAAGATTCCTGAAAACGATTAACCCAGGCGCCTCGCTTAGGCCTAAGCGAGGCGCCTGGATTAAGGGGTTGATTTAGAAGTTGGGGGGTTTAATTAGCACGGTCCTTAATAAACCATAAAGCATCCAAGATAATCATATCACACTTTCGGGTCTCGGTCCATCCCGGTCACTGACCGGACAACGTTTAAACACGTAAATTCACATAATCATGTAATAGAACTTAGTTTCAAACACATCAAACACAATAGTTGTATTTCACCAATTCACCAATGTTCAGGGTGATACTCGTGTATGTAAGTGGGTGATTCCCCGAATTACAGTTTATGCAGTTATTAACCTATAACCATGCAATGTGTGACTCGACTAACTAACCCTAGTTAAGTATTATGCTGTGAATGTAAGTACAAGTTAACTAGAGATTAGTCAAAGTATGAAACTGAAAATGCGGGGTATCACAGTGAGGCTTGTAACGGGGTGTGGCTGGTGACGAGGTTAGGTGATGACCGAGAGGGGGGTGACGAGGAGGGTGGTGATGGTTGATTGTGGTGACGAGGAGGGTGGTGACGGTGGTGGTCGGAATTGGATAGGGTAGTGAAGGGTGTGGTTGGAATTGTGGAATGGAGAGGAGGAGCAATTTGATAATTAGGGGTGAATGGAATGAAACACATTTGGGGGTGAAGCTTTTCCCGGTGTATACATTCCACAGGCAATAGTAGTGCCGCTAGGCTTCTATACCTGGTCAAACCCCAACGGTTCGGTAAGATGAGTGATAACGGCCCAAGTTTCAAGTTATGGTGCCATCCGAATTAATGAGCAATAGCGGCGACATGATCCCCTATGTCGCTTCTATTGCTTGTGTCGCCAACAATTCCTTGTAGTGCTTCAATTTCGGCTTTGTTTGAAAATGAAAACTGAACTGATCGAACCATGCACAGATAAAAAACAGTTTACTCTTAAAAAGAATAAAGTTGTATTAAAATAAATTGGTACATTTTCACCGTTGTAAATTTTGATGTTTAATAATTAGTGTTCAGAGTTTTAAAAATTGTATTAGAATAAACCGTTACGATTTCATTTTTGTAAGTTGTTATGTTTCATTAAACGGTTTAATCCTATGCTTTGTAAAAACATGTATAAAAATATATATAGAATTCAATCAAAACTGCTGTTGTTTTAAGCTTTTAAATAAAATTATTTATAGCGGTAATTAAGTATTTTTTTACTAGTTTTATATTGAACTGCATGCTTTTGTTAAAAATCTTTCTGCTGTATGTAGCATGGACATGCACGATATATTAATGATGCATGAATTTGGTTAACATTGTTATTAAACTTTCATTAAAATAAAATGTAAGACGATAACTAAAGATAAGCAATAATGGAGTTTAAAAGGCCTTTTTGTATTTTCTAATTTAGCCTCACCACTACCAACACCATTTCTTTTTCATGAAATAAAAAAAAGCACCGCTCATTTTCTTAAAAGTCCTCAACCATCAGAGTATGCATGGATCTTCTCTTCTCTCTCTCTCTCTCTTTCATGCAACCACTTTATACATGATCAAATCTTATCCTAGGGTGGGAGATGGGTTGAATACCCACACCAAGGAAATCCCTAGTTTGCCCTCCATTATGTTCTTCAACATGTATATGTCTTCTTTTAGATGGAGGGTACATCTCGTCCAAACTCGAAAAATTATTCTCCAAATGATCACTTCCACGATAACTATTCATCATAGGACTTGTTCCATACAACCCACAAAACTTGTTCTCATCTTGAACATTTGTAGAAGCAACCGTATGATCAGTAGTTAAATTGTTGTTGTTGCTAGAATTTACTCCAAAGCTTCCTAGAAAAGATGTATGAATGGTAGTAGTTGAAGAGGTTGAGCCCATTTGTGCCGCTTTTTGCAGCAAAGCAGTAGCGGACATGCTTGCGGTCGCGTGTGTTTGGGGCAAATTGTTTAGAGTGGTTAATAATGAAGGTGCACTTACATTAACCTCATGATCCGAAGTGGTTTTCACTCCAAACACGCCCCAATTTGTTTGGTATTCGGCTTGAGGAGGGTGGTTTTGATAGCCCAATTGATGCAATTCTCGCAGTTCATTATTGTTACTGTTACTGTTATTGTTACTGTTGGTCCAGAGTGAGAGCCCATCTTGTTGGGTTGGGTCAAGATGATTTTCAGGGTTGGTAGAGATGGGCTTGAAGATGGTAGAAGAGTTGGAGAAGTGGTGAGCCATTGTTGGACCGGCGAGAACAGGCGGTCCGACAAAGTGGTAGTTTATGTTTCCAAGTGATGTTGATGGTGTTACATTGTTGAAATGAGATGCTGCTGTAACCCTAGCAGTTTCCTCAGCCAAAGCGTCACAGAAGGCTCTATGAGTGATGAAGCTGTCTCTCCTGTATATAAATCAGATTTCTATTATTAATATAAGAAATATATGCATCAAAAGCCTAATTGAATTCATGTATATAATACAAGTTAAATTATAAACTATACGAATTAAATAGAGAGAGCTCAAATAACATTATAGCTACGTTTAATTCAGTTATATTTTCATTTTTCTTCTTCTAAAAAAATTCTCACACTATATTATGTTTTGCACTTAATATTTTCATTTTACTTGCTTTGTCATTTCGAAAGTTTAGGACAAAACAAGTTTAAATACAAAAATGGTTCAATCTTAATTTCGTAAATGTGTGTCCTATATAAGTAAGAAAATAAAATAAAAACTGATTTTTCAATACTTAATTTAACAATTAATATATTAATGTCATCAGAAAAAAAAAATTATAACAGTATTATGTATCTTCCAACCAGGTTTTTAAGACAAACAAAGAGATATGGCATTAATAATTTATTATTTATTTTTATACAAAATATAAAAAAAATTGGGAAACAAGCCTAGATAGTTTGTTTTTTTTTTTTTTTTTTGAATAATTTTAGAAATTAAAACATAATTTTGGACCCAATTTGCAAGTGTAAATCATTCTTTATAACGCTTTTCTGGGGTCATTTTCGTTATCTGGATATAGTGCTATTCATTGCTTTGTAAAAATAAATAAATAAAAAAAAATAAAAAGTATTCAAATTTCTTGCAAAAAACATTGACTTGATGTTGGCTCAAATCTAACTTGTAATAACCAAACATAAAGAAGATTTTTTTAACAATTTATGTTGTGCATTTGTTGAAAACTTGATATAATAGCAACCTTTTATGGCAAATAATATTTAAAAAGTAATCAATAATGTTGAAAACAGATAAATATATATTTAAAGAACCAATTAGCGATTATGTCTTAAGGTGTATCTAAAGTATGAGATTTGACCCAAGGTTTAGTAAAAAGAGCTAACATAACAATATACTTTCATGAAACTATTAAGGACGACCATCCATGAAACTCTAATCATATTAACTAACGTAAAATATTAACCTATACTATACTAAGAGGTTAGATCATAAATGAAAAGTTCTTTCTTTAGAGATAAAAATTCATAACTATTATTCTATTATACATGATTTATGGTCGGTTATTATTTTTTTTAAATCAACAAAAATTTGTGAAAGTGATACCATATTTAAATAAAACATAATCACATGAATAACAAATTAAGTTTACAATATTATCTTAGGCATGCTTGTTAGTGTATTTATGTTTTATTAAACTTGGAACTGAAGTTGAATAAAAAGTTACCTTGAAAATATAGTTCCGCAATCACACTTGTATTCTCTAGTCCCACAAGTTTTGGAATGAGCTTTCCAGTCCGACTGAACTGCATAACACTTAGAGCACTTTGCACACTTCCATTTCTTCTCACCATGTTTCCTGCAAAAATGCTTCTTAATACCAGTCAAGTCTCCAAGTGCCCTTGATGGGTGATTATGGACACAAGACTTCTCGGGGCACACATAAACACGCTTTCGCACTTCTTTGCTAGTCCTTTGCTTTAGCTTCCATGGAAGGTTATGACCGCGTCGATGAAGTTGAAGGTTTTGATCTCTTTGAAAACCCTTCCCACAAATCTCACACATGAATCTGTTTGTGGCCATTAGCGTTTTTGGTGACAACGCGATAACTTCAGCGTCAGGATCTACAAGTGTGTGAAACAAGATTAACAATTTAGTACTATTTAATTTAATAAACAAGTAAAGATACAAACAAACGTACATAGTAAAATCTCACACATAGCACAACTAAGACAAAGTATATATTGAAAGAATATTACTAAAAGAAGATTGGAGATTAGGGTTTTTCATGAAGTAGAAGATTTAAGGTAGCAACTGTCCAAAAGAACCTATTTTTTTGGCAAAGTAAGTTATGTCATATAGGATCAAAGATCAATTTGAGTTACTCATATGGATCAAGTTCCAATATATATGCCAAGTTAAGGGCAATACTAAGATTACATTCATTGACCATAACCATGATCATGACTATGATTATAGTCAAATACATCTAATGAACACCACTTATAAGAGTTTGAATTAGGGTATTTGCCTGGGGTTCCTGGAAGATTTCTTTTCCTCTTTATGGGGGGAGGATAGGAAGAAGGTGGTAGAAGATTGTTTGTGCCAGTGAAACCATTTGAGGTTATATTTTCTTCGCTTGCAAGCTTATCTATCATCTCTAACTCCTTTGATGATCTAGATTGTTGATGATGTTGTTATTGTTGATTATGTTGTTCACAAATATTCAGAGTAGATCTTCAGTGTGTGTGGTGGTTTGTTAGGTAAAAAAAAAAGCAAGTTCAAAACTCAGAGCACAACTAACTCAAGGTTACATTCTTAATTATAGAAAAACATGAAGGGTTGGATGATATTTCTTTCTCTCTCTTTGCCTTTCTTTAATACATGTGTGTGGTCTGGTAACCACTTTTGGTAGGGGATTATATTAATGTATCTCTCCACTCTCATCAAATTTTACAACGTTGATTCACGAGGCAGTTAAAATATGATTCCTTATTAAAATAAATTGTTCAAAGTATTTACTTCAAATAAGTGAATAAAAATATAGCGGTTAAAAAATAAATGAATCATTTGCATAAATGGATGATTTATGAGTTTACAAATTATAATTGGTTGGCATTGTGGGAAAATGTTAAAAATGGTGATGCCTTAGATCCATTCAAAGGGATCAAACTACACTTCTTTCCAATCATTTGCCATCTGATCAAGTCCAGCTTTTGTCCCTTGATTCTAAGGGATCATAGATGTCGCCAAACCATTCTAAGAGATCAAAGTGAAGCCGCCAAACCAGTCTAAGGGATCATTCACAATGTCATAACTTTAATTAATAAAGATTATTTAATAAAAATTAATGTTTACGATTATTAATTTTAATTTAATAAATAATTTAGGATTATTACATTACTTAATAATACTAAATTTATTTAAAACGAATAATCATTAATGTTTAATAATAGTAAATAAATATAATAATGATAAATTTACCCTTGATTTAGTACCCATGTTCAACAAATCGATTTGGTACCCATGTTCATCAAATCGATGAACTTAAAGATTGGGCCAAATGGGTTTGAATTTGAATGCGGTCCTGAGTTTAAGGATTGGGAGAATGTCGAGGGAGAATATTGGAATTGGTGTTCTCAGAAATAGATTGTTTTGTAACTCGGTAGATTGTATAGTTTGAAAAAATTGTTGTAAATAAATTTGTATTATTCGTTTTAAATAAATTTATCATTATTATATTTATTTACTATTATTAAACATTAAAGATTAGTCGTTTTAAATAAATTTAGTATTATTAAGTAATGTAATAATCCTAAATTATTATTAAATTAAAATAAATAATCGTAAACATTAATTTTTATTAAATAATCTTTATTAATTAAAGTTACGACATTGTGAATGATCCCTTAGACTGATTTGGCGGCTTCACTTTGATCCGTTAGAATGGTTTGGCGGCATCTATGATCCCTTAGAATGGATCTAAGGCATCAAGGGGACAAAAGCTGGACTTGATCAGATGGCAAATGATTGGAATGAAGTGTAGGTTGATCCCTTAGAATGGATTTATGGCATCACCATTTTTAAAACTTTTCCACAATGCCAACCAATTATAATTTGTAAACCTATAAACCATCCATTTATGCAAATGATTCAAAATAAATATATGTATCGGCTGGTTCAAATGGAAATAACTCTGAGCTTTATTTTTATTTATTTATTTTTTTTTAACAGCTCTCTGTCAGGCCTATACAAAGTCAAAGCTTGGTCGACGCAGGAATCGAACAACTGTGAGCTTTATACTTTGGGAGATTGAGACTACTAAGATGAATCTTTTTTCTAAAACTTTAACGGAATTGAGATAACAGGGCTTGAACGACCCTTCAATCATTTTAAGGATAGCAACATCTTAATTTTAATCAAATCTGTCTTCAACGAGAAACACTTAATTACAAAGAAATACTAGTTTCCTGATCAGCTAAGTAACTCTTTTTCTAATTAGTTTTTTTTTCTTTTTAAATTTATGTTTTTACGCTCTCTTATGTTGCTCGTGGCAATACACTATTTGACAATTGACAACATTCCATACGTGCATGTTTGTTGAAACGAAATCATACTCAATTTAAGTTCTTATAAATATTAATATTTCAAAAGCGTATTTAATTCTAATATCGTATAATATACCTTGGGAGGAGAGATGACATACAAAGCATCATTAACATAAAAAGTGTAGGAAGGATTATCCGTCACTAGATATAAACGGTGACAAGATCGTAATTTAGAAACCTAATTAATGTCCCGTAAAATAAATCAGGGGTAGATTAAGGAATATTCTAACAACAAACAATTTCAGAAAAAAATTCTTAAAAGCGCCTAAATTCAAACTTCCTTTTTGACGGTTATGTATAATTCCATCTCTCAATTAAACAAAAAAAATCGATTACAGATAATAATTACAAAAACACAAAAAACAGAGCATAGTTACTAAACATAAATGAATAAGATGAAATGCATAAAGGTGCGTTATAATTATAAAAAACTTTTACGAACGAGGTATGCTCTGTTTTTAAACAAAAAACAGAACCTGGTTACTAAACAGAGCTACAAAAAAATAAAAAATGCACCCATAAAAACACAAAACGCATCCATAAATCATAAAACCCACCCATAAAATCATGAAACGCACCCATAAAAAAATCAAAAAAAGCATGCTACCTTGATCGTTGTTTTTCTGTAATCACCTATAAAATCTTAAAACACACCCATAAAAATCAAAATTCGCATGCTACCTTGATCGTTGTTTTTCTATAATCAAATATAATCAACAAAAAAAAACTAAATATCCCATTATCAATTATGATAAACATTTACAAAATGATTGAAAAAACAGAGCATAATGACTAATACTATAGAAATACAGGAATATTGAGATCTATGTTTGAATCATCAGCTGATATGTTTAAATCTGCATTATGAAACTATTGTTATTTACCGGAAACTAAATTGCAAAAGTTGTTTCAATAAAAAAAATTTTGAATACAGATCATGTCGTTAATTTCTTCAATTGAATATGATTACGTCATAATTGAAATCATAATTGAGATATTATAATTTTCTTGTTAGGATAACTATCGTCTTCACCGTCGCTAGCACCCTTGGTACCATCCTCATAAGTTGTGTGGCGTGGGGGTGGCGCCCCCCTCCACTTCAGCTATTTTTTTCTTCAATAACGTCACCCTTTCTATTTCCCGGGTGCCACAGGGAGATGCCATCCAACTCTTCGTCATGTCCCACCAAGGAAATAACGGGCATTAACTTGGGCCTACTAAATTTTGCACCAATCACTTTTCTTTTTTTCATATTTTCTTTTAAAAAAAACAAATAAGTGGCTAATGATGAAGGGGATTCATTCTATTTCATGTGTGTTATTCGAATGGGAGAATTGTAGATGCATTTATGTCTGCAGCTTCGGGTTAACCAGATAGATAGTTTGTCGTTTGCGTTTTAGTTTGATTTTGTATGTGTAATGGGCCATTCGCATCACCGGGGATACAAATGGGATTTGTATGTAGGCAAATGAAATGTTTAGTTGGCCATTCGTATAGTGAAAGAACCATTCTCACACTCGACTGTGCGAATGGGGATTGCCTATATATATAGATGTTGATCAAAGGTTGTTAGAGCTTTGGTCATTTATCAGTTGAGTGTAGGTGCCAAAACCTCTCTGTTCGAATATCTGGAAATCTGTTTATTGAGTCTGTAATCAACTGTTTTGATATTAAGGATTATGATAAACATTGAAAATGAAATCTTCCGTGTGATTACATAGTTTTAAATCAATTTTGCTAGATTGAGAGGGATTCCGCACCTCTTGGTTTACATATCGTGCAGATTATTGTTTATTTGATCATCTTCGATCCTACAAGAATGAAGCTCCCTTTTGACGTGGAGCTTATGTGATGTTGAGGTGACGGAATGGAGCCCATAAGGGCTTCATTTCACACCTTGTAGCATAAGGGACTTCAATGACATCTCCTGTTACAAACGATGTGGGTTCTTCTTCCTCATTAACTTTTGCAGTTGTTGACACGTTTTCATCATCAATATTATAAGCGATCTGCTAAAGGAACACCCAAAACTAGTATCATAATACAATACTATCGACATATATGTGTCGTATATGGTTTTCACACCCTTTATATGACACCTGTAGGGCTGTATATGTTATGTAACTTTTTCATTTTTTACAATCATTTTTAGATAGTATTTATTGTTTTTGCAAGTTAAATAAATCTTTGTAAAAGTACATACACGAGTCATATAGCCTTATATGACTCATATGTTGAAAATAGTGTCCAAATGTCGATTAATAATGTGACTATCAAAGTACGATCCAAAGAGTTACACTTTGGACTGTGAACAAAGAAATTAAATTTAATGGGTAAATATTATTAATCATGAATAAATTTGATTAAGAAATAAATATCTGGTGAAATATTGATGTAATAAATTATTACGAATGTGAAGTCGACAATGTAATGCACTACAGTCGCTGAACTACAATCAGATCACCTAGTTACGCCAATGTGAAGTCGACAATGTAATGCACTGCAGTCTCGTTGCATCAGTACCCAAGAATGTCATCTTGACCAAGTACATCACGTGCAATCCAACTAGCCTGATAAGACCCTTACTAGAAGGATTCCATATTAACCGATCAGATATTCAACGTAACACGTAGGTACTACCACTAATTCACGTCTCATATCTGCACTTAACCTTTGCATCACCCTTCACACCAACTGGAGAAGTCTAACTGTCAGTACCCAATTAAACATCTCAAATGTGACTATGTGCAAAACAATCCACTCGGACACTGGTACTTCTATGAAATTCTTCATCTGTGCTGACTGTGATTGCATTAATACATTCTTCTCTTTGAATATTCTTGAGTAACTTCATCTGTTCGACAGAATACTAGCCGTAGACGAGTGGATGAAGCAATCAGAAGCTTTCAGCAGGAACTACTGGTACAATTGTGGACTTGAAATGCTTCAGAAACTGAAGTTTTCGATGGGGCCAACAATAACCACCAACAGCTCTTGAAATTCTTCAGGACTGTAATCTTGAAACTTTCGTTGAATCTACGTGCCACATAACTCCTACTAGGATCCCTCATTACTTTTGGAACATTGAGATCTCAGTCTTGATATGCTTGTACATAACAACTTTGTTTGAACAAGTTCCTTCAATCACACTGGAACTGGGTTGACTGTTCTCATCTTGCGGAATAAAATTTGTCTATTTTTCTGGCCCATAATAGTCATTTGAATCTGATTATCATACTGTTGAGTCTCATGACTACCCCACAATAAAACGTTTCATCATCATAATCTCTCTTCAACAATTTGTGTAAACATCATCACCATTCTCCCAAAAATCTTCAAAAATTGTCATTTCGAAATTTTTTTTTACCCCTAAATATACCAATTTTCCATTCCATATCACGAGGGTTCGAACCTAAAAATAAAGCTACGTTCGAACCCTGTGTAAGGTCGAATGTACCAAGGTTGGGTCAAATGAAGTTCAGTTAAACCTGACTAAAATTGAAATTCCACATTCGCCCAGTAGTGAGGTTCGAATGTGGAAAATTTCCAGGTTCGACCTGTCGTAAGGTTCAAATGTGGAAAATTTCCAGGTTCGACCTCTGTTATCAATACAAATTCCAGATTCGACCTAAAAATCCTACGTTCGCCCTCCCGTAGGTTCAAATCTACTGCAAATTCGACCACTTGCAGAAAAACGTGTTTTTCTTCAATGTTTTCTGCAAATCAGTCCATAAACACTCTAAAACTTCGAGTTTGACAATGAAACTTATACAGAAAGGTACGAAAATGAAAACCTAACCCTCGAATTAACAAAAACATGGAGAAATCACATGATTTTTGTTTCAATTAAGAATCTAGGGTTTCAACCTTTCAATCAAAAACTGATTTTTAACGTCTGAAATCATGAAATCGAGCTCTTATTGATTCAAACGACTGTTAGATTGTTCAAATCGGTACCATAGCTCTGATACCAGTTGAGAATCCGGTTAAAAACCGAATTCATGGATCGTATAAGCGAAAACAACTCGGTTTCAGACGGAAAATTCGAGACGAGACAAAAACATACGTAAACAATGTCATCACATATTCGTATTACTTCAGAAACAGTTACAGACACTGTCATCAGTAGGATAAACATCTATCTCGGGGCAGGGGGAGGTAGGGCATGACCTCCCCCTTGAGAGCACTCAAAGCACAACTCAAATCTTAAAATGAAATCCAACACATGAGATTGCTATTTATAGTCCAAAACCCAAACCCACATTCGCCCCCTTGAGGAGGTCGAACCTACAGATTCTGCAGGTTTGCCCCTTGTAAGGTACGAACCAGGACTTTATGTTTTGGTCTATATTTACAAATGCATCAGATCCATAAAATGCCCTTATGGATCACCACAATCTCACGTAATACAATACAAGACTCAACCCTAGTCTATTCGACAGTGACGTCCACATAATAGTGCATCAACACTAATCTAGTTTTTGCCACCATAAAAATATTATAGAGATAATAACAAATGCCCTACACACAACCACCTCAAGCCGCCACCTCCACCAACCACGGCCACCCTCCGACATCGTGAACACCTCTACCGCCTCCACGTGCGACCTCCCCCTCTTTCCACTATGACTCTCACGTGCCTCCCTAGGTGCAGCCATGAGTTGTCACGTGACCCTCGGTCGCGTGTCCTTGTTCCTTGGTTGCCTTGTTTTGCGTGCTTAGTTTTTTGTGTTGATAGAGATCTACGCTAGGTGTTCTTAGGTGATTCGGGTGATTCAGAGATTGGTGATTGGCTAACTAGTGTGGTGTTCGTAGATCCATCGTGCAATCTATTTGGTGTTTCATCAAGGTAGTTTGCTAAACAATCTATGGTTGTGTTTATATTATTTGTCATGATTAGTATTTGATCACTATGATGGGATCATGTATTCAGTTGTAAAAATATATGTATAATGGTTTCGGTATAACACACTTCCACTTGTTTATTAATAAAGGCTGTTAATATTATTTTGTGTTAAAATAATATTTTTTCTTTGAACATTCAACTTCATTAACACAAATCGGACCTCAAAGCGAGGGCCGAATCAAAGCAAATACATCATGTACATAGGATGTTTACGCCAATCATCCCAACTAACTGTATTACAACCACACCTATGCTTAAATCAAAAAAAGGAATAAGATTTGACATTATGCACAACCTCGACCACCGAGGCCCTCTTTTGATTGCAAATCCTCCCATCACGCGCCAACCAAATATACCATAGCATGACCATGACGATTCCTTGAATAATCTTTTTTCCTTGGTTACCACGGCTAGCCTCTTTGTAAATGGATAGTATATCTCTAATATCAAAACCAAAAAATGGATACATATTACACGAAGAGGCAATCCTCCCCCACACCTCCAAAGCAAAAGCACAAGCTGTGAAGATGTGAAGAGCAGAATCCATACCTTCTACACATAAAACACATTCTTTTGAATCCATTAAAACTCCCCCTTTCTCTAATTCCACCCTAGTTGGGATTCTATGCATCTCCGCTCACCAAGCGTGGATATTACATTTAATCGGCACCCAATGTATCCATTTCATTTTGAATGCGTTACAGCATCGGCCCTCCTCGATTTCCTGTTTAACTGCTTTAACAGAGAAATGTTTTGTTACCATCCCTTCCCACTTCCAAGTATCTTTACAGTCCTGCAGCTGAGTATTCGCCATCATAGCGAGACAGCCTTCTAACTCCACGACTTACTGCATAGAAACCGGTTATCTGGACCTGCTCCAGTTCAGCACCCACTCGTCACCTGATCGTCTGAATCTATCAGCTAAGCAGGCTCTTTTATCCTTATCAAGCAGAAATAAGTGAGGCCACAGATCTTTAAGCACTGAGTTCCCTTTCCAAATGTCGTACCAGAATCTGATTTGCTTTCCATTCCCCACTTTAAGTCTCACATTATGGCCAAGAGCTTTCCCATTATCAATTTTCGCTTCACATTGCTACACTATGACTTTCCAACATCCCAAGATATACTTGTTACATGGTAACGACGTCCAGCAGGTGCGGCTATTATGAACCCCATCTATGAACCATCTCCATAAGACGTCCTTTTCCACACGATACCGCCATGACCATTTAAAAAGCAAGGCATTATTCACATCCTCTAATCTATTTAAACCCAACCCTCCTAACTTCTTCGAAAGCGTTACACAGTCCCAAGCAACCCAATGAATTTTGTGAAACTCATTGGTGCCTGTCCATAAAAAACGTCTACTAATTTTTTCAAGCTTTATCTTAACAACCTTTGGCGCCTTATACATAGAGAAATAATAAAGCGGATGGCTTTCAAGGACCGAGTTGATCAATGTGACCCTGCCTCTAATGGAGAGAGTGTTAGGTTTCCACCGATTAAGTCGAGCTTCCATAACATCAAAGACTCGTTGCCAATTTTTTTCACGATACATACTAGATGCAACCCGTATCCCCAAATAATCAAAGGGCAACTCACTTCTCTTACAACCCAGGAGCTTTGTTATACCATCAACCTCCACATTTGTAACCCCCACCCCAAAAAAGTTGGATTTATGGATATTTATCTTGAGGCCCGAGCACATATAAAAGCACCTTAGAATATGCATAATACATTCCGCATTATCCCTACTCCACTCCCCTAAAATTAGAGCATCATCAGCATAAAAAAGGTGTGAAATAACCACACCTGCTTTGTCAATCATTAGCCCTTGAAAGTCGACCATACCAATCGCTTCTCCAACATAGTGGATAACGCCTCCATAACAAATAAAAATATAAACGGAGACAATGGGTCCCCTTGTCGAAGACCTTTGCCACAATTAAGTTTGAAAGTAGGGAGACCCGTTCACTAGAACTAAGGACCTAGATGATATGAGAATCCCTTTAATCCATGATACCCATTTATCTCAGTAACCCATTTGCTGTAAAACAGAGATAAAAAAAACCTAATGGACATTGTCGTAAGCCTTTTCGAAATCAATTTTCAATAGGAAAGCTTTTTTATGTTTCTTTTTCAACCATGCCAAGACTTCATTAAGAATAAGCGGACCATCCAATATATATTGACCTTTCAAAAAAGCCGACTGGGACTTGGAAATGACCAAACCAATTACTCTAACAAGCCGATTAACTAGGATTTTAGAAATGACCTTGCTAATTACGCCTATTAAAGTAATCGGCCTATAATCCTTCAAACCCGAAGGTGTCTTAGATTTAAAAATTAAGGTTATAAAAGAAGAAGTACAACCTTTAGAGATGCTCCCTGTATCATAAAACCGCCTCAATAACCTGCCAAAGTCCTCTTGTAAAAACTCCCAAAACTTCATTACAAATCTGAAATTGAAACCGTCAGGACCTGGTGCTTTATCTGACCTACACTGGAAAACCGCTTCCTTTATTTCTTCATTAGTAAAAACAGTACTTAAACCTTCTGAAACATCATGACTCAGTTTCTTCAGACCTTCTAAAATGATAGGCGGTCTTTCATTACATCTCTCCGTAAAATGGTTGTGAAAATGAGTAAAAACCTCCTTTATCAAGCTTGGCTGAGTGGTCCACTTACCATTAATATCCAGCCTAGGAATGGCATTCGTAGCCTTCTTACCATTCATAATACCGTGAAAAATGCCAAAATTATCATCACCAAAAGTCGCCCACTTGACCCGCGATTTCCGTTTTAAATCCTCGATCTTTAGATATTCCCAATCATCCACGCCTTTTTTACATTCGGACCCAGAATTCTTCTTCAAGCTCTCTTTGTTCCATAATATCCTCCATAATCTCTAACTCCGCTCTTAATGACTATATTTCTTCACCCTCTTTTTCAGAGTCTCCTTAACAACTTTTAGTTTCAGGTTTAGCACAATATATGGTTCACCAGAAAACTTGCACCCCGTCAACGTCTTTTTTACAACTTCAAAACAGTCATCCCTCTCCAGCCATGAATTGAACCATCTAAATGGTTTAGGCCCGAAATTAGAATCTTTATAGTGAGAACCAAAGGCGAATGGTCAGAAAAAAGTATGGGAAGAGCACGAAGACAAGCTTCTGACCATTTAGCAAAAAACTTCGAACACACTAGCACCCGGTCAATTTTACTGAGTTTCTAGCCCTTCCCCCTTCCCTGACATAAAAGTGAATTTCTTTCCTCGCATAACATATTCATGGAGTTCCAGTCGATCTATAAAATCATTAAAATCATGAGCGTTGGTCGCATTAAATTTAGAATTTTTCCGCTCTTCCATAGATCGGACAACATTGAAGTCGCCCATTAACACCCATAATTCCTGATGATTCTGTTTTACTCGTTCAATCTCCTCCCAAAGTTGTCGTTTATCACAAGTATTTTGAGGTGCATACACATTGAGAATGTTGACCATAATATCTCCCTCCTTAATTCTTCCAGACGTCAACAAGAAATTGTTGTGCTTAATCCCGTTAACTCTGGAAAAAACCTTCAAGTCCCACATATTTACAAGCCCACCCAAACGACCACTCACATCTATGAATTCCAATTTAAATCCCTTTCCCCCAAAAACTAGAAAAATCAAAATTTACCGAATCGATACACTTTGTTTCTTGCATTCCCATGAAAGACACCTGCTGATTAGCAACAATACCTTTTATCCTACCCGGTTTCCCTTAATGCTAATAGATAATAGGTTCATCGATTACCAGATTGTTGCCCTTATTGGATAACTGTATCTCTGACCATCCCTTCAAAATTCTGTAATTGAGCACCCATACACAGCCCCACTGCCACCGTTTCACCCACCTCCTTTTCAATCTATGTTGAAATTATATGGATCCCCATGTCGTTCGAGCGTTCTGCAACCACTGTCGCTGATTGAGTATCTCCTTTAATAATATCCTCACTTTCGGCCACTTTAGCTTCATCTCCGGCGTTGGGTGAACCAAGGTGTTGCATCCCTGAAACAGTTGAAGACAACAACTCCTTTTCATTCTGTGTCTTTCGTGACTCACCACTTATGCCCTCAGACTCCAAATTGGGTTCAGCCAAAGGTTCCCCCTATTCCCTAGGCCCAAGAGGATAGGCATAAGCCCAGAAGGTTCACTACTACACATCCTTTTTTCTTTAGTGGGCCTTCATTGCTACTAGAGTAGGAGCCCATGTTCCGCCCAACATGACTTTTCTTCTTGAATTTTTTCCTTTTATTTTTATTCCTGCCCACAAAGTTGACTTTAGAAGCCTGCCAAAATGAATTATCTTGTGATTTTGAATTATCCCACAAATTTGGAATATCCCAATTTATAGCATCCATCCCATGAATTTCCCCAACCTCATTCAAATTATCATTACTAACATTAATGCCTTCCATATTTGCTTCACTACGAATTAGTTTCAGTTTCCGATGAGTTTTTTTTTGGCGTACAATCCGAGCTTCCTTCTTGTCTCAATGGTTCCATCTCTTCATCTACATGCACATTAATCTCCTTTTCCTTACACAGAAAGTCAGGGAGCCACTCTCCACTTTCCCCCATGACCCAAACACGAAATTTCTTATCACGCTAGTTATGTACAATTTCTTCATTTATACGACGACCATATCCCACCAAGACGCCCACATATTCATAAGAAAGACCCTTATCTGACGGGCCGATATTCGCACTATGTAAGATTCTACCAAATAAACCACCAATGATATTCAAGACTTTGCTATTAAGAATGTTAAGTGGAACCCCTTGAATGCGCAGCCATGCAAGTCTCTCAAAATACATCGACTGACCCGCCCATACCTGTGCTTTATGAAACCATTCCGCCTTCTGTTGTATTAAAAACATAGCCTTCTCAGTATCCGTACCGTCTTTAAAGGTGAGCATGATTGATAAGCCTCCTAAATACTGCACCCCACCTCCACCAATACCCATCTTTGAAAGAATAGTTTGAATATTTTTCAAAGCTTCAAAATTCACCGTTCTATAACTAAAATAGCTTTCCCATACAAATCGGAAAAAGCTGATTCATTATCATCAATCTTCATAGACTTACACCTTGCTACCTCCATAAAAGACACGGAAGAGGTAACAGTATTTGAATCAACATACCCACTTTTCCTAACCTCCGGTATTGTAGTCGCCTTCTTGTTTATATCGGCCCTCTGACTACCATTCCGGTCATTAGGCAGGATCTCACCATCCTCCAAAGAAAATCGAGCAACATTAACTTTCAAATTGAAATCTCCCAATTAAACCTTTCCCAATCTTCTAACCATATCGTCAGCATCTTTCACATCAATGAACGACACAAAACCTACCTTTTCCCTTCCTTGTCATGCTTCCTGGCGATGTAGATATGAAAGATCTCACCAAATTTCCATAGACAGCCAGCCAATTCTGAACCGCTACAATGATCTAGTAGATTTGATACTAAAAACTTGGTTGAACGAGCCCTCCGGTCTTCGACAATAGCACTCCGACAGTCTCCCATGATAGGGAGCGTAAACTCTTCGAGGGTTGATTTGATTGTGAAAGGTAAAGGATATGATGATTGTGTTAAAATAATATATATATATATACACACACACACACACACAATAGGATTTTTAATATACCGGATAAACGGGTTCCGATCGATATTAAATCCGAATGGATCATGTGATTCCCCAAACCGTATACGATGCAAACATTATATGACCTGTGTAGCTCTATACATGTCGTATATTGTTGTACTGTGTCATGTAGTCTAGTATAGGTCTCTATTTTAAGGCTACAATTGTAGTATAAGTTACCTACAAGCCTCATATAGGATAAAACTTACTAAATGATGAATATTGTTTAAAATTGTTTGCAAAATACAAAAATAAAATAAAACTAAAAAAAGGAGAAATTATACTTAAAAACGCCCTATAGGCTTTTTCTGTGTAGGAATATCCAACGGTGCCATTAAGGTTTTAAATGAAGCCTGGACAACCAAAGACTTTGAAGAATGAAATCAGAGATTTGATTTTAAGCAATACTTCTTATGCAGTTTTTTGGTGTCTTTAATTGATCAAGCCCCTATTATCTATAATAACATGGAGTATTTACTGTTTCATCCTAAAAGGAAAGTGGTAATTCTGGGCCTATTAACATTGATCTTGCACCTTCAATGAGTGTTATATTTTTTCTCTTAACCACCCCATTTTGTTCACATAATCTATGCACATTGAGTTGTCTCATTATTCCTTTTGATTCACAAAATGAGTCAAGTATGTACTTTTTAAGTTCTGTGCTATTATTACTTCTTAGCATTTTGACTGGCAAGTCATATTACTTTTTATGCCACTATAATGAAGTCTTTGATTTAAAAGTTCCATTTTTGGAATGTAAGTATCAGTCCATGTGAATCTAGAATAGTCACCAACACTGACTAGACTATATCTTTTCTCATAGATTATTTGTAGATTGACATGTCTTAATCTCATGTGCCACAACTCAGTTTTTTTTTTTTTTTTTTTTTTTTTGATGCCTTAAAGAATAGACATAAATTTTGTGGCATGGGATTATCTTTTAACATGTCAATCACATGTACATTTTCACTTTTGTTGGCAATAAGTTAAACATTATTTGCAATGAGTTTTCCAATTCTCTTGACAAGGTCAAGCCCAACAATCATACAAGAGTTCTTCGTGAAAAAAATCTACTTACCACACATCGATATGTGATACACTTAGCAGGTTAAATTTCATATTATCAACAAGGTTGACATCCTAAAACTTTAGTTTTCTCGCATTTGCTTCACCATTACCCTAAGAGTTTTCCATTTTAATCATTTCCAAAGGATATATTTGTTCCACCATGGGCCCTGAAGTGATAGAGAAGGTATTTGTATCCTGTCATATGTCCATAACCCCCACTGTCAACATACCAAAGGCTATTCAAATGAGAAGCCATTTTGATAATCTTTGTAGTTATCTCTGTTTGAGATTTACCAGCAGTTTTGTTTTGTACTTTATGTACAACTCTTTCTCTTAAGGGAAGTTCATAAATGAAAATTCCCTCATTCATAACATCTACATAAAACATAACAAGATTTTCATTTGTTATTTCATTAGGCATACTGCTCCAGTCAATACAGTTCTAAGTGAAAAAGCTTTGCTGATTTGATTCTGGTGTAGAGCATCTAGTAGTTTGGAAACTACTGGTGCTTGTACCTGGGAAAGATTTTGACCTTGTGCTTATACTGGTGTTGTTAGGTTTTGAACATACTGATATTGTGGATGTGTGTGGACATACTGAAATGGCAATTGAATAGGTGTTTGGACAAAATTAGTTATGGACTATGCATTTGGATTCTGTGCGTTTCAAGAGTAAAACTAATGTTGGTTGGTGAATTTGACTGCGGATTAAAATTTGAGTTCGATTGTGTCCTTTGTATGGGATAGGTCACAACTGGTGAGGTTTCTCATGATTGATTTCAACACTCCTTTGCAAAGTGACCTAACGTATTGCAGTTATAATATCAAACTTTTGATTTATCAAACATTCCTCCCATCTAGACCTGGAAACTTCCTAGCAATTTTGTTACAAAACTTGTTTGTTTTGATGCTTAGTGATATGCGTAAAATTATACACATTTTTAGCATCCTTTAATACCTGTATTTTATTAATTTACTTGAAAATCTTGGTAATTTATAATTTCAGAACGATGAGGCTACAAATTAACAAAAGAAACAAAAAACGAATTAAAGAAAATGTCAAGTTGCAGCTCAAGAAACGGGTCACGCCTGCAAGGCACACCTGTGCCTAATCATCAAGACAGTCCAAAAGAGTGCTTTCCTCAATATAAGAGAAAGTAATGGTCTCCTCAGCAACCGTGTGTCCTAGAAAAGCCCAAAACATCACAAAAGCATATCTAGGGCTACGAAATGAGTTACATGGACTTCAATAAATGGGATTTATACTATCTCGGCGATTGAAGCTAAAGAGATGATTTTTATGGTCAAAATATTGAGGCACAGACAGCGCCTCAACCAGAAAATGACCCGACATGGCTGGCCATGCGTCGCTAGGCACGCCCCCGTGCCTTCAAAAAATGACAAAAAGATCCTCGAAAGACATTTTGAAAATCTTTTGGGGCCCACAAGAGTGGACCATGTTAGGTGCCTTAGTAACACGCTCCATGCCTCGGTAACACGCCTAGTGCATCGAGAACCAAGCCCCGTCCTTGGAACATGTCCAGGCACGGATCGTGCCTCGCATTCTAGGTCTATAAAAGGGCCAACTCTCCTCCATTTTCATTGGCTCAATTCTTTTCGCACCTCCAGCAACACACTCTAATTCTATCCACCTTAAGTCTTGCAACTGTATAAGATTTTTACAAACTTATCTTAATATCACAACTATTTTGATGATTAATAAAATATAATCAAGTTTGGTGAAAAAAATATCTTTATGGACATTCCTGGCTAAAGTTCTTGTGGGTGTTCGGGGAAGATATGCCCCTTTATGGGAAGTTAAATAAAATGAGCCATGGATCGTCAAGAGGGTGTGTTCATGTGTGTGTAACTTTAAGTAAGAGGTTTCATATTGAAAGTGATTGAAGAATGAGTTTTGCTAGTAACACGGTGCATCGAGGTCCCATCCAATACCCTTAATAAATAACTAGAAATCTTGTGTTGCCCTAACGTGTAACATTCATGTTTTATATGTTTATGATTGAAGCATTGGTTTTTCCGGTTACAAGGGGCATCGATGTATCATCCAATAACCTTAAATAAATAGAAATTTTGTGTTGTCGTAACGCGTAACATTCATATTTTATGTGTTTAAGTAGAGTCAAAACGTGTTGATGTC
This sequence comes from Ambrosia artemisiifolia, assembly GCA_032199755.1. Lineage (NCBI taxonomy): Eukaryota > Viridiplantae > Streptophyta > Magnoliopsida > Asterales > Asteraceae > Ambrosia > Ambrosia artemisiifolia. The sequence goes on along the minus strand of CM063524.1, from coordinate 33,998,905 downwards.
TCGAAAGGTGGTTAGAGATTTTTGTATAAGACTTTGGGTTTGGGAACTCCTGCCTTGGTGTGGAGATAAAAACAAGAAACCAAAGGACGTAATTTATTATGGATTAAAAGTGTGATAATTTTAACACTAAAACTCAGCGCTCGAATTGTTTTCTTGCTGATCTAATTAATTAGTTGGATGAGATTAGTTCCTTATGCTATCTTCTTACTTAATACTAAACCTAATGATATATATTTTCCCTGCTGATTTGGTAATACCATTGTGGTTTGAACTGACCTTGCGGGGAGTTCACTTGCTGATTCAAGCCAATATGGTCGAGTGTGCGAGGTTCCCTAATAAACAACTCCACAACTTTAACAGAATAAGTAGAATAAAACTTCTCGCCTTAAAAACGAACTCTAATAACGTGAACTGCCACTTTCTTGGAACTAATTTATAGGCGCTTGTAATTCGTTTTAGTTAACAAAGAATCAGAAGTTGTTAGTACCTTAAGCACCCCTTCTCTTATCATTGTTTACAAAACTATTCTTTTTTTATCACCCACAAAATTAATCCATATTTTTGTATTTAACTAGATATTGACGACAAGTCGGTACTAAAAGCCTCAAGTGTCCTTTTACAATCTTGGTATCTTACCATCACTATAGAGTGATAGTATCTTATCGTGCTTAAAAATAAAAGACTTGAATCAGAGTAAAAACTAAGTAAAAATATATTAGAATTTATATACACTCTACCATACGTCACTTAGCAAGGAAAATTGGACTAAAATGTCAAATTCATTCTGAATATTGGATTCATATGATGAATCATTCATCATTAAGGCCATGTTTGGTGAGTGTGATTGAGAATTAAATTCAGTAGTTATATCAATGATTTGAATCACTCACTTAAATGGTTGATGATCCAGTTTAACATGAAGTTGAGTCAGAGTCATTAACTTAAATAGAATGATCATCAATTGATTTTACTGATGTCTCTAACTTCATTTTCTGGTTATTTTCTCTCTCATAAGTGAAAATTTTAACATGAAGTTGAGTCAGAGTCATTAACTTAAATCGAATTAAACTTCTTATAGCAATAGCAATTGTATCCCATTTGTGTGGTAGATATCTTAAAAACCTATGATTTAGAGCAGTTTTGGTGTAGGTTTGATTAGCATGTCTTAACTCACTTATTAGACAATTAAACCTCTCAAACTGTTGAGTCAGAGTCTCTCCTTTGACATATGAGTATGTTTCATATTGTTGGTTCAAAATTCTCTAGTGCATTCCAGCACTTCATCTATCACCAAACTGTTCATTCCAGCACTTGGCATTGAGTTTCTATTTCTGAAAATCCTGTTCAAAGTTAATTTGTTGGATCCTTTGGTACTAGAACATCTAGTTTCTCGGTTCTTGGTGTTAATGGAACATATTGTCCATACACCACAAACTTCCACCAACCTGTGTTCTGTTGGAATAAGTGATGAGCCATCCTATGTTGCCAAATATAAATTCATTGCGAACGAGCATTGGAGGCTTTGTTGATGATCCTGTATTATGAAGATCAAGGGAGATCAACATCTTCTCTGCATTATGTGGAATTTTTAAAAAAACAGAGTGTCAAAACATATATCTAGTTTGATCGTCGATTTCTCCTTTTGATACGATCATTTACAATTTGATTATTAACTTGAACTCTGGTTTATCGTCTAAACCAATTGTTAAATCTATGTTACCTTATTAAGGAGGAGAGATGGACAAGAAGGTAAATTCACACATTTTTTAAGATGGCATGTGAAGAGACATAGGCATAATTATTATATTTTACACACTTTCTTCCATTTATGCCCCTTTATACAACCTTTTATAGTAATAGTACAAAATACTAATGCAATGCATCCCAACTTGTGTTTGCTTGCCCTTTATTGCCATTTACATCAGAAGAGTAATTGATTTTTCAATGCTTCGTAACCCCCAATTCATTGACACCCATTCAAGTATCCGACTTATAGGTTTTTAACTTCATTTACACAAAATATAGCTATAAATAAGGTTTTTATATGATTTTACCTATAAGTACAAGCCAAAAACACCAAGGTATAATATTTTTATCCATAAAAATACTTGGTGTACGTGAGGCGCGCGCCTCAGGGCCAAAAGCGACTGGAAAAAAATGTCAAAAATGCGTTTTTTCTGCGCCTTTGGGAAAATGGGTAGGCGCAAAGCCCTGAGGCGCCCTAGGCTGCGCCTTGATGCGCCTAGCGCCTCGGCGCGTCTCAGACGCGCTTTTTAAAACCCAGTCATCACCATCTTTTACATATAATTTAATTATCATTATACATATTAATTTAAATAACAATATAAAAAAATCCAAATACATAGTTCGTTAGTGTCCCTTCCCACAGTGGTTTGAACCATGTAATTAACTGTACTGACTATGATTAAAAGTGACAACATATGCAGGTGGGCAGGTTTGGTAAAATTATAGGTTCAAGTGTGAAACATGTCATATTGGTTCTGCTCAAACATTTCGGTCAAATTAGGTTTACCCCTTATGGTTCAATTTCTTTTTGTAAATAATGATTTTGATTATGAAAACAACAATGTAACAATACAATATGTATACATAATGATTAGACTAAAAGAAAAAAAAAAACATTATGATCTTTCTTATGACCAAGTCCAGATGGTTAACTCTACATTACTGGTTATGTATAACTAAAAGACAGAATGGGCTAAAAGTTACATTTTGTTGGAATATGTTGGTTTGTTGGGGTTCGTTATGTAACAATGTATGAAATCCACATCTTTTTCTTTGACAACCTTGTCTTTGATTGTTGTTGACTCATTTTGTTTTGTTGGAAACCCGGAATAGGTGATGGTTCGTAATAGACATCATAATTATATCTGATATCAGTCGGCGGTGGCGAAGCTTGGTTCTCGAATCAATGGAAGTCAGACTCAATTTCTTTCGATCGATAGGCTGGAAGATCAAATCGGTGGGGGTCGGACTCAATTTACCTGCAAAAATCGCAAAATTCCACCACTGCGCCAAAAAAACAGTGGGGGTCTGAGCCCCTTCGGCCCTCAATAAGCTGCGCCACTGTCAGTCGGGATACCCGCCGCAACGCGCGGGCATTCCCACTAGTAAATTCAGTGACCCATGGCTCTGATATCAATTGTTGGATCTGAGATATGTTTGTGCGTGTGTCTTATAATAACTTGAATGATAAACTAATTCATTTCACAATAAATAAGTATATCATGTAATTAAAAAACCCATCAACAAGCAATTCAGGGATTATCAGATTGATGTCATATGATTTATATTAACCGAAATTAGCTCGATCAAGTGTACAATCACTCCCTCCATCTCTCTCTCTCTCTCACTTGATTCTAGTGATATGAGATGAATACCCAAAAAGAGTAAATATTAGAAAGAAAATTGTTATATTTATAGAAAGAAAGAAAATGTTGGTGCCGTCACTATAAAAGCGACCCGTAATAACCCGGTTCCTATATTTGAAACAGATCGAGCTTACCTTTAAATTTAAGATGTTACAAATATACGATTTTTCAGGAAAAAATACTACATCGTAATTTTTTGTGTAGAGTGGAAGGATTTTTGTAATAATTTGCAAATTCAACCTTTAGTATTACACAATTGCAACATTTGTAACTACAAATCATTTTAACACACGTTAAATCACAATTGTTGTTGTTGTTGTTTTTGCTGCCGCTACTGCTACTACTGGTTGTTGTTGTTTATAAAAGATGCATTTTGTTTGTTGGGTTAGCTTTAAATATTTTGTTTTCTTAATAGTAGTAACTGTATAATTATAGAAAGATTGTAACACAAAGTAACTTTAGCGTAGAAAGAATGCAAAGGAAGCATAGTGCGTCACATAAATTTCTCATTATGTTAGATGAAGGGTGACTAGGTCTTTCTTGCGGAGGTGGTTACATCATCATGCTCTGTTTTACCACCCGACACCATTCACCACTGAAGATCAACGACCTTCAATAATCCAAAAATCAAAATTTCTGCAACATCACTCAACGACCAACCTGCAATGCTACAATCAAAATCAAAATCAACCACCACCGAAAACCTCTCTCCACCGACCACCTGCATCGCAACAATCAAAATCAATCAACACTTGCAACCTCCTTCCCCTTTGTATTTTATTTTTCCAAGCAAGACCTTGCTTATTGGTGAGCAGGGTCATGTTTATTTGCAGGCTAGGCCTTACTTGGCTGGTTATGTGTTTTTAACATGAGTTTAACATCCATGGTTATGTTTTTGAGATGTGTAATTTCATGTTCCCTTCATTGTTGTCTAACATGTGTGATTATGTTTTCCATTTAAAGCATGCTTGTGTTAATTTTTTTAAACATGTGCCATTATTTTTTTATCATGTATTTTTGTGATTCTAGTTTACACATGAGTGATTTATACTTTTAGACATATGTGATTTATGAGATGAAGCATGATCTCTTTTTCGTTTCAAAAACAAAGCTTCGTTCCGGAGTGGTGGGTTTTCAAAACAGAGCATGGTTTCCGTAGTGGTGGTTGTTTGTTACGTTCGTCAGCCACATGATTTTTTTTCCCGATCGTAAAACTAATTAACGAGATTAGGGCGGCGCAATTTGAATTCTATTGAAATTTGATTTTGCAATTGAATGATGTTGCTCATGGCTATGTTAAACCGTTTTTAATGATGCTGAATAATGACGATCGTGCCACCACGTGTAAATTAACTATTGAAGAAACCGAATCAACGGCTACTATGCCTTCGTACGCTTTATACGTTGATAAAGCTTTGTATGTCAACCTTCTTCTGTATAATTAATGGTGCTTTTTGATTCCTAAAACTTTCATACAGCTTTCTATAGAAGTATCTTATATTATTTTCATAAAAAGGAATTATATTCTTTTCTTTTGTAATTGATATAACATTCTTTTGTGTCAAGAAACGCATAGAATATAGATTACTTTAATAGTATATACTAAATGAGATGCAGCTGATCTCAAGGCTTTCCAGATATGTAAAAGGAATCTCACATGATAATTCTCAGTGAATGCTTGGTTGGATCCATGTTAATATGGCATTTACAAAAATAATATTTGCACAAACGATTTTCTCTTCATATTTTATTGAATTGATCGAATCCACTACTACGGTAAATAAAGACATAAAGTTCAATTGTAGTTGTAAACGTAATCCAGAAATCCAATCGAGTTATATTCAAAGGAAATCGATCTGATTAAAAACCTTTTATCTTAAATGCTACTTTTTTATATTATAAAATATGACAATTTTAGCTTTCAACTTAACAAAGTTAGAACAGAAGAGGTGCATGGAACGAGGTCATTTATCGTTAACAAAGCTTAATATTACATGAATATTGGATGGAGAGTGACGTCCTAAGCTAAAGAGTTGTGTTTCATTGTAAATGTATATCTGAAAATGATTTGGATTTTATTTTCTTGTGTGTACTATATCTGCTAATAACGTGCACATATATGTAGTGATTCAATGTTTTTGAAATGTAATATATCTTTATATTTTCAAATTAAAGCAAAGTATTCTAGCTAGTATGGTGTAATATTAACGAAAATAAATAAACATATCATATTTTATATACTAATGAATTCACTACATATTGACTCTTTTACTACACACGAAAAGATGATTATTTTGAATTAGGAAAGGACAAATTTGATGAAGTTTTAAAACGAGTCATTAATATTATATGCAGGTAGAGTCAATAACATATATGTGTGTATCGGGTCACATAATTAAGATTTAATAAAAAAATGGTTAAAAGACATATAACTGACAAAGGCAGTGAATTTTTGGAAATGAGGGCGGTCGTCTACTTGTGGGCTGACCTTTGTGGCAAACCCTTAATCATAATCTAATCATATTTTCACCTTTTAACTTTGTTTAACATCAACTCTTTGGACTTTAGCGTTTGATCTTAGGTGTCCATAGAATATTCTTTCCTTCCCCAAAGCCTTTAATTAACTTTCAAGATCTATTTGATTCCTCTTTATGTTTTGTGCCTTGTGAAAAGGAAAATTTACCACTTTAACTATTTCAAAATAAACTGTATGCATACATATACAGTTATACACACGCATACAAACATACGTGTGTAGACACACTAGGAGGTGCATATATTATGTTGCGTGAAGCACAGACACTCACTGGAATCACGTAAATTTTATTATTTTTTAATTAAAAAAAATGTAGTAATACCACACATAATTTAAGGAGAAAAAATGTTCATTTTATTATATAAAATTTTTGAAAAAAAATATCTAAATTATATCTTTGTTCTCCTCATGTGTATTATAATTATAATAGAGTGTATTACTTAAATTTTTTAAATTATGTAACTTTATAAGATATTGTATACATATATACACACACATTGTTATAATATGTATACGGAGGATACACAACCAATTTCACATAATTTAAGATTCGAGTAATTAAAACTTTTGAAACATATGAAACAGTTTTGTAAAACATATAAAACTACACTATAAATTGACTTATAAACAAACTTCACCCCATGATTGTTAAACGGACATAACTATTCATATATTAATATATAAAACTACACTATAAAAGTGTGCAGTTTACTCTTTGATTTTTGTATGAATGATACTGTTGTGTTTTTTTATTTAAAAAATTAACATGTTACGTGTTACCAATGTTTGTGTTACTTACCGCATCCTTGTGTGTTTGAAGGGTTTCAATACATAACCATACGTGATGATAGAACTGCTAGAAAAAAATCTGAAATTTCATTTATTTGTATAATTATCTAACATTATAACATTACTATGAAACGATCATGGGAAATTTGAGTGTATGTGGATAAACTTGCGTGCACTCATATATAATATAAACATTTACAAAGGTGTAGATGTACTAGAATTTCTTCTCTATACATCTTTACAAAACTTGTTTGATGAAAAGAAAGGAGAGAAAGTATTGGAGTTAATTTTAATAAGAAAGAGAAATAATTTATTTTAGAATTATATCATTTTTTAACTATTTTTATTTTGAACGCATAACAAATCAAGCCCAAGTATTTTCGTCGTACCTATTAAACAAATCGAGTACTCTAAGAGTAACCCTAGTCGTCAAACACTAATTACGGGAAAAATCCAGTGACTCACCCGCCCGTAGACACAACGGTGAAAATACTAGTAAACCCGTCTGGCTAAAGAATCGAACCAAGGATTCCTTAGTTTTTCTATCATTACTTACCAATGCCTCTACCACTGCACTCAGTGGTATTGGCATTATCATTTTTATTATTATTATCACTAGATTGTTTATACTACATGAAGTCTATATGTGTACGTAGTTAGGGTATGTTTGACAAGAAGCTTTTAAAAGCTTTTATGAGTTTCAAGCTATAAACTTTTAAGAAAAAACTCTTATTTAATAAAAAACCTTGTTTAGTTGAAGAAGCTTGAAGTTTTTAGGTTAGGAGAAAAAAAACTCTATATTGAAACGCTACTAGTACTAGTGTTTAAGAAGAAAAAACTCATATTAGCTACAAGCTTTTTATGAGTAAATGACACAAATACTCATTCTATCATAAAACAAAAAATAAAAATAAAACATGCATACAAGCTTTTAGTTAATACCCATTTTAATCATTTTATACATTTTATTAATTAAAGTTTCAACTACTATGCCAAACACCAAAATATATTTAAAAACCTATAGCTACCAGCTTCTAGCCACCAATTAATTTTGCCAAACATAGCCTGGGAAAATAATACTTTGTAGTATTGAAATTAAATAACATGACTATTTTCCATGTTTCTAAATTCTTATGTTATAAATAATCCGAGTACAAGATTAATACAATTTGTAAATACACATTTTTAGTACTTTATTCTTTTTTAATTCACAAAATATTTAGTTATTGAATTGATCAACATTTGAAATCTAGTAAACTTTGAAGCATTTGGGAAAAAGTAAAAGGTTGTCACCAAGGGTATGTTTGTTTCTTTACTTGTCTTTTTGTGGTATACTATAACTAGCTCTTTGGTCAATGCTAACAACTAAAGTATTTGATACTACCAAGAATGCATGGATATTTTATATTCATGTGAATGTGATTTTCTCATTAACTAGTCCCATTCTTTGGATCATATACGTTGGTGTGTTTATGCTCAACAATTACGACTACGGAATGATTCTCTTGGAGCATATCGATGGACAGAGATAGAGATTGCATGATCATAATAAATTAACACACAAGGGACAAATTGTTAATATACGTAGGTTCTTTGTTTATTAATATACTTGCATACATATATATATTTTGCATTTGAAGTATGTGATTAAGTCGTTATAACACTATTGTAGAATGATAGGAATTGCCCTTTCTCTATTCAAATCATACAATATATAAAGATACAACTGAATCTCCTATTTTTGGAGAGGATAATTACATTAAATACAATAATGAATAATATATAAATCATAGGCATAATCTTCGGTCTATTACACCCCGCAGTCGAAATGGGAGGAGAACGGATGTTTAGACTGAAGCGAAAATCATCAAAGTGAACCCGTGGTAGACATTTGGTAAAGATGTCGACAACCTGAAAACGAGATGGGACGTGAAGGATGCGCACGAGTCCTTTCTAAACATGCTCACGAACGAAGTGTATATCAAGTTCAATATGCTTTGTCCGTTGGTGTTGCACCGGATTACCTGAGAGGTAGATTGCACTAATATTATCACAGTGGACAAGAGAAGCTATAGATATAGGCCGATGAAGTTCAAGTAGAAGATTTCTTAACCAACATATCCCAGCAACAACATTGGCGACTCCGCGGTATTCTGCTTCTGCATTGGATCGAGAAATGGTGGACTGTCATTTAGAGGACCATGAAACCAGGTTGTCACCCAAATAGACACAGTAACCGGATGTAGAACGCCTGGTGTCTGGGCAGCCGGCCCAGTCGGCATCTATGTGGGCACAAATATCAAGGGTAGATGTGGCGTTAAGATGAAGCCCGAAATCAGAATTACCCTAAAGATATCGAATGATGCGTTTGGGAGCATTCCAGTGGGCAAGGCATGGAGCATGCATGTGCATACATATCTATTGTACAACATACGTAATATCAGGACGGGTGAAAGTGAGATATTGTAAATGACCTGCAAGGCTACGGTAGGTGGTTGGGTCATCGAACAAGGCATCTGGTTGGCTGCCAAGTTTATTTTGGGTGTCCACTGGTGTTGTTGTAGGTTTGCAGGAGCCCATGCCTACACGATGAATAATATCTTTGGCATAGGCCCGTTGTGACAGAAACAGTGAGATACCATGACGTTGAACGGAAATGCCTAGAAAATAGGTCAGTAGCCCCAAGTCTTTCATTGCAAACTCTCCTGCAAGAATAGACATAAGTGTCTAACGAAGGGCATCAGAAGATGTGGTGAGAATAATATCATCAACGTAGAGAAGGAGGTAGGCAATGTCTCTTCCATGATGATAGATGAAAAGAGAGTTGTTAGTTTTGCACTGTGCAAAGCCCTGTTTTAGAACAAAATCTGTAAACCGTTGATACCACGCCCGAGGGGCCTGTTTAAGGCCGTATAGAGACTTCTTTAGACGACAAACATGGTTCGGGAAGTCTCAATTTCTAAACCCAATAGGTTGGTGCATGTAAACGGTTTCCTGTAAATGCCCGTGCATGAAAGCGTTCGTAACATCCAATTGGTGAATCGGCCAAGACCGAGAAAGATCCAGAGATAGAACAGTCCGGATAGTTGTAGGTTTAACTACCAGGCTAAAGGTTTCGCCACAATCAACGCCAACCTGTTGACTTCACCCATCACAGACCAACCTTGCTTTGTACCGCTCAAGAGAACCGTCCGACCGAAATTGGTGCTTAAATAACCAAATGCTACGAATAATATTCATGTCTAGGAGGCGAGGTACCAACTCTCACGTCTCATTTTTAATTAATGCACTAAATTCGTTGTTCATGGCAGTGAACCATTCTGGGCTAGACAAGGTAACCTGTGGAGAGTTGGGAATATGTACAATGGTGGTGGTGTTAAGGTTAAAGGGATGTTTTGGTTTGGTGATGTCGTCCATGGCACGTGTGCGCATGGTACGGGTAGGTGGCGGCATGGGAGGAGGGACAGGTGGGGTGGGAATGGGTGGTGTGGCGTTTGGTGTTGGACTGGTGGGATTGGTCGGATGTGGGCTCGAGTGGTGTGGAGGTGTGTTCGGATGGCTGGGGATGGCTGGTGTGGGCTGGCGAAGAGGAGAGGATGGACCAAGACTAATGGGGCCAAGGTTTGGGTTGGGATTGTACGGTTGGGCAGTTAGAGATTGTACGGTGGAAGATGGGCCGTGGGAGTCAGGTGAGGTGGGCTGAGAAGGAGTAGTGGGGTGGTGGATGTAGGGCCATAGCAGTGGGGAAAGGTTATGGGCCAGGAAGTTGTAGGACTTAGGTGAGGTGGGATGTTGAATCGAGAAAGGGAAAATGGACTCCTCAAATTGAACATGTCGGGAAATAAAAGTTTGTCTAGTGTTAAGATCATAACATTTATAACTACGATGATTTTGAGGATATCCTACAAAAACACAAGGTTGAAAGCGATTTGCCAATTTATGAGTGGTGGTGGAGCGAAGTGTGGGATAACATAGGCAACCAAAAACACGTAGGTGTGGTAGGTGTGAGGAAGTTATGGTTCTTTTGGGGAAGAATGTTGAGGAGGTAGGTTGCTGTTTCCAGCGCATGGTGGTAGTAGGTGGGAGGCAGAGAGGCTTGGGCAAGGATGGTAAGAGTCATGTTGTTAATGGTTCTAATTGTACGTTCCGCATTTCCATTTTGGGAGGAAGTGTGGGGGCAAGAAAAGCGAAACTGCATTCCATTAAGGTGACAAAATTGCTTGAAGTTGTTATTTGTGTATTCGGTTCCATTGTCACATTGAAATTGTTTAATTTTTCTTTCAAATTGGGTGTGGATTAGGTTGTAAAGGGTGGTGAAGATTGAATAAACTTGGGATTTATTTGAGTGGCTATGTCAATAAAAAATCAGTGTAATCATCAATGAATAATATGTAATACCGATGTCCACCAGTAGTTAGGACTGGGGAGGTCCACAAGTCACTATGAATTAAATCAAAAGGCAAATGAATTTTATTAATAGAATCATGAAATGGAAGTTTGACGCTTTTGCCAAAAACACAAGACTGACAAAGCGTTTTATTTGGTTTACTAAAATTAATAAAGGAACAAGACTTCAACGAATGCAATAAATTGTTGCCCAGGTGTCCAAGGCGTTGATACGAACGTTCTTAAGTGGTAGCACTGAGAGCAACAGGTGAAGCAGGAGACTTGATAATGTTGTTAGTCAAGGGGTAGAGGTCTCCCGAGCTATTGCATCGTAGGATAGGCTCCTTGGTCTTGGGATCCTTCACAAGAAAACTAAATGGGTCAAATTCTATGGATAGTATGTTACCCTCGTTAGGCGACAAACAAATATGAGATTTTTAATAATGTTTGGGGCATAGAGGACATTGCTAAGTTGTCACACCCTTAAATTTCCACAAGCGGAGTTCTACCGCGAGGCGTGTGACACACCAGGATCCAAGTCAACGGTCACAATAAACGACGTCTAAATGTAAAAACATACGTAAATAAAACCATGCATAAGATTTAAACCAACATTCGAAAGTGCGAAAGCATTCAAAGTTTACAAAAGTAATGCGTAAATAAAAACATAAGTCTAAGAGTTTGACAATCCAAAACATGCACAAATGACCCTAGACGCGAGTACGACTCCAGTGCGACTCCGTGCACCTAGCTGACAGCTGCTACCTTAGCAACCTGAGAAAACATGCTAAAAGAGTCAACATATAATGATGGTGAGTTCACAGGTTTTATTTAAACGTTTAAAGTGATCCTTCAAAAACTGTTACCGTTGCTGTTACTGTTACTACTATGCTTATGAGAACGCTAGCTAGGCGCAAAATAATATTACTACTACGGGTGAAACCATTACTGACTAAGCCGTTCAGTGACCCTTAATTCCTATGGACTACCGTCATCACCGGTAGGCCTTGTATTTTCAGAGACAATATGCACCCGCCCGGCCTCCAGCCGTCGAGTGGGGCTTGTCAGTTCCCAATAGCGCTATCCACATTTCCCCGCCATATTCCCATGTTAGTGGTTTCTAAGGGACTTTTTGATGAACCGTATAGTAATAAGATGAAAGCCATAGTATAACATGAAAATGAGTCATAAAAGAGTTTAAGCATGTTTCTCCCCCGAAAGCAAAAACCGTAAAATGTGGGGCCGTGAACTCACCTTAGGTTGCGTCTTCTGTTAATGAGTAAACCGTTTATGTGATATGATAGTCCCAACTAGTGGCGACCTATCATAAGATATGTGTCAAGTTAGACTAATAACCCGAAGGCTAACTAGTCCCCGATTGTCCAGACCATGACTAAGTACGTTTTGAAAACACGTTTGACTGTTACTTTGACAACACATACAAGACCCGACGTCCCATTGGTGACCCGACGACTCACGTGTTAGCTAAGAGTGAGAAATCATGCAATCACAAGCAAACATGCACCTAATACGCATAACAGTTCACCAAAGTCAACATATAGTTCATACTTTGCATATACGAGTCCACACGCGGGTTACCAGGTTATTAGACGTGTCGTGGGGTTCCTATCATGTTCCTAGGTGTCATTTCATGTTCGGGATGTCAAACTATGCTTAAATCAGCTAATCACGTGGTTAGACATTAAACATGCAATTAGGAATGTCAACTAGCAATTAGGATGGTCAAACATGCAATTAGGAAAGTCAACTAGCAATTAGGATGGTCAAACAGGCAATTAGGAAAGTCAACTAGCAATTAGGATGGTCAAACAGGCAATTAGGAAAGTCAACTAGCAATTAGGATGGTCAAACAGGCAATTAGGAGGCTAATTGCCTGATACTTCAGGCGATTAGGGGTCTACTCGCCCCCTATCCTTTCCTACTCGCCCCTGCATCAGGCGATTAGGATTCCTAATCGCCTGCTGCAGTTGTGTAACGGGTTTTCGCGCGTTTAACCCTCCAAATCAGATCCGAAACATGTGTAAACACCCAATATCAATCATAACACATTAACAAACATATTTCAAGCAAAACCCCTAAGTTATCATCATTCTAACAGTCCCGAATTCAAGCGTTTTCCCAAAATAGCATATTCATCATGTAAACATCACATCATCATGTAAAACTTACCCTAAATAGCAAATACTCAGACTTCATCACATAATAACGTCATCTAATCCTTTCCTACTGTTCTAGCATCATCCTAGAGCAAACCCTAATCCTCTAGAATCATCAAAACATATTAAATCACACTAAGTCTCCCAAAATCACCCAAACGGGTCAAAATATCAAATATCATCAAAACACAACTATATGCTCCCAATTTCATAGACAATCATCCTAATGATTCATTTAAGTCAGAAACATATCAAACACATGGAAACAAACGCGTTTTAATATCAAAAATCTCATCTTTGCATGATAACATAACATAGAACAAGCATGAAGGTGTGGGTTTGTTTATAATCTGTTTTTAACAAGTTTTCAAAGACACAAATACTTAGAAACCAGGTCTGGACCTCTAGGGAGTAAAACTTTATCATTAACAAGGTTTAAGAAGATGAACACACCTTAGATTTTAGCAAAGAAAGGTGTAAGATCTTGTAAAGGTGGTTTCTTGATCAAAAACGAGTTACAGAGGTTGGGTATAGTGTGTGATGGCTTTGGGGTGTGCTAGGGTTTCTAAAATGATGTTTTGCAATACAAGGGTGGTATTTATAGGCGTTTCTAGTCGTCAGGGCTGCAACAGACGAGTAGGAATCTGCAGCACGCGATTAGGGCACCTAATCGCCCCCTATGCAGGCGATTAGGCCACATAGCAAGCGATTAGGGCTCCTAATTGCCCCCTATGTTGGGCTAATTGCCCCCTGCAGCCTCAAACTGGTTTTTCGCGCGTTAAACACTATTTTAACACATATAAGCACGTATTCACATACCGACAAGTCACATAAAGATTATAAACACATAATTAACGAAAAAATAAACACGTTCACACTCGTTCACCAATTCCCGGGACTCGAGACTTGTGTGTGTTAGAACCTCAATGACGCACGACTCGACTCGACGGACCTTGTCATGTGTAATGTATGCATGACTCGCTAAGGTAGACTTACTGAGTTTTCAAAAAGTTAATTACCGGAGTTTGCTGGGTGTCACATAAGTTTGAAAAGTGGGAAAGGTGGGGGTAAGGTTTTATTGCCATGTCCAACTACCGGGATGGCTGTACCATTCCCAACAATAATCTGTTTATTAGTGCAAGAATTAAAAACAGACGGGGAGATATTACCTGGTTGCTCCATGTTTCCAGAGGCGCCGGTGTCCATGTAGCCCACTGGGTCGGTATGCTGATTCATAGAGAGTGTGTATAAAGCCTAGGCTATATCAGTGGGGGTGGGTGTGTAGGTGAAGGGATAGGGAGCCTAATCCAGGTGGAGGCGGCGCCCCTATCCCCCTAAACCAGAATCCTGGCGCCATGTTTCCTCCGCAGCGCTGGCGAAGCAGAGAGCAAGCCAGCGCGCAAGGATGCCAAATGATAAGCAACACACAACAGCTGATAAGCGCGTGCACCCACGCGCGGAATCTTCCCTTGTCACTTTTGGTACGAGGTGCAGAAGATAACAAAAGGAAGATTCAGCAGGATCTTTGACAGAGTACGCCCAATAGGAAGGTGATGTATTGTAAAATACATCTATTTCCAGTGTAGAGTTTGTATAGTTTTTAAGTCGTTTAGATAGTACTTTTATTAGTTTTAGGCTTGTACCATTCTATTTTATTTAGTATAGGTTTTTATAGATTTTTATTAGTTTTGTGTCATTTTAATACTTATTTATTTATTTTATATTTTGGTAGGTGTTCGAATGGACGTTAGAGCGTGAACGAGTAACTTTGGTCAAGTCAAGAACACCCAAGTCTAGAGCATGGAGTAATAATAATAATAATAAGAATAATAATAATAATAATAATAAATAGATGAAAAAAAAAAGAAGAGATTGTGACTTTTCTTGTCACGAGCCCAAGGCCCAACTAGGGTAAATAATTCAAAAGCAGAAACACTAATATATTATTTTCTTCGGAGGAGGGCTGCAGAACAAATTAGGGACAGGAGGATTATTATTTTTCGTCGAGCGGCGAGGATCATTAAAAATATATCAACACAGAAGCCGCAAATAGGAGAGTGGCAGCAGCCATTCTTTGGGAAGAGGCATCTCGACAGCAGCATATATTAGAGTGGAGGTCAAGGGTTGAAGCCTAGGTGCGAGCACGGGTCGGGTATTTATTATTTATTATTTATCTATTCATATCCGTTGTGAACACCATGAATTTGATTTGTTTCTATTGTTTTGATTGTGTCATGACTATTAGAGGCTAGACCTTTTTGCTACCTAGGTGATGATGAATACACTTGTTTGATTTATTTTCTTTTGGTTTTGAACTTTTGGTTGTGGGTGAATTTTAAAGTAAAGAACTCTTTATTTTCTGGTTTGATGTGTATGCATATTTAGTTTTGTTTAATTAACTTTTATAAACTCCACTTGCGTTTTTGTGAATGTCTTTCATGTATGAATGCGGGTTAGGTTGCAGACTGTGTGTTAGCAGCTAGTTTATGGTTAATTGCCTAGGGTTATCCATAGGAGTTGTGATTGTTGGTTAGATAATTCTAAGTGTTCTACCAATTCTCAATAGCTGTGAGGTGCGAGATTGTTGGTCTGTCTAGGGTGTTAAATTGCTAGATCTAGAGGCTTTGTAAGAAGATCTTCCTAGTTTCCCTAGCATTCATTGTAGGCCAAGTCTTATCAGAAATATTGTAGTTACCCCTTGCACTTTCGGGTGTATTGTGACTTTCGCGCTGTGAGGTAGACCGTCTAGCGGGTACTTTAAGATTCGAGTAGGTAAGCCTGTGAGGGTAACCACTCAACCGGTGGTTTAACAGCTTTTAGGAATTCTGCGGGTTATATCTTGAGAAGGGTTAGGGTTCCCGTAGTTGACTTTAAGTTTAGTATTTTAAGATCCCGGTTCCACACCAGTTCCATAGTCATTAGAAACTTATCATTCATGTGTAGGATTCTAGCCTAGGTAGTGACTTCCCATCATCTGATCCGAATTTCAGCTCCCAGTTTGTGTCTTTAGTTATTTTAGTTTTATTTTATTTATTTGCATTAGTCTGTTAGAAAACCCCCTTTAAGTAACAAAGCATTATTAAGTCAGTTTGTAGATAAGTAATCGAGTCTAGTTTACGTTTTCTAGTAGAGTCTCGTGGGTTCGATACTCGGACTTACTTTAGCTGTACTGCACTGACCGGTACACTTGCCGGTTGTGTGGTTTAGGTTTAGAGAGTCTTAGTTTATAAATTTAAAACTTAGAGTGTCTAGTTTAGGTTAATTTAGGTAGTTTTTATTAAACCACTTTGAGCACATCAAGTTTTTGGCGCCGTTGCCGGGGACTCTTGGCGAGTGCGTTAATTAGCTTTGATTACACTTATCTGCTATATCTGTGCTACTTGTGTTTTGTGTTGAGTCTGTCTTTTTGTATAGTGAGTCGTAGGAGTCTAATTGTTTGTGTATTTTAATTTCTGTCGAGTCTGTAAATATGTTTGAAATTTGTGGAGGACCCTATTTTACCATTAGATTTCCACAAAATGTGGGGTCCTCTGCACATTATTGTGCTAATTCCTTTGTGCAGCCGCAGCCATATTATTCACAGGGTTGTCCTACAAATTATTATGATGGCTCGTATCAGCAGCCACATTATAATCAGTATCCTGATCAATTTTCTGGAAGCACTTCTTGTGAGGATAGTGGTAATGATTGGAGTGAAATCAAAAGTCTGTTGACATTATTAGTTGCTAAAGATGAAAATACCCAGAAAATGTTAGCAGAGCACGACATCCTCCTGAAAAACCGACAGGCTGCTATTTTGGATCTTCAACGAACATTAGAAGACATATCTAGGAGATTAGATGAAGAAGAAGAAAAAGAAAAAGTTCAACAAGAGCAGTCGCCTAAAGTTGGTTATACATATGATGAGGAGGGCAACTACCTCGGTTACATGAATGCTCTGGGGGAGTTGTTCCCAACGTTTCCAGAAGAAGGAAAAGAGCCGATCATGCAATATGCTGATGAGTCAGATGAAGAGATCATTCCCATCACGGAGACGAAAATGGACGTTGAAGTCCCACCTCCGGTGCCACAAGTTACTATATATGATTTTGGGAGTGACTCTGACGATGAAGACGACGAAGAAGAATGGGCGGCATATCAGAGGTCATTAGAGAAGAGAGAAGTAATTGAAGAAGAAGTGGAGTTGGGTGACTCCATAGGTATGATGTTTGGTGCAGATGAAGACAATGAGGTTAGTGAAGCGTTGTTTTCTGAGGAGGATGAGCTTTTAGATGTGGAGTTAGAGGGTTTGCCTGCTTATGAAGATTTAGGGGAGTCTGATCCCAAGGGGGATATAGCATACCTTGATGCTCTACTCGAAGGTGAACCGATAGACATGACTGAACCTGCACCAGATGAAAGAAATAAGTGTGGGGATCATCCCATGGAAATGGTGGTAGAAGAAGCGCACCATAGCTGGCCCGTGGTAATAGATGGAACTTCAAAATCAACAACACCACGGGAGAGGGCAAGGAAGAGAAAAAGAAAGGATCGGAATCGGAAGATGATCAATGGCTGGCACGAGTTGGAGAAGAAGAAGCCAGTGAAAGTCAAGCATGATCAGTCTTCTTGCTACATGCCACGCATCCGGTTCAATCCAGGTAAGTTTAAATTTTGGTGGTCTGACCCGTTAAGAATGCTTAGATTATTTTTCAATTCCACTAATAAATATTCAATTGTTAACGAAGACCGGGTGGAATTAAACGGGTTAGATCGGGTCCAGATAAAAGATAAGCCCCCTGATAAAGTTTAAGTGTGGGGAGGCTCTGTAGAGTTTGTAAATTTTTATTTATACTTATTTAATTTTTTTCTACCTTTTCATTTATTTTATTTGTGATCCGTCCTTCGGTAGTGGTCAATAGGTTTTTATCTTTCTATTTTATCTTTGTTCTTGTGTCTTTGAGTCTGTTTGCAGGTTTGCGTGTTTGCTTAGGTAGAGGAAATTTCACCATGAGCGGATCCCATGTATTTATCTTGATATATATTTTTTGAGTGGGAGTTTCGGTAGAGGTTTGGGTAATAAAATATAATTTTTCTTAAAAAAAAAAAAATTTTAATTAACTTTCTGTGAAAAAAGACTTTTCATGTAATGTGAGGAGTCTGGGCTGACCTGTTCGCCTCATGCGACCAGCTATTACCCCGGAAAGTTATATTTTTTTTTAGCTTTCAACGCGTGTTGTGATCACCAGTGTCCTTCACGTTGAGCGAAAACCAGATTTTTTTTTCTTTCTACCCATTTGGTTCTACCACCATTCACCGCCATTTTGCCAAGCAGGTACGTCCTCTTGTTTGTTGTTATATTATGAGTCTAAGTTAGTAGTTTGAGTCTTTTATTCTTGTGTGGTTCGGTTTTATGCTTGGGTTTTGTTTGTTTCGTTTTGCGCAGGTTTGGATTGCACCACCCGTACTCAATCTCCATTCGGGTGATTCCGGAGCTGTTATCATTTATCAAAGCAAGCCCAGATTTTACCATTGTGTCAGAGCCGGTCGCGAATGAAATGCTATACGATCGAGCTGGATTGGACTAGAGTGTTGGAGCTTACGAAAAAAATTAACCAGCTAAGTCCTTTTCAATTTGCCCTCGTTTTGTTTTTATTTTTGTAGTCGGATTTTTTTTTTAAATTTTGTTTTGAGTCGTTTTCTATTCCTACATTGAGGGCAATGTAGAGTTTAAGTGTGGGGATAGGAAACTGTCGTTTAGTTTATATATAAAGTCGTTTGAATCAAAAAAAAAAAAAAAAAAAAATTGAAAAAAATGTCCCTGATTTTGAAGTTTGCATTATATAAAATATGGAAGATGATAGGTAAAGTTAGGTGTCCGGTTTTCAAATAGTATGTATAATAAGAGATTAAAATTGATTGAAAACGTGTCTGATTTGGGATATGTGGGTAGGCTCAGCCGGTAGAAAGGTTTCCTTTGAAAGAAAAGTAATAAATTAATTATGTTAGGCTATTTTGTGGGTTCTCATCTAGGAGAAACGGGGAGACCGAAACCACCAAAAATAGTATAAGAAGCACCGTTATAAGTAGAAAACCGTTAGAATTTCTAATCACTTAAAAAAAAATTAGAAATCAAAGCAAAAATGCTGAAGCTTAAGGTGCCTGGTCACTGGGATAGCGACTTGGATTGGCCACACCCTCTGAGTTAAGTATGCTGAGAAAAAAAAATGCTGAAGCTTATGGTGCCTGGCCACTGGGATAGCGACTTGGATTGGTCACACCCTCTGAGTTAAGTATGCCGAAAAAAAAAAGAAAAAAAAAAGAGTGATTTTAAATTCTCTTGGTTTTCTGCATAAGACGGTTGGGAAATGGTCAATTGGTCGTTCCTTTAGCTTCATAAGCTTGATACGGGATTAGGAGGAACTGTGGCTTCCTTTGAGTGAGACCCTAGATAGACTAATCAACATGAACTTAACATAAATAAAAGGGGGCTTGGAAACCGGTTTGGGTTTAAAAGGATCAGTATACCTACAATCGCAATCAACACGTTAGTAGATTATAAATTAAGTAACCTATGTTTTGAAACCGGATGTAAACCTGACTGTGATTCCATAGCATAATTCTTTTTCAGAGACGAAAAAAAGATAAGTGTGGGGATATTTGATGTATTGTAAAATACATCTATTTCCAGTGTAGAGTTTGTATAGTTTTTAAGTCGTTTAGATAGTACTTTTATTAGTTTTAGGCTTGTACCATTCTATTTTATTTAGTATAGGTTTTTATAGATTTTTATTAGTTTTGTGTCATTTTAATACTTATTTATTTATTTTATATTTTGGTAGGTGTTCGAATGGACGTTAGAGCGTGAACGAGTAACTTTGGTCAAGTCAAGAACACCCAAGTCTAGAGCATGGAGTAATAATAATAATAATAAGAATAATAATAATAATAATAATAAATAGATGAAAAAAAAAGAAGAGATTGTGACTTTTCTTGTCACGAGCCCAAGGCCCAACTAGGGTAAATAATTCAAAAGCAGAAACACTAATATATTATTTTCTTCGGAGGAGGGCTGCAGAACAAATTAGGGACAGGAGGATTATTATTTTTCGTCGAGCGGCGAGGATCATTAAAAATATATCAACACAGAAGCCGCAAATAGGAGAGTGGCAGCAGCCATTCTTTGGGAAGAGGCATCTCGACAGCAGCATATATTAGAGTGGAGGTCAAGGGTTGAAGCCTAGGTGCGAGCACGGGTCGGGTATTTATTATTTATTATTTATCTATTCATATCCGTTGTGAACACCATGAATTTGATTTGTTTCTATTGTTTTGATTGTGTCATGACTATTAGAGGCTAGACCTTTTTGCTACCTAGGTGATGATGAATACACTTGTTTGATTTATTTTCTTTTGGTTTTGAACTTTTGGTTGTGGGTGAATTTTAAAGTAAAGAACTCTTTATTTTCTGGTTTGATGTGTATGCATATTTAGTTTTGTTTAATTAACTTTTATAAACTCCACTTGCGTTTTTGTGAATGTCTTTCATGTATGAATGCGGGTTAGGTTGCAGACTGTGTGTTAGCAGCTAGTTTATGGTTAATTGCCTAGGGTTATCCATAGGAGTTGTGATTGTTGGTTAGATAATTCTAAGTGTTCTACCAATTCTCAATAGCTGTGAGGTGCGAGATTGTTGGTCTGTCTAGGGTGTTAAATTGCTAGATCTAGAGGCTTTGTAAGATCTTCCTAGTTTCCCTAGCATTCATTGTAGGCCAAGTCTTATCAGAAATATTGTAGTTACCCCTTGCACTTTCGGGTGTATTGTGACTTTCGCGCTGTGAGGTAGACCGTCTAGCGGGTACTTTAAGATTCGAGTAGGTAAGCCTGTGAGGGTAACCACTCAACCGGTGGTTTAACAGCTTTTAGGAATTCTGCGGGTTATATCTTGAGAAGGGTTAGGGTTCCCGTAGTTGACTTTAAGTTTAGTATTTTAAGATCCCGGTTCCACACCAGTTCCATAGTCATTAGAAACTTATCATTCATGTGTAGGATTCTAGCCTAGGTAGTGACTTCCCATCATCTGATCCGAATTTCAGCTCCCAGTTTGTGTCTTTAGTTATTTTAGTTTTATTTTATTTATTTGCATTAGTCTGTTAGAAAACCCCCTTTAAGTAACAAAGCATTATTAAGTCAGTTTGTAGATAAGTAATCGAGTCTAGTTTACGTTTTCTAGTAGAGTCTCGTGGGTTCGATACTCGGACTTACTTTAGCTGTACTGCACTGACCGGTACACTTGCCGGTTGTGTGGTTTAGGTTTAGAGAGTCTTAGTTTATAAATTTAAAACTTAGAGTGTCTAGTTTAGGTTAATTTAGGTAGTTTTTATTAAACCACTTTGAGCACATCAGAAGGCGATAAGTGGCAAGGGTAGTACAACCACTACTGACAGGAACGGCAACATGACTGTGCCCACGATTCCACCATGCCGTCGTCAACAGTAACCAGCAGACATCCCCTGCTACTGTCAGACGTCACATCAGGTGGCAGAGGCATGGTCAACTACTGTAGCCAGGTTGAGGTCGCCGTCCGCCAGTCAGAGGCTGCCACGTGTCCGCCACGATCAACAATTGTGCTGCAACCTGACGTCATCCACAGTGATCTGCCTTTTCCTGCCATTTTCCTGAAGAACCGGGCCTTGGGCTTCTGGTTGGACCCAAGTGAAGATAACTTCTCGTGGGCTTCTCTTCTAGGCCCACGAGTTCCCCTATAAATAAGAATAGTCATCTCCTTGCCAAAGGATCCGAAAATATTCATTGTAACCTAGTACTAGTCACTTGTAATTCTTTATACTTGATCGATAATAATATTCCGGCTAGTTACAGTGGACGTAGGTGATACTCCGACCGAACCACTTACATCTCGTGTCTCTACTCGTTAGTTCACACACACACACTAACTCTATTCTCACACGGGTTGAACCTAGAGGTTTGGGTAAAGGATTATTCTTGACGTCTCATAAGTATAAACCACACGGAGATTAGTGATAATCACTGTGATACTTATTGTTTCTTCAGTAGGTGGCTGTGTTGGCTTACGCAGGTGCTATGCCGCGAATGCCTTGTCAAGGATTCGGTTTTGGGTTTGATGGATATGGGCAGGGGGTGTTGGGTACTGGGCCGAGGGGTATTAGGCCGAGAGGGGTGGATTGGAATGTGTTTGGGCTTGAGTTAGGAAGGAACCCCATTGGTTTTGGGTCCAAGAATTAGGAAAGACAATATAGGGCTGGGTGGGTTGGTTCGAGAAGGAAGTGGACTTGTGCCTGGTTTGAGAGTTGGAGTCAGACCGTCCTTGGCCCCGACCTCTGGTTCGGCCACGACCGGAGCGGTTGTCAGAGGTGGTGGGATGACCGGAAGTAGGTGGGTTGGGTGAGGAGGAAGTGGTTCGGCTTTGGACATGAAGAGCCGTAGCCGCTTGGGATGCCGAGTGAAGCGTTTGATTGGCCTTGGTGGTTTCGTTCATACATAATTGTGAACGGACTTCAAAGAAATAGAGGAGGGGTTTTGTGTTTTGGAGAATGGTACCCACCGTTTCATATTGTTTGGTTAGACCCGCAATGGTTTGAAGGACAAGGTCCTGTTCATCGACAGGAGAATCTACACCTGCAAGTTGGTTAGATAAAACTTTAAGTTCTTGACAATAGGCATTCATCGACTGGAAGTTTTCCAGATGGGTATTTGCGAACTTCTGCTTGAGATACAAGGCACGAGTGGCTTTGTTATCTTGAAAGAGAGATTCAATGGCCTTCCACGTGTCATAGGCAGTGGATCTTTTTATGATTACGGTTTTTAGGAGTCCGGGAGAGATGGTTCCATAGATCCACTGAAGGACTGTGGCATCCAAACGCTCCCAGGATTCGGAGGGTTGAGGGGCGGTGGGTATTTTATCAGTGGATGTGGTGGCGGCAGGAGGTGGGGGACGAGGGGATAGGTGGTCAGAGACAAGAAAAGCGGTGCAATGTATACGGAATAACTCAGATCACAGATTGTAATCTGAGGCTTCGTTGTTGAGGGTAATCAGGATGAAGGTTTTTATGTTAGAGACGGTCACAGCAGGGTGGAGCTTGGTTTCGGCCATTGAATGATGAGGAAAGGAAGTCGACTGTGGGCAGAGGAATGTCGACGGCAGAGAGGCATAGGAAGCTAGAGGATCTAGGTTTAGGAGGGTGATACCATGTAGAATGATAAAGATACAATTGCAATTGAATCTCCTATCTTTGAAGAGGATAATTCATTAAATACAATAATTAATAATATATAAATCATGGCATAATCTTCGTTCTATTAACTATTTTAATGGTTAAAAATGAGCTAGTGCCAATGTGGGGTTAGCCCACATTGTAGAGACATATCTCTTAGATGGGAGGTCCAAGGTTCAATCTTTGGCAAGGGTGTTGTAATTTATAATTATTGGTGTGATAGTACATGAGATGCAACGTTTGCCGTTAAAAAAAAATGAGCTAGTGTTAAGATTGTAATTATTAGAAAAGCATAAAAGAAATAAATGGGAAAAAGCTAAATAGCCTCCACGTACTGTTGTCTTTTTTTTTTTAGTAATCTACTTACACCAACTCAAATAATGATTACTTACGGCATTAATTTAAAATAATAATATCATAAATTAAAAGATACTTCATTTAGTTTGAATACTATTACTATTTATTTTAAAAAAAAAATTAAATTATTTGAATTTTTAAATATATGTTTAAATTAGTTATAATGGTGTGTCATTGTGACCATACCAATTACAATGGTGCGACTAAGTTAAAATAGTGATTCTGACTTACAACGGTACGGCTAAGTCGTCAACTTTTGACACATGAACAGTACATGTAATTACATCAGTGCATTTATTTACTATGGTGTTACATCAAAAATCACTTGCAATTAAAGTTTGCATATAACCTTGCCCAAAACACATCTTACCCTGAAGCTTTTACAAACAAAAATCACTTGATACTATGGCTCACCTATACACAGATGCAAGTACAATAGTTTACTAATGATTGAATGCACGTATTTATTGGCAGAAACACTACTTTTGGAATTATAGTTGTCACTAAACGCATATATTAAGTTTAAGTAAGTAGTGAACAAAATAGTTGAAAATTGTTCGTAAATATTAAAATAATAAACAAAAATTTGTTACAAAGAGCTAGGACATGACAAATGTACTTTAAGGCGATGGTTACTTTGTATTTCCTCCAAGTATGCTAGCTTCAGACAACAATACATGTAAGTTATACGAACCATTCAAATGCACATGAATGTAACCAGGGGAGAGGGTTGCTTATTCAAATATACATTACAACAATGAATATAGACATGCTGAAATATACACTTCACATATCAATTTAACACTTTAAGGGTGATGATATATTGTGTAAACATGTAATGATAGTTTGTTTTATTGTGTCACATAATATTTGGATTAGGTTATTGGATATGGGCTTGTAGCTGATAGCTGATGGGCTTGTAGTTGGTGTAGCTGCGTAGCTGCGCTTGACTAGCAATGTTGCTGTTTGAGCTTGGGCTTCCTGATCAGAATTTGCATTATACAAGACCACTAGGCTCACTTTTTAATATCACAATAATAGATCTGGGCTTCTAATATTTCTAATCTTGGCCTAGATGATTAAAGGCGGTGGCTCACTTAGGGTAGCGTGTATATATATATATATATATATATATATATATATATATATATATATATATAGGTCAAGTATAAAATGAAAACTCACTTGAGTTGAGAAAACCTTGGAAACCCATGTAAAAAATGATTTTTTTTCTTTTGAAAAAAATAACCAATGTAAAATACATGTTTTTAAGTGTTTTTGGCCAAAAAAATAAAAAAAGCGCCGAAGGGATTTAAAAAAAAAAAAAAACAAAGCTGCGAAAACACATGTTTACAACAGCTTTTATAACAGCAAATAGCTGAAAACATATGTTTTTTAGCAACTTTGTTTATTTTTTTTTAAAAAATCCCTTCGGCGCTTTTTATATTTTTTGGCCCAAGATACTTAAAAACATGTTTTTTACATTGGTTATTTTTTTCAAAAGAAAAAAATCATTTTTTACATGGGTTTCCAAGGTTTTCTCAACTCAAGAAGGTTTTCAAATTATCCTTCCCCTATATATATATTTATATTGGGTTGGGTTAAATTGGAAACCCACTTGAGTTGTGGAAACTCAAGAAACCCAATGCTGACCATTGATCATCAACCATCTATGGTTGAGATTCATCATGATTATTTTATTACAAAAAAACATGTGATTTTTTGTTTCTAGTGTGAAGAAGGGTAGAATGGGTAAATCATATTTTACCATAAAGTAACCATCTTGTCTCCTACAAAAACATCAAATCATCTTCTCTCTCATCTTTAATCCTCTTCTCTCTCTTGACTCTTTATCCTCTCTCATGAATCTCTCTCATATCTCTTCTCTCTTCTCTCTCCTCTCTCTTGACTCTCTCTCCTCTCTCCTATCTTTTTCCTTGCTTTTACATTTTTTCAATTTTTTACCATTTAATAAGTAACAATTATTCAGCTTTATCTGTCAACAACATTGATTACATGTAACTAGCTACGATGTTACACATGATTCATTTCTGTAACTAAAAAAACAAAAAAACATAACATGTAACTCATACAGGTTACGTTTATGTTACACATGATTCATTTCTGTAACTAAAAAAAACAAAAAACATAACATGTAACTCATACAAGTTACGTTTATGTTACATGTTACCAAACTGTAACATGTTACAATTTCATTACATTCTACGAAACAAACGCTACCTAACTGTAAACAATACATTAACCAAAGAACTTTGAGAACAAATTCACAAAACTTTGCCTCCTCATCTCTGATTGAGCGCAGCCTGAATCTACCTTTTGTGTCATAGAGAAGACATAAGTTTTCATTGGTCTTCGGAATAGAAACAAACATTTGTTCAAAAACAAGAATCAACATCATGAAATGCAGCCAAATAAGAAAAACAAAAATAATCTGGTTAAAACAACTCAACCCAAAAAAGAAACATTAGTTGAAAACAAACAATAAACACCACATGAACTTTATCCGCTCAACCCTTTGTGAACATAATACAAACTTATAATAGGGTACCCACTTATAATATACCAATTATTCAAGACAAAAGGATATGACTAGAAAGTATACTAACCCATGAAACCCGCAGGGCAATTCTTGTCGGTCCAAATCGAGAAGCCCTTGAAAATAAGATCGGACGAGGGAACGCGAACCGATTCAGATCTGAAAACAATTAACACATATTAATCCTTTTCTATCTTGTATGAAAACAAAATTTAAAACTACACACTAATGCTTTCTACGACAGTGAAAAGAAAAGAAAATAAGGATACACCATTACTTAGTTCATTTATATTTCAAAACATGCATACTAACATAGCTAATTCCCAAAACAGTGGCACATTTTGAGACATGGAAAAGGAGGCACATATTAACAGTTTGGATAAAAACAGATGCAAATCAAAACATGCATAAATAACATAGCTAATTATCCAATGGGATGTCGAGTCTTGTACATTT
Source organism: Ambrosia artemisiifolia (assembly GCA_032199755.1). Taxonomy (NCBI): domain Eukaryota; kingdom Viridiplantae; phylum Streptophyta; class Magnoliopsida; order Asterales; family Asteraceae; genus Ambrosia; species Ambrosia artemisiifolia. The sequence continues at coordinate 33,972,023 of CM063524.1, read as the reverse complement.
GGTCAGTTTTACAGTCAATGTGTTTTCAAACGAACCTGGTTATGGTCTGGACATCTAGGGACTAACTAACCTACGGGTTAGTAGTCTAAGTACTTGTAACTGTCATATGTTAGGTCGCCGCTTTACGGGGCTAGCATAGCTTGCTGACTTTGTTCATTAATCGAAGTAACGCAACCTAATGTGAGTTCACGGCCCCACTTCAATTGGTTTTACTTTTGGGGGAGAAAACATGCGTAGAACTATGTTTTGAGAACTTTTGTCATACTATGGTTTATTTTGAGTTACTATACGATCTTTTAAGTGCCGGGGAAACCATGAATGTGCGGTGTAGCACAACGGGGGAAATGTGGATAGATCTATTGGGCGTGACCTGCCCCACTAGTCGGCTTGGAGGGCCGGGCGGGTGCATGTTGTCTCGACCTTGTAACATTGTGACTTGTGACATTATTCGGGCTGTAACATTGGTAACTTGTAACGTGTCTAGTAATGGTTTCCAGTCGTAGTAGTAACAGAACATACGCCTAGCTAGCGTACTTTGGTTGAACGTTTTATAGTATGGACAGGTGGAACTTGGTATACATTTGTAAATTTGTAACTTTTATTAAAACCTGTGAACTCACCGGCATTTTGTGCTGACGAACTTTTGGCATGTTTTTCTTAGGTCGCTAAGGTAGCAAACAAGGACTAGGGCACACGCATCTGCACGGCGTCTAGTTTAGGATCATGTTTTTCTTATGTTGAACAATTGGGATTACTTTTGGATTTTGGATTGTAACAAAGCTTCCGCTACTGTTTAATGGTTTCAAACTTATGTTTTTAAATATGCATGTGTTCATATAGTGTTGTTTATTGTGACCGTTGACTTGGATCCTGGTTTGTCACGCGCCTCGCGGTAAAACCCCGCAGGTGGATTTTGAGGGTGTGACAGATTGGTATCAGAGCCAATGGTTATAGTGAACTAGGACTGCATGTAGAGTCTAGTCTATAGCCGAGTCGCACACACACTAGACGGTCACATGGTACTAGACGTCATAGTGGGAAACATATGGGCTTGTCGGGGTGTCTTTAAATCATCGAATTCCTTGTGTTACATCATCCGCTCTTATGAGTAATTGACTGTTAATTCCTTAGGCAGTGTGGTGTATTGGAGTGGCTTGTGTACTTTTGAGATCTGTCCAAGGCTCGGACATCTCCCCTTCGTACTCCAATAAACCCACTCACCCCTGAACTGCCGTGACATTTATGTCATTTGCGGTGTACGGCTAAGCATCCGTGTTCGGTGACTTGAACTTTAGACTAGGAGAACGCTAGGAGGACCATGTAGAGTGGTTTATCATTTCGGGTGCACACGAAATCATAAACCGAAATGCATGAAAGCCCTAGTGAGCTCTGGGTTTGAATGGATGGTCCTGGATTGGATCTAGCCTTGATTATGTAACGCCCCAAAAACCCGTTTCATTTAAAGACGTTAAGAGGCGGGATTTATATAACAAGATTGAGTCAAGAGGTTATAAGTTGGAGGGTGGATATTGTCAAATACCTAAAGTCCATATAACAATAGTTAAATAAAAGGGGAAAACACCAAAAACACACACACAAGTGTGTGTTTTGGTCGATCATCAGGAAGAAGAAAAAGGGTTCAAACCCTAGTTCAACAACCAACTCAATCTAGCAAGGATTCAAAGGGGAAATCGATGCATGAGCCAGAAATCGACCCTTTAAGGTCAATGGAACCCGAAGGTACCTTTTGTTTGGTAGAATTTGATGTAAAATTCGTGTAGGGTTCGAACCCCACATGTGGGTTTTGAAGAAAACACGTTAAATTCGTATTATGGCTTGATTGTAGGTGGTATTAACCATCCCTAATGGTTTAGGGATGAGTTAACCACCAAGAGTTTGTTTATTTGCATAGATGATGATGTTGGTTTCCATTAGAGCTTAATGTTGCTAAATTAGTTGTGAATCCATGTAATTGTAAGAATAATGTGTAGTAGATGACATGATTGTGGGAAATTTTGGTTAGGATTGAAGGTGATTACTCATTTGGTGGAATGTGTGTATTAGGAGCTTGTACATTGAGCTTAGAATGTTGTACGCACACCATGTGTTTGATGAAATGTCTAAATAAGTATGATTTATGAATTTGTATGCAAAACTTGACTAAGTATGAGAGTAATGGGATAATTGGTGAAATTGGTAGTAGGTTAACATAAGGATTTCATCTTAAAGAGTAATCATGTGGGGACTTGGTTGATTGTATGATATGGTAGGAAGTATGCATTAGTAGTGTGTACACTAATGCTTAAATACTAGGGTTGGAATGATGAAGAATCTTGCATGTTAATGAGATAGGAATGTGATGTTTATGGTGTGTTTTATGAGATCTAGTCATCAATATGGACATATGTCCTAAGTAGGAAGTTTGTATAGTTGGAAGTTGACTTTCTGAAAAGTCAACAATGGATGACTAACATGGTTATGTTTGCTAATATGATTGTGGGATTGAGGAAAATCATGTGATATATGTTAGATTATCTAGTTGACATACTTGATGATATGTTGGATTGCTTGATTGATAAACAATGTGGTAGTTAATCGTGTGATTTGCATATTAGTAGTCGACCAATGATAGTCATGGGAACGAATAAGTGTAAGACGATTGATAGTATGCGTAGTTGTGTATACTAACGGAATGGTGGGAATGATGACATGAATGCATAGGCAACATGGGCTCAAGCACAAGTGGCTAATGGGTCAAGTGGAGGCAAGTAGCAAGCATCAACTTGGAGGACATAAGGTAAGTGGTTCTTATTCCACTTCGGATAATAAATCTTAACATGTTTATGTGTTTGATAGTAGTACGAGGACCATGAGATGATGGTACCTAAATAACGAGGTTAAGGCTTGAATCGGAGTTTATAATGGTATAAACGTGGCTTTGAATGGATTGGCTCGGATGGGTCAAGGAAGGATGGAAAGGAGAAACAAAATGGGAAAAGTGCAGACTCCACCGTAAGGTACGGTGGCACCGTACCTTACGGTAGCCCCTGCACCCATTTTCCCACCGTAAGGCAGTCTAAACCCACCGTAGGGGTTTTGAGGCCCACCGTAAGGTACGGTGGCACCGTACCTTACGGTGGCCCCTGGGAAAAATGTTAGTTTTCTATTACTTGATGATGTTTTGCTTAGGTGTGCGACCCGTAATTGCGTTTAACGCACCAATTAGCATCGTTGGACCTCGTGTGGGGCCTTGTAAGGGTGTAGCATGTAATAGTAGTGTGGTTTTGTAAACATGATCGTAGTACGGAATTGGTACAAGTGCGTGTAGTTTAATTGATGCATTATCCGATGGCATTAAATACGGTAAGTAGATTACCATGATTATGTAGATTGTAGATGAGATGTACATATGTGTTCTCATGCTCGGGTTAGAGGAAGAGAGTTACTTGTATGTATGATAGCATTATATAGGTAGAAGTAGTATACTTGTATGTATGGTGGTATCGTAAGTGGACATTGTATGCTTGTTTGTATTGTAGAATCATACGAAGGACTTGTATAATTGTATGTATGGTGGTATTGTAGGTGGAAGTTGTATACTCGTATGTATTGTAGAATTATGCAAATGAATTGTATGCTTGTATGCATTGTAGTATTACATGTGGAAGTTTATGCTTGTATGAATTGTAGTAATACATATGGGAGTTTACACTTGTGTGTATTGTGGTATCATATGTAGGAGCTTACGCTAGTAGGTATTATGGTATTGTAGGTGGAGGTGTATGCTTGTATGCATTGTAGTAATACATGTGGGAGTTTATACGAGTATGTATTGTAGTAATACATATGGGAGTTTACACTCGTATGTATTGTGGTATCATATGTAGGAGTTTATGCTAGTATGTATTATGGTATTGTAGGTGGAGGTGTATGCTTGTATGAATTGTAGTATTACATGTGGGAGTTATACTTGTATGTATTGTATGTTTTGTAGCAATACATGTGGGAGTTATACTTGCACGTATTGTATGTAATGTAGTAACACATGTGGGAGTTTTAGGCTCGTATGTATTGTATGTATTGTAGTAATACATGTGGGAGTTTATACTTGTATGTATTGTAGAATTTGCATGTAGGGGATTATATCCTTGGATATACATGTATATATATTGCGAGGTTAATAACCTTTGTTATGAGAATGATATGAGATGCAGGTATGTAAATACGATTGCAAGAGACATGGAGGTTCGGATCGGGGTAACCCACCTGAACTTGAGAGAAGGATTACAGACAGGATCACAGAGGATTGTGGGATGCTACTTCGTGTTATGAGTAGATTACATGAGGTCACTCATTGAACTAACGTACTGGTTATGTGGTGGATGCAGGTTGTCTGGGTTACCTAACTTCTTCAAGGGAAGGATGGAGATCGAGCGAGGAGGCGGATTGTACGTGGTCACGGATACCTAACCAATAGAGTTGAGTCCTGTTGAATGTATTAAGAAATAACTTAGGATGTAACACCAAATTCCTTAGTAGAACCGGTTTTCTAAACAATTATGATTGTTTTATAAATAAATTTTTCGGTTGGTATTTTTCCGCTGCGAGTTTTCTGTAAACAGATTTAGGGTGTTACAGATTATGTGAACACTAGTGGTTATCACTAGCTGAGAATCTGAATTTTCCCTCGCTCTTGTTGCCAGAATCATGTCTGGAGTTCGCGGTGGACGTAGAGGTGGTGGTCGTACTGGTGGACGCGATGGTGGCGGTGGTCGTGGAGGTGTGAACCTAACTCAGGAGGATCTGAACAACTTGCTGCAAGCTGCCTTCCAGGCAGGACACAATGCCCATGGCGGTAAGTTGATCCTATCAGCTTTGCCTCGCTGTGAGCATGGAATCTTTCTTTTTTGTGGTTTTCTTACGTGTTTCGTTTCAGGTGGTGTTGTTAATCAACCCCCAGTCATGTGCACGTACAAGATGTTCCGGGACTGTAAGCCCCATGATTTCTCTGGCACTGAGGGGGCTGTAGGCTTGCTCAAGTGGCTAGAGAAGGTGGAGTCGGTGTTTTTGATGTGTAACTGTCTTCCTAAGGATCGAGTCAAGTATGCTGCCGCGCTCTTCCAGGATGTTGCTTTGACCTGGTGGAACTCTACTACTCGGAATATGGTTTGGGGGAGGCTTATGCCATGCCGTGGGAGAATTTCGTTCAGCTGTTGAAGAGGGAATACTGTCCCAGGGAAGAGATTCAGAAGTTGGAACATGAGGTTTGGAACCTCAAGATGGTTGGGTCTGAAATTGAAGAGTACACTGTGAGGCGCAACGAATTGGCGGTGCTGTGTCCTGACTTACATGTGCCAGAATACAGGAGGATCGAGCACTACATTTCGGGATTAGTACCAGAGATAGCGGGGTTAGTGGCTGCGGGAAATCTTCCTACTTATGCAGAGGTGGTTCGGTCGGCTCATAGGATGACCAATTTGAAGGTGAATGAGGGTATTCTACCTGCTCGTGGTGCAACTGTCAAGGCTCCAGAGAGTAACAAGCGCAAGTGGGATAATGTTGGTAAGGGTTCAGCATCAGCTCCGTCACAGCAGGGTAAGAAGTATGATGTTGGGGGTTCTTCATCTTCGGGATCAAAGCAGGGTGGTTATGCTGGGAAGCATCCTAAATGCAACAAGTGTGGGTTTCATCATCCGGGGAATTGTGATAAGGCATGTTGTCACCGTTGTCAGCAGTTGGGACATCATGCCAAGGATTGTAGGGTGAATCTTTCGTCTTCTCAGGGTCGTGCTGCTGTCCCTACTCCTACTGCTCAGGGGACTTCAGGGAAGCAGGGTTGTTACAATTGTGGTGAGGCTGGTCATTTCAAGAGGGATTGCCCGAAACTGAAGCAGGGCGGGGATGTGAAGAACGGGAACGGTAACGGGAACGGTGGGGGCGGTGGCAGGAACGCACGCGCCTTTGTCATTGGAGCTGCGGAGGCTAAACAGGATCCCGACACAGTTACCGGTACGTTCCTTCTCAATAATCGCTCTATTACTGTTTTGTTTGATTCCGGTGCCGATAAAAGCTTCATATCTTTGGAAGTTAGCCGATTGTTAGATATAGTGCATGTCCCCTTAGAGGCTAAGTATTTGATTGAGTTGGCCGACGGTAAGAAGATTGAGGCGACTTGTGTCCTTTGGGAGTGTCACCTAGAGTTGTCGGGTTTGTCTTTCCCCATCGACCTTATGCCTATACCCTTGGGTAGTTTTGATGTCGTTGTAGGCATGGATTGGTTATCGTTGTATCGTGCGGAGATTGTTTGTTTCGAAAAGGTTATTCGGATCCCTCTCCCGGATGGAGAATTTCTTTTGGTACATGGTGGGAAGGGCGGTGCTCCGCTAAGTCTCATCTCCAGCATGAAAGCCCTTAAGTATATTCGTAAGGGTTATTCGGCCGTTTTGGCACTTCTTTCTGTTTCCTCTACCGATGAGAAGAAGATCGAGGATATCCCAGTGGTTCGTGATTTTCCTGATGTTTTTCCCGATGATCTACCTGGTCTTCCTCCCCATCGTCAGGTTGAGTTCGGTATTGATCTTGTACCGGGCGCAGCTCCTATTGCTCGGGCCCCCTACCGTCTTGCACCTCCCGAGATGCAGGAATTATCTAGCCAGTTACAGGAACTCTTGGATAAGGGTTTCATCAGACCGAGTTCTTCCCCTTGGGGAGCCCCGATTCTGTTCGTGAAGAAGAAAGATGGAAGTCTTCGGATATGCGTGGATTACAGAGAGCTGAACAAGGTGACCATCAAGAACCGTTATCCTCTCCCTCGCATTGATGATCTCTTTGACCAGCTCCAGGGTTCTAGCTACTACTCCAAGATCGACTTAAGGTCCGGTTACCACCAGTTGCGAGTTCAGGAAGCTGACATTGCGAAGACTGCCTTTCGTATGCGTTATGGCCATTTCGAGTTCTTGGTCATGCCTTTCGGTCTCACTAACGCGCCGGCGGTTTTCATGGATTTGATGAACCGCGTGTGCAAACCTTATCTTGATAAGTTCGTCATTGTGTTTATTGACGACATCCTGGTTTACTCCAAGAACAAAGCTGAACATGAGGAACACTTGCGTTTAGTTCTGGAACTTTTACGACGGGAACAACTTTATGCTAAGTTCTCGAAGTGTGACGTTTGGTTACGTGAAGTTCAGTTCCTAGGGCATGTGGTTAATGAACTAGGGATTCATGTCGATCCGGCTATGATCGAGGCAATTAAAGACTGGGAAGCACCAAAGACGCCATTTGAGGTGCGGCAATTCCTAGGTCTTGCGGGCTACTACCGTCGTTTCATTCAGGGGTTTTCGAAGATCGCTCAACCCCTCACCTCTCTTACTCAGAAAGACAGAAAATTCGACTGGGGTGAACCGCAAGAATCAGCGTTCCAAAAGCTGAAGTCCAAACTCTGTTCTGCTCCTATTCTATCCTTGCCTGAGGGCACTGAGGACTTCGTTGTTTACTGTGACGCTTCGATTCGGGGTCTCGGTTGCGTGTTAATGCAACGCGAGAAAGTGATTGCCTACGCTTCTCGTCAACTCAAGGTTCACGAGAGGAACTATACCACCCACGACTTGGAGTTGGGTGCAGTGGTGTTCGCGTTGAAGATTTGGAGGCATTACTTGTACGGTACCAAATGCACCATCTATACCGATCACAAGAGTCTCCAGCATATCTTCGACCAACAACACCTGAACATGCGACAGCGTCGCTGGGTTGAACTCCTGAACGACTATGATTGCGCCATTAAGTACCATCCTGGCAAGGCGAATGTGGTGGCAGACGCCTTGAGCAGGAAGGAATCAGCAAACCCACGTCGCGTTCGGGCGTTGCAACTCACTATCCACTCTTCTCTTCCTGACCAAATCCGTTCTGCGCAGCTAGAAGCTTTGAAGGAGGAAAACCTTAAAGCTGAGACTATGCACGGTGCTGATAAACACCTCGAGCATAGGCCTGACGGCTTACACTACTTCGCAGAACGCATATGGGTTCCGTTATTCGGGGGATTACGGGAGCTTGTTTTGGATGAAGCTCACAAATCCCGGTATTCCATTCACCCTGGCTCAGACAAGATGTACCAAGACCTAAAGGTACTCTACTGGTGGCCAAACATGAAGGCTGACATTGCCTCCTACGTGAGCAAATGCTTGACCTGTGCCAAGGTCAAGGTGGAGTATCAGAAGCCTTCTGGTCTCCTGCAGCAACCAGAAATTCCTGAATGGAAGTGGGAAAGGATCACGATAGACTTTGTTACTAAACTACCTAAGTCACCTAGTGGTTGTGATAAAATATGGGTGATTGTGGATCGGTTGACGAAGTCAGCCCATTTTCTTGCCATTAAAGAAACCGACACTATGGATCGTTTGGCTCGTCTCTACCTTAAGGAGGTTGTTTCTAAGCACGGGGTGCCGGTTTCTATCATTTCGGATCGTGATTCTCACTTCACTTCGCATTTTTGGAAGTCCTTACACAAAGGCTTGGGTACCCAGTTGGACATGAGTACAGCTTACCACCCACAAACTGACGGGCAGAGTGAACGAACAATTCAAACATTAGAAGACATGCTTCGGGCATGTGTGATTGATTTTGGCAAGACTTGGGAGATTCACCTGCCGTTAGTGGAGTTTTCCTATAACAACAGTTACCATGCGAGTATCAAGGCAGCTCCGTTCGAGGCACTGTACGGGCGGAAATGTCGGTCTCCCCTTTGTTGGGCTGAGGTGGGTGAGAGTCAACTCACTGGGCCTGAGCTAGTGTACTAGACTTCGGAAAAGATCGTACAGATTCGTAACCGTTTGGCAGCGGCGCGGGATCGGCAGAAGAGTTATGCTTATCGACGTCGCAAACCATTAGAATTCCAGGTTGGGGACAGGGTGCTTCTGAAAGTTTCACCATGGAAGGGCGTCATACGCTTTGGAAAGCGTGGCAAACTTAACCCTCGGTACGTTGGACCGTTTGCAATCCTGGAACGGATTGGACCGGTGGCTTATCGACTTGATTTACCGGCGGAGCTCGGTAATGTGCACAACGTCTTCCATGTGTCTAACTTAAAGAAATTCCTGGCTGACGAATCTCTTATTGTTCCACTAGAAGAGATCAGGGTTTACGATCGCCTTCGCATTGTGGAGGAACCTGTTGAGATCCTCGATTACAAGATTCGTAGCCTTCGACGGAGTAAAATCCGTACTGTTAAAGTTCGCTGGAACTCGAACCGTGGACCGGAATACACTTGGGAACGCGAGGATCAGATGAACTCTAAGTATCCTCACCTCTTTCCTAAGCGCGCTTTTGAATCGAGACATGTTACTACTGCAGCTGAATGAATCTCGGGGCGAGATTCCTTCTAACGTGGGGATGATGTGACAACTCGGGTAAATTCTCTCTTTTGGTTTCTATTCCTTGTCGTTTTCTTTTTGATTTGTGCTAATTTTCGGGACGAAAATTCTTTTAACGTGGGGATGATGTGACACCCGGCAAACTCAGGTTAATAACATGGTTTGGGTCAAAGTCTACCTTAGCGAGTCACGCGTACAGTATACTTAACTAGGTCGGTTAAGTCATGTTATGGTTCGGGAGTCATTAGTACAACCTAGAGGATCGTTAGATGTCGGCCATTAAACCAGGTATGCAAGGATTGACGATTCGTGGAATCGTCAAACCTTAGTAGAAACACAAGTCTCGAGTCCCGGGAATTGGTGAACGGGTGTGAACGTGTTTGTTTGCATGTATTATGTGATTGTAACCTTTATGTGACTTGTCGGTATGTGAAAACGTGTTAACATATGTTAAAACGGGGTTTAACGCGCCAAATACACATAACCAGACCCTGAAGGCGATTATGCAGGGTCCTGAAGGCGATTAGCCCTCTAATCGCCTATATGAAGGCGATTAGGAGGGAGACTAAGGGCGAGTGGGCCCTAATCGCCTATAGCTATAGGCGATTAGGAGCCCTAATCGCCTGATACTGCTGCGTAATCGCCTGACGTGTTTTAAACGACTAGAAACGCCTATAAATACCACCCTTGACCTCCAAAACACCTCTAATGCAACCCTAGCCGTCTCATAACATATCCCAACTCCCAAACACCCTCTGGAACACGTTTTAGCATCAAAACACCCATTTTCAAGCTTTACACATCAATTCCTCATAAACCCAAGGTAGGTTCTTCATCCCCAAACCTTTGAATGATTGTGTTTTGCTCCCTAAAGGTCCAGACCTGATTTATAAACCCTTGTGTCTTTGAAAACCTATGAAAATCGTTTTTAAACAAGTCCAAACCATTATGCATGTTGTATGTGTTAAATATGATTAAAAGATAGGATTTTTATGATTCAAAAAGGATTGTTATTGTGATATTAAGGTGTTTACAGCTTGTTCATGATAGGATGATGATGTCTTAGGAGTTTGAATGGTTTTGGAAGTGTATTGTGAATATTGAGTATTTTGACCCATTTGAATGACCTTGAATGATTTTGGATGATATGAGGTGTTTTGCTAGTTGTTTGATGTTAGGGTTTGTTGTAGAATGATGCTAGAACAGTAGGGGATGATCGGACAACGTGATAACATGATGAAATCTGAGTATTTGCTATTTAGGGTAAAAGTTATGCATGTTGATGTGATGTTTTCATGCTAAGTGTACTATTTTGGGAAAAGGCTTGCATTCGGGACTGGTAGAACGATGATAAGCTAGGGGTTTTGCTTGAAATATGTTTGGTAATGTTGTATGATTGATATTTGGTGTTTCCACACGTTCCGGATCTGATTTGGAGGGTTAAACGCGCGAAAAACCGGAACAGCTCTGCTGAATGCGATTGGGGACCCTAATCGCCTATGCTATAGGCGATTGGGAGCCCAATCGCCTGTTATGGAAGCCTAATCGCCTATAGGATAGGCGATTGGGGGCCTAATTGCCTTCATTTCATGCGATTGTGATCCTAATTGCTAGTTAAGTCCTGAATTGCATGTCTTACGACCTAATCGCCTGATAAACCTCTGAAATGCATGTCTTATGACCTAATCGCCTATATTAAGAGGCGATTAGCCCTCATAATCGCCTGTTGACCACCATAATCGCTAGTTGACTTTTCCTAATCGCATGTACTGCTGCTGTAAGTGTATTTTGGCATTCCGAGACCCGATTTGACACCTAGGAACATGCTAGGAACCCCGTATCATACCTGTTAACTTAGTAACACGTGCTCGGGCTTATTTATGTGCTGTTTGAACTATGTGTTAGACTTGTTGAACTTTAACGCATGTTAAGTATGATTGCATGATTGTGTGATTGAGAGTACAAGTATAACACGTGGAGTCTCGGGTCACCAATGGGATGTCGAGTCTTGTACATTTGGTCAGTTTTACAGTCAACGTGTTTTCAAACGAACCTTGTTATGGTCTGGACATCTAGGGACTAACTAACCTACGGGTTATTAGTCTAAGTACTTGTAACTGTCATATGTTAGGTCGCCGCTTTACGGGGCTAGCATAGCTTGCTGACTTTGTTCATTAATCGAAGTAACGCAACCTAAGGTGAGTTCACGGCCCCACTTCAATTGGTTTTACTTTTGGGGGAGAAAACATGCGTAGAACTATGTTTTGAGAACTTTTGTCATACTATGGTTTATTTTGAGTTACTATACGATCTTTTAAGTCCCGGGGAAACCATGAATGTGCGGTGTAGCACAACGGGGGAAATGTGGATAGATCTATTGGGCGTGACCTGCCCCACTCGTCGGCTTGGAGGGTCGGGCGGGTGCATGTTGTCTCGACCTTGTAACATTGTGACTTGTGACATTATTCGGGCTGTAACATTGGTAACTTGTGACGTGTCTAGTAATGGTTTCCAGTCGTAGTAGTAACAGAACATACGCCTAGCTAGCGTACTTTGGTTGAACGTTTTATAGTATGGACAGGTGGAACTTGGTATACATTTGTAACTTGGTAACTTTTATTAAAACCTGTGAACTCACCGGCATTTTGTGCTGACGAACTTTTGGCATGTTTTTCTCAGGTCGCTAAGGTAGCAAACAAGGACTAGGGCGCACGCGTCTGCACGGCGTCTAGTTTAGGATCATGTTTTTCTTATGTTGAACAATTGGGATTACTTTTGGATTTTGGATTGTAACAAAGCTTCCGCTACTGTTTAATGGTTTCAAACTTATGTTTTTAAATATGCATGTGTTCATATAGTGTTGTTTATTGTGACCGTTGACTTGGATCCTGGTTTGTCACACGCCTCGCGGTAAAACCCCGCAGGTGGATTTTGAGGGTGTGACATTCCCATCCGACATTATGCTTCACAGTAGTACAACGATAAATAACGATTTTAAAAACATGCGCAACAACAGTGTATGGGTCCTTGTTTTCACCAACACTAAATTTGGAGAGAACAACAACATCATCCTCATGAACTTTAGTGTCAAAATGCTGCACCAAATGACCTTTAATAGAAGCCCGAATCTTATCACCCTGGAATAATCATAAACAAAAGATAAACATCAAACACATCAACTTTTTCAAATTATAGATATAAGTATATAACATGAACGTAAGATAACAACATTAACCTAAAACAAAATATAAAAAAACATAAACAATCATATCCATGACCATACCTTCTCATCGATCAATAAGAGCTCCATCTTAAAATTTTGTTTCCATTTTCGTATAACATGTCCCTTCATACTCCACATATCTTTCATGGGGTTCAGATCACAAATAAAACTGAGACTATTGTTGACAACTTCCATTGATATGGTTTCAATATATTTATTTATTTATACAAAGATGAGACAATGGTTAGAAGACACTCTGTAGAAATTTAGAAGGGTTGTATTGTTATGTGCTTATAGGATATATTTATAAAGGAAACTTATTGTTATGTTTACCATTGCAACACAACTAAGTACCACACCCCCTATGTTAATTTAAAAATTCCCTCTTAAAAGTTTAAAACTTAGCGACTTAACACATACTTTTAAAATTTTATTATTATTATTTATTATTTATGTGGACCAAATGAGACTACGGATAAATTCCATAGTTATAAATCACAAATTTTTTAAAAAAAAACTATAAACCACAAAATATGTTTTAAACCATATGTTGGCTTGTGAAACAGATGTTGTGAAACAACTGTCATCCAATACAATTTTCCAATTACAAATTACCAAGTGAAACGTAAATAAAGTAACTTTCAAAATTGTAATCATTAAATTTGGACTTTTGGGTCTCTAGTTTACCAGATAAAGTATTTGATGGTACGAACAAACTCTAAAGAAATTTAAAAACAGATTTTATAGTGGGTTCTATTATTATTTATTTATTTATTAATATTAATCGGAAGATCTATTATACAAATTAATCGGAAGATCTATTTAACCAACACTACAAAATTGATCGAACAGACAAACTTTTATATATTTTACAAGTGATTTTATAATTTAATAATCGAAAGATCTGTTTTAAAACAACTGTTGATTCTCAACAGATCTTCTCAAAACAATAGTCACCTAATAGAACTTCAGATATAATGAAAAAACTTTCATCCAATACAATTTTCACATAGAATTTACAATGTGCCACATAAATAAATCAATAAATTAATAAATAATAATAATAATAATAATAATATTTCACGCAAAACTCTAGTATTTGCCACTCAAGCTTGTTAATGTTCAAAATCGTAAACACGCTTCCCTATGATAATTTAAAAGTTTCCTCTTAAAAATTCAAAACTTATGCTTATTTATTAAAGATGGTTTTAAAATATTATTTAATATTATTTATTTATCAAAATGAAATTATGCTACTTAAAAAATCTTTGAAAATAACAAACTGATTTTGAACACGGTTTATATAAGATAGTTTCTCAACTTGAATATTATTGATCAATGGAAAGTATATAAAATGATACAATGTTATATTTTTTATAAATCAATTAATTAATAATATTAACAATAACAATATTTGCTCTCAAAACTCTTATTATTTGCATCTCAACCCGATTAATGTTCAAATTCGTAAACACGCTTCCCTATGATAATTTAAAACATTCCCACTAAAAAATTCAAAACTTAGGGCTTATTTGTATTGTTAATTAGTCGGAAGAGCTGTTTTACAACATTTGTTGACTTCTCAACAGATGTTCTCAATACAGCTGTCATCCAATACATCTTCAGATGTAATGAAAAAACTGTCGTCCAAAAAAGAATTTCACTTAGAATTTGCAATATGCACGTAAATGAATTAATTAAATAACAATAATAACAATAACAATATTTGCTTTCAAAACTCTTATTATTTGCAACTCAACCCGGTTAATGCTCAAATTCGTAAATACACTTCCCTATGATAATTTAAAATGTTCCCCCTTAAAAGTTCAAAACTTAAGGCTCGTTTCTTAATGATGGTTTTAAAATATTTATTAATATTATTTATTTATCAAAATGAAATGATGCTACATACAAAATCTTTAGAAAATAACAAACTGATTTTGAACAGGGTTTTTATAATATAGTTTCTCAACTTGAATATTGTTGATCAATGGAATCAAGTATATTTATAATGATATAATGTTATATCTTATACCAATCAATTAATAATAATAACAATATTTGCTCTCAAAACTCTTATTATTTGCAACTCAACCCGGTTAATGTTCAAATTCGTAAACACGCTTCCCTATGATAATTTAAAAGTTTCCCTCTTAAAAATTCAAAACTTATGGCTTATTTATTAAAGATGGTTTTACAATATTAATTAATATTATTTATTTATCAAAATGAAATGATGCTACATAAAAAATCTTTAGAAAATAACAAACTGATTTTAAACACGGTTTATATAAGATAGTTTCTCAACTTGAATATTATTGATCAATGGAAAGTATATAAAATGATACAATGTTATATTTTTTATAAATCAATTAATTAATAATAATAATAACAATAACAATATTTGCTCTCAAAACTCTTATTATTTGCATCTCAACCCGATTAATGTTCAAATTCGTAAACACGCCTCCCTATTATAATTTAAAACATTCCCTCTAAAAAATTCAAAACTTAGGGCTTGTTTGTAATGTTAATAAGTCGGAAGAGCTGTTTTACAACATCTGTTGACTTGTCAACAGATGTTCTCAATACAGCTGTCATCCAATACAACTTCAGATGTAACGAAAAAACTGTCGTCCAAAAAAGAATTTCACTTAGAATTTGCAATATGCACGTAAATGAATTAATTAAATAACAATAATAACAATAACAATATTTGCTTTCAAAACTCTTATTATTTGCAACTCAACCCGGTTAATGCTCAAATTCGTAAATACGTTTCCCTATGATAATTTAAAACGTTCCCTCTTAAAAGTTCAAAACTTAAGGCTCATTTCTTAATGATGGTTTTCAAATATTTATTAATATTATTTATTTATCAAAATAAAATGATGCTACATACAAAATCTTTAGAAAATAACAAACTGATTTTGAATAGGGTTTTTATAAGATAGTTTCTCAATTTGAATATTGTTGATCAATGGAATCAAGTATATTTATAATGATACAATGTTTTATCTTATATAAATCAATTAATAATTAATAACAATAACAATATTTGCTCTCAAAACTCTTATTATTTGCAACTCAACCCGGTTAATGTTCAAATTCGTAAACACGCTTCCCTATGATAATTTAAAACTTTCCCTCTTAAAAATTCAAAACTTAGGGCTTATTTATTAATGATGGATTTCAATTATTTATTAACATTATTTCTTTATCAAAATGAAATGATGCTACGTACAAAATCTTTAGAAAATAATAAACTGATTTTGAACACGGTTCTTATAAAACAGGTTCTCATTTTGAATATTATTGATCAATACAACCAAGAATATATAATGATACAATGTTATATCTTATATAAATGAAATAAGTAATAGTAATAACAATAACAATATTTGCTCTCAAAACTCTTATTATTTGCCACTCAACACTGTTAATGTTTAAAATCGTAAACACGCTTCCCTATGATAATTTAAAAGTTTCCTTCTTAAAAATTCAAAACTTAGGGCTTATTTATTAAAGATGGTTTTAAAATATTTATTAATGTTATTTTTTTATCAAAATGAAATGATTTTTTTTTAAACTAATTAACATATGATTAAAACAAAATACGAGAGTTACATCATGATAGAAGGTAGACGGGCAACAAGCTGCGCCGCCAACCCTTTCTGAATTGCAAACCCTAGTTTACTAAAGACAAATCCTTGCCCCCCTGGGGATGAAACATTGCTGTGGACGACCCGTTGGACCCTGGACAAGAAACGAATAGCTTATGGCGCCAGGGAGCCAAAGGTGTCGAAGGCCAGAGGGATAAAGACATGTTGGTTATTTGCACAAGCTTTAGCGTGTTTATCTACTTTCTTTGATTCCGCCTTCCTTGATACTTGCCCAGCTACGAACCCTGTTTCCCTTAACCCAACCAACGGAGATACCCCGGTGAGGTCCACACAGGCATGTTTCCCCCTCTCCCAACCAAAGAAAAGCAGATCTGCGGGTCGCAGGGTGGATCTCCCTTCCGTGGGGTGTGTGAGGAAGTTTACAGGGGCCTCCTTTTTGGCAGAGATCCCAGCTCTTCTCAGGATATCCCACAAAACGTCCCTCACCCAGTCATGCCGATAAAAAATCTTTAGAAAATAACAAACTGATTTTGAACACAGTTTACATACGATAGTTTCTCAACTTGAATATTATTGATCAATGGAACTATGTATATAAAATGATAAAATGTTATATTTTTTATAAATCAATTAATTAATAATAATAACAATAACAATATTTGCTCTCGAAACTCTTATTATTTGCAACTCAACCCGATTAATGTTCAAATTCGTAAACACGCTTCCCTATAATAATTTAAAACTTTCCCTCTTAAAAATTCAAAACTTAGGTCTTATTTGTATTATTAATTAATCGGAAGAGCCGTCTTACAAGATCTGTTGACATGTCAACAGATGTTCTCAATACATCTGTCATCCAATACAACTT
This sequence comes from Ambrosia artemisiifolia, assembly GCA_032199755.1. Classification (NCBI taxonomy): domain Eukaryota; kingdom Viridiplantae; phylum Streptophyta; class Magnoliopsida; order Asterales; family Asteraceae; genus Ambrosia; species Ambrosia artemisiifolia. Next base: position 33,954,941 of record CM063524.1, on the reverse strand, counting down.
CAGATGTAATGAAAAAACTGTTGTCCAAAAAAGTATTCCACTTAGAATTTGAAATATCCCACGTAAAGGAATTACTTGATTAACAATAATAACAATAACAATATTTTCTCTCAAAACTCTTATTATTTGCAACCCAACCCTGTTAATGTTGAAAATCGTAAACACACTTCCCTATGATAATTTAAAACTTTCCCTCTTAAAAATACAAAACTTAGAGCTTATTTATTAAAGATGGTTTTAAAATAATTATTATTATTATTTATTTATAAAAATCAAATGATGCTACACAAAAAATCTTTAGAAAATAACCAACTGATTTTAAACTGGTTTGTTATAAAATAACCTCTCAACTTGAATATTATTCATCAATGCAACCAAGTATATATAATGATACAATGTTATATCTTATATAAATCAATTAATTAAAAACAACAATAACAATATTTACTCTCAAGACTCTTATTATTTGCAACTCAACCCGGTTAATGTTCAAATTCGTAAACACGCTTCCCTATGATAGTTTAGAACTCTCCCTCATAAAAATTCAAAACTTAGGGCTTATTTATTAAAGATGGTTTTCAATTATTTATTAATATTAATTATTATTTCTTTATCAAAATGAAATGATGCTACATACAAAATGTCACACCCTCAAATTTCCACTGCGGGGTTTTACCGCGAGGCGCATGACATACCAGGATCCCATAGCCATAAGTCATATGAACGAACTCTAAATGCCCAAACCATTTTGTTCGTTTTCCCAAAATATAGTTTTAACGTTTAACCAAAAAGTTTAGATAAGTTGCGGAAGCGTAAATCAAACATAACCGTTTAGGTTCATGCGCAAAACAACGCGCCCAAAATAAAACCATTGAATGTAAAGCAAAGTATAAGTTAAATAATGTTCATAACCCCTGACACAATGATGCATGTCCTATCGTGCTCCAAACCTAGAGACCTGCAAAAGCATGCTATCGTGTGTCAACATAAAGTTGGTGAGTTCACAAAGTAAGTAGGCGAGTAAGTCAAAGTGTAGGTTTCCCAAACCCGAAAGTAGTAATAACAAAACAAGAAACCACTAGTTCAGCGTATGCCAAGGGTAGCTAACCCATTTATGATAACTAAACCATGTTATACCGAATTGCTATTCAAACGATGCACTCGCCCCGCGAGTTGGTTTTTGCCTTCCATCATTGCCTATCAACAACGATACAGTCTAAGGTCGTAGTTCACGCCCGGCTCCCAGCACGGTGTGAGGCTTGTCAAACCTAATAGCGCTATCAACTAGTAACCCGCTTGCCACCCGGCAACTCATTCGGTAAATAGTAAAGGACTTCCGTGATAGTATGCAGTTTAGTTCATCAACGACACAGAGTGTGAAACTAGCAAAATCCGACCCACACAAGGAGTCCAAAATCCGACCCACACCAGGAGTCAAAACCAGAGTTGTAAGAGTAGTCCCAAACCGGACCCGAAAAGTAGTAGTCCCAAACTGGACCAAAAAGTTAAGTAAGTTGTCTCAAACACGAGACGCATGCTTTCGAGAAAAAGTAGTGAAACTCACCTTAGGTTGCAAGCAAATAAATCCAAACTCCAAAGTAGGGTGTGCTACCGACTCCCTAATACATGTGTCACTAAGTGAGTATATGTGCATAACCAATACACCATATAACCCGTTTGTCCAAGACGTTTAAATGTTCAAAATCGTGTAAGTGACACCTAGTGTTTCTATATGCACAAGTAGACCCTACGAACCCGTTGGTGAACGTTATGATTAACATCAGTCATACACTTCATATACATCCCATACAAGTGTCCATACAAGTTCATGTCAAATACATATCATATAAGACTCCAAATAGTCACATAAAGATCCCGTACACAATCTGCGTTTTCAGGGCAGATTGTGCGCTGTGAAAAACGAATTATTTAAAATACTTAACGAATGATTTAAAGTCCCAAATTTTTACTAAGAATTCATTGGGATTTAGTCGTTAACCCATATTTTTGTTTTGTCTTAAAACCAAACATAAAAATTAATAAAATTCGTACAACACAGCTATGTCCAGAAAGTTTCCACAACAGGTCAGTTTAGTAGAAAAATTCCCAAAAGTTGTGTATTCACCCAAACGGGGTGAATCCACTTGGAAAAGCTGAGTTTTTCCAATGTAGACCTAGTGTCCAAATTTCAAAGCTTAACTCTTTGTAAATCTCAAGTTATGACCATTTAAAGTTGACTCAATTTACAACTCCGAAAATCTGATATGACCTCTTATCAAATAGAATTCCAAAAACCACTCAAACGAAGTCCAAATCAAACGATTTTGCCCATTACGAAAAGTTAAGACCATGTACGTTACAACCATGCAAAGAATAGATCAAAACAATGACTTTTATCCCACGTAACAGACCCTACAAGTTGACATTCAGATTCTGTCCAGATTTTAATCATGCAATAACACCAACTATATCGAACCATAGTTGCATATTATCAATTAACAACACCAAACAAACATCCTATAACATCTATAAGACATTATCTAATCATAAACTAGCAATATACATGTTTATATTATCATACACAAACCCTAGAAGTCTAAAAACTCAAGAACATGCATAACCATGCAAAACACATAATATTCATCACTTATCAACATGATTAATCCTTTTAATCATTATAAAACCCAAGTTTTAATGTTTACAAAAGTGTTTCAGATCTGGACAAACATGATTATGGTGTTTAAAAACATATTAAAGAAGATTAAAACACAATAGAATGAAGATTATACCACAAGCACTTCAAAACAATCAACCGAATGCTCTCCAAGCTTCCCGATCGATGTTCTTGAGCCTTGGTAGGTGTTTAGGGGTTAATATTTCGTAAATAGGGCAGTAGGGGCGATTAGGTGTTTGAGTTTTGAGGATACAAGAGGCTTAAGGTTGCTTAAATACAAGTTTAAGTCGATTTGGTGATAGCTGGCACCCGCGCGCGGCCGCTCGCGCCTCCCTGGCCCGCTCTGGGTGGCCTGCTTCGTTGTACAGCGTGTTTTCTTCGATGTTTTCGCTATTTTGGACAATAACAAGTGTAACCCCATGTGTTAAGACCCCAACCATCCTAATGGTCCATCCATTATGGTTTTTATTAACGTATTCGGTTTAAGTTCACGTAATCACATACAGTTTTCACATAGTTTCACATAGTATCATAGAAGCACGTAATTGCAATCAATCTCAAACAATTACTTCACAATCATTTTGTTTAACAATTCACCAACGTCCGGGGTTCACTACTCATGTAAATAGTTTGGTAATTCCTCGAATTACCACCTCATGCAGTTATTAACCTATAACTGTGCAATGTGTAACTTATGTAGCTAACCCTAGTTAACTAGAATGCATAGAATGTAACCAAAGTTTAGTTAAAGTGAGAACCTGAAATTGCGGGGTATCACATCATCCCCAAGTTGAAAAGAATTTCGTCCCGAAATTCAGCAAGTAAACAATAAAGTTGGCGTTAAGTGAGTGTCAAGTGAGAGAAAATTCTGAAAAATTTTCTGGGTGTCACACAAAATCTTTAGAAAATAATAAACTGATTTTGAACACGGTTCTTATAAAATAGGTTCTCATTTTGAATATTATTGATCAATACAACCAAGTATATATAATGATACAATATCTTATATAAATGAATTAATTAATAATAATAACAATAACAATATTTGCTCTCAAAACTCTTATTATTTGCCAATCAACACTGTTAATGTTCAAAATCGTAAACACGCTTCCCTATGATAATTTAAAAGTTTCGCTCTTAAAAATTCAAAACTTAGGGCTTATTTATTAAAGATGGTTTTAACATATTTATTAATGTTATTTTTTATCAAAATGAAATGATGCTACATAAAAAAATCTTTAGAAAATAACAAACTGATTTTGAACACAGTTTATATACGATAGTTTCTCAACTTGAATATTATTGATCAATGGAACTATGTATATAAAATGATAGAATGTTATGTTTTTTATAAATCAATTAATTAATAATAATAACAATAACAATATTTGCTCTCGAAACTCTTATTATTTGCAACTCAACTCGATTAATGTTCAAATTCGTAAACACGCTTCCCTATAATAATTTAAAATTTTCCCTCTTAAAAATTCAAAACGTAGATCTTATTTGTATTATTAATTAATCGGAAGAGCCGTTTTACAAGATCTGTTGACATCATGTCAACAGATGTTCTCAATACATCTGTCATCCAATACAACTTCAGATGTAATGAAAAAACTGTTGTCCAAAAAAGAATTCCACTTAGAATTTGAAATATCCCACGTAAAGGAATTACTTGATTAACAATAACAATATTTACTCTCAAGACTCTTATTATTTGCAACTCAACCCGGTTAATGTTCAAATTCGTAAACACGCTTCCCTATGATAATTTAGAACTTTCCCTTATAAAAATTCAAAACTTAGGGCTTATTTATTAAAGATGGTTTTCAATTATTTATTAATATTATTTCTTTATCAAAATGAAATGATGCTACATACAAAATCTTTAGAAAATAATAAACTGATTTTGAACACGGTTGTTAGTTGCATTTTTAGGCATATTTTATCATCTTTTTAGTAGCTAGTTTTAGCGTTTTTATGCATTTAGGTTGTACATATTGCATCAATTTCGTGAAATGCATGTTTTGGTGGAATGGAATCTACTTTGGCTTGTTTTTGGTTGATTTTGTAGGTGTGGAGAATCGACAAAAGCAATATCGAGCATTGACGAGGCGAGGCCGCAATTTACTTGGATTTCGTTGGACATTGAAAAGAAGTTTAGACCGCAAGTAGAATGGCAAGAACTAGAGGGGGTTGAATTGAAAATAAGATTTAAAAGAATGTTAACAACCTTTGAGGTTTTGAGGGAAAGTAATCGAAGGCATCATCAAGAGATCAAAATTAGAGATGAGGATTATTAATAAAGAAAATCATCATTGATTCACACATCTGGTGCGGCCGCTGTGCATCGAGGAACAGATCGAAAGGGACAAGAAGCAAAAACACTTTTGCATATCTTTTTTTTTTTGGTTATTTCATAAGCTTTTTTTATGTTTAGTTTCATATTTATTTTGGTGGTTCTAGCCGTCATGTCTGGCTAGAACCTTTTAGTTTCAACATTAGGGTTTGTTTGATTTGATTCATAAACTTATGTGAAACGGTTATGAGATCCATTTATTTTAGTGGTTTGTTTGTGTGATTCTTGCTCTTAATACGGATTCAATTCGGAAAATATTAGATTGTTAATAAACCTGATCAACTTATTAATTTTTCTAATAAAGTTCATCAATATTTAAAACCCTAATCAAGTTTTAGTTTTGATACAAGGAACAAATAATATTTTGAGTTTGTCTATGAACCCAAAATTATTATAGATTCACATGATCTAGTTAAACATTCCGAACGGCGTGAATGTTTAATTATAATCGATACTTCTATCACGCAACCCGCACGCTAAGATCCGAACGGCGTGAGCTTGGAGTAGCGGGTTGGCTCTAATCGACGAACTGCGCTTGGTTAGACTTTAGATAGAGTGGATGTCCGAACGGCGTGACGTCTAGTATTGATACAAACTATTAATTAAAAGGATCATTGCACCGTGACCGTTAATGATCGTAAGCCGAATCGAATCAAGAAATTGCCCTGGTGTTGAAATTAGTTTTTAATATTTGCATTCCCCAACACTTTAATTGTCTTAGTTTTTAATTTAGTTTTTGTCATTTTTTTATCAAATCAAAACCCCCCTTTTTAGACAATCGTATCTGCACTTGAAATGTTTTTGGTATAATTGGTTAATCTGTATCCCTGAGGACACGAACCTTACTTTCACTCATACTAGTAGGTTTATTATTTATTTATTTGCTGGATTCGACACCCAACAAATTGGCGCCGTTGCCGGGGATACGTCAAATTTAACCGTTTTGTGCCAAGATTTTTTTTAGTACAGGTATATCATTCCATCATGGCAGCCGAACAAACTCTTAGGGAGTGGGCGACTCATTCTGCTACCCAACAAACCCTTTGCATCAGTTACCCTGCTATGGAAAACTTCGAGCTCAAATCTGGACTCATTCATCTATTGCCCCAGTTCCGAGGTTTAAAAAATGAAGATCCTCACAAGTTTCTAAAGGATTTTCACGTTGTTTGTTCTGGAATGAAGCCGCACAACGTAACCGAAGATCAAATCAAGCTAAGGGCATTCCCCTTTGCACTTCAAGATTCGGCAAAAGATTGGTTTTATTACCTACCATCAGGGTCAATAACCACTTGGAATGAACTCGCAACACTATTTCTTGACAAATACTTCCCGGAAGTTAAAGTTTCAGTCATTCGTAAAGAGATAATCGGGATGAAGCAAGAAAAACGGGAAGAGTTACATACCTATTGGGAGAGGTTTAATAAGGTGTGTGCGCGATGCCCACAACATGGTTTACCCGAGCACCAACTCCTTCAATACTTTGTTGAAGGGCTAGCACCATTGGAGAGGCGTTTGATAAATGCCTCTAGTGCAGGAGCTTTATATGACAAAACCCCAACTGAGATTAGAGCCTTAATCACATCCATAGCAGAAGACACAAGGCATTCGGTACTAGAAGAATATTGGTATGTTGACATGTCACAGGGAGTTAAGGAAGTGAGTAGCTCTCAACTTGAAACTCAAATTTCAGAATTAACAAAAGTGGTCATGCAACTAACCAAGGTTGAGGACCTGACACAAACAGTGCAAGCTCAAGATCAACAAAATTTCCAACCTTGTCAACAACATCAAGTAGTCAACTTGGGAATGTCTTTGGAAGACATTGTCAAAAGTTTAGCCACTAGCACCCAAGCATTCCAACGAGAGACCAAAGTTAGCATTCAGAACTTGGAGCAACGAATAGCTGAACTTGCAAGTTCAGTAAGCAAAATAGAGTCTCAACGTAACTTATCCTTGCAAACCAAGATGAACCATTATCACAATGTTTGTGCCATTACTTTAAAAAATGGGAATAGTGATGATGGCCCGAGTATACAAGTGAATGAAGAAGACGAAAGTTGATGAAAAGAAGAATGCTCCAAAACCTCCTGAAACTGAGAGAAAAATCACTCCTCCACTCCTATCAAGGTTTCAAAGCATAAAGAGGGAAAGAGAAGACAAAGAGATCATTGAGACAATCCAGATTGTAAAGAAGAGAGTACCTTCAAAGTGCAAAGATTTAATGCTAAACATGAGCATTGATGAGTATACATCGGAGGAACGTACTGAGAAGTTCAAGATTGGGGAGGCATTAATGGAGGTCGTCACATTCATGGATCCACGAAAGAAAATAAGGTATGACGCACCAAAATTTAACTTATTTATTACTAACAAAAAATTTCTTCCGTTTATTGAGCAGGCGCCGGATTGAACGAATCGAGAATAAAGTCTAGCCAAAGACGTGAAAGAAAGGCGCTTCACGGGAGGCAACCCGTGGTTTCGTATTTATTTATTTCTTTGCTTTCAAAAAAAAAAGAGCTGACCCGGGCGTGTCACGAGTTCACCCGGCCGGGTTGAAGAACTTTATTTTGGCCGAAATTTAGCCCGGGCGGGTCACGAAGAGACCCGGGCGGGTTAAAGTTTCTTAGAAAAATTTGTAAAAATCCCGAAAATTGACCCGGGCGGGTCACGAAGAGACCCGGGCGGGTTAAAATTTCTTAGAAATTTTTTTGTAAATGCCGAAACTTGACACGGGCGGGTCACGAAGAGACCCGGCCGGGTTGAAAAAGTCCTCTAAATGCCGAAATCAGACCCGGGCGGGTCAAACCTTCACCTGGCCGGGTAATCTGAAAAAAAAAATTAATAACAAGATAATAAGTCTGTCTTCTTTCCTACCTCAAACATCTCTTTGAAACCCTAGAATCCACCATAGCCCATACAACACATACCTTCATCATCTATCTCCTTCTACACCACCACCCATCACCCACTTCTGTCCCTGCCCTCGTCATTCTTCCACCTCACAGCCACCACGGACCCTAGACCTAATCCTCCTTCTCAAGGGCTAAATCTGTCTGTACCTTCTCCCGTTGCATATAAAGTTTTAGATGAATCTTTCTACACAACCATTATGTAATATTACCGTGAATACCAAAAATATTGGCGTCTAAACTGTAACATATGAGTACCAGCACACATCTTCTGTTAAAGATGATGATTTTCGAACCATGTTATTAGTTTAAGCCCCAATTCCATATGGTTGTGTATTATGTGTTATCTTGAATTTGTTGAATTATGGTTGGTTCTATTACTATTGTTCTGATTGATTGTGTTGTCTTGAATTTCTTGAATTATGGTTGTGTATGTTTGAGACAGATTCATCGGGTCGTAAATATGTGTACCATAAAAAAACAGAGCACGACCGTTTCACCACCTCAGTCACCTCCACCGCCTCATTAGTCGCCTTCCACCCTCGTCTCCGAGCATTGAGGACAATGCTTTATTCAAGCTTGGGGAGAGGTATTTTCTATTTTTTTGTTTCCATTAGTTTTGCATTAGTTTGTTTTTATTTCATGCATTAGTAGTCATTTTGCATATTTATATAAAAAAAATTGAAAAATAAAATCCCAAGGTTAACTGCGAAGCACACAAAAGGCACCTCTCATTCATTGTAAAACGTAAGCTGAAGGCTGGTTGGTGTAAGCTTACATGCTTTAGGACGCAAATTCTTTAAGTTGCGGGATAAAGTAGGCCCAACATAGTCATTTTTTTTTAGAAAACATAAAATGTTTGGGGTACTTAGGATGGTGTAGTTGACTAGATAGTTGATAGCTATTCATGGCTTGTATCGGCAACCCAATTCCATACGTTCAGTGAGTTTTGAGCCTTAAAATTTCCATACATATACATATGTATTCATTGTTTCGTTTGATGTGTGTGTACCGACATGATTCATTGTTTTAGAACTTGTGCATTACATACATTTTGAGACCTTGTGTTGGGATTTAACATAGAAGTGACAGAGGCATTAGGATTACCCACTTGTTAAGCCTTTTCATCATCTTTATTTTCGTTTATTTTGTTTTTAACCTAATTGAAACATTCTCATTAGTAACCCCTTTGATCCTTGGCCTTATCTTTTGGTTTAACCCATGATTTGTTTTCTACATCCGGTTTAAGTTGTGTTTACATTGTGACTTTGTTGATGTATAGAATTAAGACAGAGGAGTATGTCTTGAAAAAAAATGAAAAAAATGAAAAAAAAAACAGAAAAAAAGAAAGAAAGAAAAAAAAATAGAATAAATTGTTGAGTCAAAAAGACTAAGTTTGTTATGTGTTTAGAAGTTCGTTATTAGACCGGATTGTCTTTTCTTTTGTTTTCGCCATTTTCCCCATATTTTCCCACCTTTAACCCTTGCCAACCCAAAAAGCCCTCTTGATCTATGTTAGGTTTTAACAATTAGGTGTAGATTTGATTAATGTACAAGCTTATGTTAACGATGTTTTTATTGTCTGGTTTTGAGAGAATCACTCCAAATTGCATATATAACCGAGTGATTGATTATTGTGAGGGGTACATGCTATGTATGGTTAGATTCTTAAAGGGAGGCGAAACTTGAATAGGTACGCCCATGGTTTTTAAAAATGGCACCATCTAGACTTGTTGGGTCGTAAATCTATTGATCGTTGTAAGTCTTGTGAATTAAAGTGTTCCTACGGTTTGTGTCTTATACTCGGCTCCGTTTGATGTTAGTCGTCTATGTCTTGGGAATGTGTTGGATGTGTTTAGCATGAAGTTTTGCCAAGGGACAAAAAGAAAAAAATTCATTTCAAGCATGCATATGTGTGTTGTTTGTTCTCGTGTTCACTCCTCAATTTAATTTTATTCTTGACTTCCTTGAGGACAAGGAAAGGTTTAAGCGTGGGGAGATTTGTTAGTTGCATTTTTAGGCATATTTTATCATCTTTTTAGTAGCTAGTTTTAGCGTTTTTATGCTAAAAACAAAATTTTCAACTTTTTTGTATTATTCATCTAGAAAACATGTTTCAGTATATGGGAAAAAAATCAAAAAAAAAATTCCCCTCCACTTCTCATGTTTAGTAGGTTAAGCCTATTTGTATTTGATTTTTACTCTATAAATCAATATAAGTTCGAACACGTGTCATTATTGGAGCATTTTGTTTTTTGGTTTTCTCACATATTTCTTCTACTTAATTATGGATACTTATCTTTTAATTAAATGTATTATTTATCATATTTAATTAGTGATACTTATCTTTTAATTAATGATATTATTTCTTTGTATCTTATTTTATTATAGATACATATTTTTAGTTAAAGTTAGTTAATATATCATTAAACAAATAAATTTAATATAAAAATAGTTATTAATACTTTAAATAAATAAACGTATATTTTTACTTAAAAGCTTACCAAGTTGGAACTTATGTTAGCAAAAATACAAAAAAAGAAAAATAATGAATATGATTGTTTTTATAAGTGATATCCAAAAAAATTCAAATATTTGCTCTAATTGGATGGTAAATGGTAGTAAAAATATAATTTGTTTAATAATAAAAATACATGGTATTAAAAAGTCAAAGTTGATTCCCAGTTGAAAAAAGAGAGTCTTTCAAAAATTAACTTAACAAGATTTATAACTATAATGTTAATGTTCATTTTTTTAAATACATACCTTACCTGTTACACCCTCAAATTCCACTGCGGGGTTTTACCGTGAGGCGCCTAACAAACCATGATCCCATAGCCATTAGTTACATAGAACGACTCTAAATACCAAAACCATTTAGTACGCTTTAAAAACCAAGTTTACTGTTTAATAAAAAGTTTTCCAATAATGCGGAAGCGTAAATAAAGTATTAAGTTAAATATACTACGCAAAATAACGCACCCAAAACCAAAGTAATGTAAAAATTAAAATATAGTTTAATGTTCAAAACCAATGACACCAATGAATGCATAACCTATCTCGGGCATCACCTAGCGACCTGCAAAAGCATGTTAAGTGTGTCAATATAAAGCTGGTGAGTTCACAATTAAAAGTAACCAACAGTTAAAGTAGTAACCAAGCACTAGTTTCTACCAGTGTTGCAAAATAAGGTCGAGTTGACCGATTACTCCCTGAGTACTCGCTCCAGGGTTAGTCACCGAGTATAGTCGTGTTGGTCGAGTAGTCCGAGTACTCCCCGCATAGGCCAATTTAACCCCCGAGTACTCCCCCGATTAGTCCGAGTACTCGCTCTAGGGTAGGTCGCCGAGTACAAGCCTAAACCGAGTTTTGCAACACTGGTTTCAACGTATGCCAAGGGTAGCTAACCAAGCTAAGTAACAAAACATGTGGTACTGAAAACTGACAGAAATTTACCTTCCACCAATGTCTATCAACATTGGTAATATGTGGTCAAGAGCTCACCCCACGACACAAGCACGGTGTGAGGCTGCTGCACAACCTAATTACGCTATTAACTAGTACCTCGTTCACCTACAACAACAAATTCGCTATAAAAGTAAGGACTTTGAAAGATAGAGTTGTGTTTAGTTAACTAAGGACATAAAAAAGTGCGAAAAATAGTAAAGTATAGTCACTTCTGGAATCAAAGTGGTCCCTCCATGGGATACATACTTTTAAGATAAAGTAGTGAAACTCACCTTAGGTTGCGTTGAGTTTATATCCAAACTCCAAACAAGTAATAGTGAACCGCTAATGACTCGCTATTATGAGTGTTGTTCTATGAGTACAAGTGTATATGTAATGCACAACAAAACCCGTTTTGTCCATTACATCAAATGTTTGTGAAAAGTTTAAGTGATAAAGTGTATGCACATGCAACAAGTGACCCGATGACCCGTTGGTGCATAATACATTTACATGTTATCACATATGCCATACATGATTCACATAAGTTTACATACAAGTACAAGTCACATAAGTTTACATACATGTACAAGTCACATACAAGTGAAGAAAACCCTTAACAAAGCACATATGCAAGATTTTCCTAATCTGCGTTTTCGGGGCAGATTAAGAGTTGTCAAAACGAATTTTTATAAAATATCAATCCAACACATTAGACTCTAAAAAATTTACTAAACATCCCTGTATTTCGCTAGACATGCCACTATTTTTGTTTTGTGACAAAAACATGTTGAAAATTTAAGAAAAATCATTTACTACAACAAGGTATTGAAAATAAGTTAACTACGATAGTTTACAAAAAAAATACTGAAAATCATAGATTCATCCAAACGAGATGAATCTACCTAGAAAAGACTTTAAACACATGTCGGTAGCTACTGACCAAATTTGATGGTCTAAAGATTTCTAAAACTCAAGTTATGACCTTTTAAAGTTGAGCCAAGTTCTCAATCTGAAAATCATATTTGACATCTATTCTTATATAATCACAAATAAATATCAAACCATATAAAAAACACACGAACTTAGACTTTCTGAAAACCTCACATCATAAACAACATCCTAGTATCAACTAACAATCAAATCAGAAACTCAAACACCAAGTTATAACTCATACAAATTCATACATTGAATCTGTCAACTTTTTAAACATGCAAGAACTCAATATTTTCGATCCCTAGATCCATAATATGACCTAACAACATCACAATCATACAATACTACATGTTCATAATGTTAATCACATCAAACACACAAGATTCATCATGAATATTAACTACAACTAACCCTAAATCAATAATAATCATACACATATAAGTTTCATGCAATTAATCCATCATGTGATCATAAAACCATGTTAATCATTACATTAGATCTGGGCAAATAGGTTTTAATGTTTTTAGAACAAGATTAAGAGGATTAACATATAAGAGAATGATTATTATGCCTTAAGCTCTTCGATTAATCGATCCTACCACGTCTCAAGCTCCTAGGATGATGATCATAATCCAAAGCAAAGGTTTAGGGTTGAGTTTTTCGTAAAAGAGGCTAGGGTTTCGAGTTATAGGTGTGAGATATGAAGAATTGGGTTTAAAGTTGTTTTTATAACAAATTTCATGTTTTTGGCTGATCTGACACCTCCCCCCCCCCCCCCCCCCGGGCACCCCGCGGTGCCCTTCCTGATGGGGTGTGGACTTGGCTTGGGCCAAGCCTTTTTATTACTTTTTTTGTTTTGATTTATTATTATTTGGGCCTTGTACATAATATCTAATACCACAAATAATCAACCCAATATTTTATGACCTAAATTACCTTCTCGGTTCATCGGGTGTCAGTTACGAGTTTGATAACACGTTTCGCTTAAATACACGGACTTGCACATAATTACACATATAAATACACAAACTATTCCACAATTATTTTATTATTTTACCAACGTTCGGGGTCATTTACTCGTATATGTGATCCGGAATTCTCCTTAATTACCGTTTATGTAGTTATTATCCTATAACAGTGTACCGTGCGACTAACTTAACTAACCATAGTCAAGTAAAATGCTATGAACATATGTATAAGATAATTAGAGTTTAGTTAAAGTGATAACCTGAAAATGCAGGGTATCATATTAACGATTGTATATGTTAACAAATTACATTATATTTTATACTATTAGTATAATACATCGATTTTTTTTCAATCATGAAAGGCATATGTTTTCTTAAGCATAACTTTTTTATTAATTCTATGACATTACACTTATCAAACCATGTATTACACAGGATTGTGAACTAATAAATTTACACTACAAATCCAAAGCATATACCGCATTTAGTTCTTATTTTTCTTCTTTTCTTTCTTTCTTTCTTTTTTTTTTCTTTTTTCATTTTTTTTTTGAAAGGTGTAAATCAGTTGGAAACCCATTAGCTTGCTTCAACCCTTTTTTGCGGAAGTCAAGCCACCCGGGTTCGAATCGGCACCCCACCAAAGCAGAGCTGGAATAACACATCCATAGGCCACACCCACATGGGGCATTTATGCCACCAGTGGGATTCGAACTCGGGACCCCGTGCGGGAACCTCCCTTAGGGAGTAAACCCTCACAAATTAAAAGTTTAATTCACAAATTAATAACAAAAATACCGAATTACGTTCAAACTTTTTGTAAGAAGCTACATAAGAAAACACGTGTAAAGGAGAAAACAGGAATGAAAAAATAAGAGTATAAGGGGGGAGTGCCATCTGGAATTTCATTTTTTTTTATTTTTTTTATAAAAAGTTTAATAAATTAATAAACATAATAAATTTAAAATATCTAAAAAATTTATTACAATAATCAAAAAAATTTATTTAAAAAAATTATTATAATTTTATTTAAAAATTTATATTTAAATAGTTAAAAAAAATTATTTAAATATTTAATAAAAAAATATTATTCAAACACGTTTGAATTTCACCGCCAGTTTTCAAACGTTTAAAATTCAAGCGTTTGAATTTCAACCTCCAGTTTTCAAACATTTAAAATTCAAACGTTTGAATTTCAACCGCCAGTTTTCAAACGTTTGAATTTCAAATGTTTCAAATTTCTAAGCCTATAAATACAACATCAATGCTATCACTCTCAGTCACAATTCTTACCAAAACACCAATGAAAGATATGGGTGGCGATTATCACGAAATTGCCAGACCTTCCGGTCTCCGGCGATACTCTCGCTGGGGACGGCGACTACCATTATCATCTCCTCCTCCTGCACAACCAACCTTTTCATCTCCTCCTCTTCCGGCACAACCAACTTTTTCATCTCCTCCTCCACAACTAAGGTTCTATCCTCCTCCTCCTGCACAATCAACCTTTTCATCTCTTCCTCCTCCTACTACTCAACCAATCTTATTTCCTCCTCCTCCACCAGATGAGGATTTCACTGATGAGGAGTTGGCCTGGGCTTTGGATTATATCATGGCTCAGATGGAAATGGACCGTCTATGGTTGGCGGCACCCACCCCCCGGTGTACCCAGAGTACACCCACACCCCACCACCAGACTACACCCACCCCCCACCACCAGGCTACACCCACCCCCCACCACCAGCGTACACCCACCCCCCACCACCAGCGTAACCCCACCCCAAACCCTCCTCCTCGGGAGCCATATGAGGAGGAGTACAAAGCACTTAGGGTTGTTATGGAAGAAGAACGATACTACTACTACTCGGGATCAACTTCTGAGTATTGCTGCATCCCCTCAGATGCGAGGTCCGACGGTCGCGATAGCGTATATGCTGGAGGACTGAGACAATTACTCCGCACTCCGGGTAGTCTAAGACAGAATCGACCCTAGGTAATATAGAAGTGACACAAAGGCAAATACCAGCCCATCAAATCCAGTTATCTACACCTGTACGCACCAAAGTAACTTTTAAAAACTTGAAAAACCGAGGCAAAAAAAAATTAATAGTGCGCATGTGTTTGCGCACTATTCATTTTCATCGAGGATCCTTATTTTTTTATGTAAAATTTGAATTGAAAAATAGTATTCTACACAAAAAAAAAATTAGAGAATTAAAAATTTTTTGGTCAAATGGTTCGTGTTCTGGTTTAGATGTCTGAGACAATTTTTCGGTTTGGATTGTGTTTGGGTTCGTGTTAAATTTCCAGGTTTGGGTCGGGTCGGGTTGGACCCGCCAACCCGTGAACAATTTATCACGCCTAACTAAACCCTAACCCACAAATTTTGTGTAATGTTCGTTACGTGTCATAAATCCACACTCCCAGGCAACAAGCCATGGGATGTCTTCGTAGCATATGAGGGCTGTGCAAAGGGTCCAGAACCGACCCGACCCGACCCGGACCCACCAGAACCGTATACCCTTTTATTGTTGAAATCAGGAACCACGAACCGAACCTTAAAAGGCAATGTGGTTCCGGGTCTTAAAGGTTCTGATGGGTCGGGTAAAGGGTCTTGACCCTCTAGAACCTTTTAATGTAATAGCCACTTTTAGATGGTTACATATTCCTATTCTCTTACCATGTTCATAAAAGAATTCCTCCATATGGTTCTAACAATAGCCCAATAGTTTTTTTAGTCACTTTTCATTTCTCAACTTATGTTTTCGTAACAATTTTTATCATTCTCATCACTCGAAACATTATGTGAGTCTGTTATGTATACATCATAAATACACACACAAGAGAGAATTACACAGATTGTCCTTTAGTTTTACCCAGAATTGCATGTTATGTCCTTTTATTTTATTTTTAACTCCCTGTGTCCTTTGTTTTGTGCACTTGTTACACCCTATGTCCTTTAGGCTAACGTCCGTTAAAAACAAACGGTTTCTTAGACATGTGCCCCTCACGTGAGGGGCAAATTTGTCTTTTCACCTCATTGTCTTCTCCCCTGATCATTCTGTAATGTCAGACTTAAATTAGGGTTCATAGTTCTTAAAAATAAACCAAATGTATCTCCACAACAACAACATCAATTAAACCTCTGTTCATATCCAAACAGTCCCAACACCACCATGAATCTCCACCCCTAATTCTCTATCACCGAGACCCGGTTCCACCCTCACATCCTAACTGCAGCCGGTCCCCCCGTCACCGGTCATCGTCGCCTCCTCTATCTCTGTGTCTAGATGGTCGACTGGCAAGAAACCACGACGGCAACCTGCTGATGTAATTAAGTTTGCAAACTAGAACTTACCCATGGAAGCCCAAAAGCTGAAGATCCTTGGAATTTAGGGCTCCGAAAATAAAAGAGGGGAAAAACACTGAACATAAGTGTGTGTGGTAAGAAGAGAGTGGGATTGTGTGATGGTTTAAGAGGAGGGGGTGGTTGGTGTCGGGTGTGCCGCCGGGGACGGTGGCAGAGGGCCACCGAGTTCCTCCCACAATGTCTCTCTCTCTCTTGATTCAACATAAGTGTGTGTGTTTGTATTAAGGTGTGTGTTTGTTGGAATGAATATTATGAATGGAGAGGCATCCCTTTAGATTCTCCGGTTGCTCTTCTTCTTCACTGGGTACTATTACTTCTCGTGAAAGATAATAATATAATTTTATAGAATGTGTAGATGTCGGTTTTAGACGTATATGGCTATATTTACGTATTTAGCCGTCCTAGGTATTTTCCACAAGCATTTTTTACCTTTTAGAACATTGTTTAGCTCATTGTATTTCACTGTTTTTAGTCTTCCTGTTTAATGCTTATGGTGTGTTTTGAAGGATTTTGAGTGGTGGTGGACTGGTGGCTGCACACAAATAGGAAGGAAGATGATAATGAGTGAAATGACATGTTTGCCCCTCACGTGAGGGGCACATGACTGAGTTAACGGAGTTTTTTAACAGAAGTTACCCTAAAGGACATAGGGTGTAACAAGTGCACAAAACAAAGGACACAGGGAGTTAAAAATAAAATAAAAGGACATAACATGCAATTTTGGGTAAAACTAAAGGACAATCTGTGTAATTCTCTCTAAATTATATTATATACTATATCACATCCCATATACATCAAGCCGAAAAATATTTGAAGAAAAATACATTGTTATTCTTATTAATAATATTTTTAATATTGTATTAACATTACATGAAATTGATTACAATAACACGTAAAAACGAATAGTGAAAAGACTAAAAAAGATTATTTTTTATTTTTATAATTATAATACAAACGGTTCTTATGGTTCTTATATTAGAACCGTGGGTTTGGAACCGACCCGACCCGGAACCGATAATTCATATAAATCTAGAACCGGAAACCGACCCATATATGTAAAAAGGTTTGGGTCCAAGGTTCTCGCGGGTCGGGTTCAAGGTTCCTGTGGGTCCGAACCACAAAATGCTCACCCCTAAGCATATCATCGAACATAAACTTCCCAACGGCACAACCACTTCATTCTTACTATCAAGACTTGGGTTGTGCACTTGGACTGTTGGGTTAGATAAAAAAAGAGTCAGTCATTAATCCACCTACGCCTGTGGATGTATGATACCCACCATATGCAATATGTTCACTGCTGCTGCTTTCGCTGCCACTTGCAGCACTAAAGTTCCTTGCGATTTCTTACCATGTCTCTTTTTCTTGGTCGTTCTGCGGTCGTTAAAGCTTCCGTTTATATATCGTCTTTGGTTCTCCAAATAATGTAAAGTGATATCTTATGTAGTTTTTGAATGAATCATGACAGCGCCTTCTCTACAGGCTCTGAGGCCTGGGTCATGGTGAACCTCAAATCTTAACGTGTATCAAGGACCATTTAAACATCAGCTACAAAAACTGAAGAAAAAAGTATGAAAATATTTTCAAACTATACAAAACAGTTATTACAATTCCTTAAACCAAATAGTCAAAATTCCATTATTTAAAAGAAAAGGTGTAAATTCTCCTATAATATCATATTCACCTAGGGGAAGTAGATATCAGTTAAAATACAAACTGCTGCGAGAATAACATTCTTCTGGTGCTAGGGACTTCCTTACAAAATGATTAGATAAAAAAACACCATGTCACATTTGTAAGGGGTGGATTTTGGAAGATGGTAAATAAACAAGATTGCTTCAAATCTAAAATGGTAATCATCTCATGGTCAAAGTTACTAGTTACTTTAAGCAAGTCAAAAGCCCGAGCATGCATGTGACAAGATATCTCCCAAAGCATTATATTGCAAAAGCTTCATACAATGCCCTCATAATCCCAATATCAACACTGACTAATTGATTCAACACTGACCCAAAGTGCAAAACCAAAGTTTTGTACTCAAATTTTAAGTTAAAATAAGCTGATTACATAAATGCAGGTATTCATTCTGTTTCCAAAAAGAGCACAGTTTATTTATTGTTAGACATTATTATCAACTACAATAGATGCAAAGACAACCTAGATAGCTTGAATACCTTACGAATAACTGATACCGTTCATTTTATCTTCAGCTTATACTATTAATGGTTTAGCTACGTTTATGCATTGTTTGGCTAACTTCATAACTTTTCTACCTTGTGGGAGAAAAGAGACCCAATCATATGGTGGGATTCCAGCTAGGGTTGCATTACTTTGACAAAACATTTCTGTGGCCAACATCAGATTTCTTTGTCATTCCTGTCATATATCAAATTAAAATCGCTCAACAGACGTGACTACTGAAGAGCAAAATCTGATAAGTTTTCCCATAAACATATACTATCTACACTTTATCATGTCTATTTGATAATTTTTAACACATGCATAACACACAGTTTTATCAAGAAACATCACTATTTCGTCATCATTTGAACAATCTATGAATATTTATAGGAATTAGGAAAACAAAATGCCTCGGATTTTGAACAGCATATGAAACAACCTCAAAATAAGTTAATTTATAGAACAAGTAGACATCGAAAAAACTAATTCTTCACTAAAGAAAAAAAAAAAAAACTTTCCTTTGCTAACTAATCACCCAATATTAACAATTGCTATTAAGATGATTTATTCAAAACAATATCTCTAAACGGCTAAGTCTAAACAAACACCACTAACACACTATCTAGATTCAAACCATATGAAAATGGTCATATGGGTCGAACGACAGGCGAAAAATAGTCATATAGGTCATATGGTAGAGGAAAAATGGTGATATGGGTCGCATGAGGATGAAACCATACAGCCCGTAATATGTATGTGACCGTCACCAATTGACTGATGTACCCACTAAGAAAGTCATACTGCCCATACGATGCATCGCCTATTGTATCTATAAAGACGCAAATATCTAGAAATGTGATATTTGAAAAATAAGAAGATAGATACCAAAACTCTACCACTAACAAACATACTAGAAACAACAATTTTACTGTATATACTGTTAAGCAATTGCTTATTAATTCAACAACATATCAATGTATAATTCCAAACAAAAACTTGTGTATCTGTTGACCAAAATAACAACAATCAAACATCAGTTTGATACCCATTAAACATAAAAAGTAAATCTATATACAGCAGCTCAAGCTTTCAATTTGTATTGATGCTTCTGAGAAATAAACAATATTGAATTATTTATAAGCCTTAAATATTGAAAAGTGCAACACAAAACATGATCAATTGGTTGAAATTACATATTCGGCCGCGATGAAAAGATTTTGAGAATTGATATCAATGAAAGTGAAGATCATCATTACTTATCAAAATTGTAATTTGGAGTTCGGTAAATGCGATGAAATTGTCATATATGAAAATTAGCAAAGTTCAAAACCACAAAGGATATGTGAAGCTAAAACGAGTGGTATCTTGATTAACTATCACAAAGGATTACAATCACCAATACCACACAAAAACCAATTGACCAACAACCCTAGCCTACACCCCATGCAAGGTATTTATACTTGCATGGGTCGACCTTACTTCTAGCGAAGATACCCAACGAAGATGCCATCGTTTATGACCCAACTTCACCTAACGGTATCTTCGTTTAACACTATGTTCACTAGGGTTTTAACACAAAACACTATCATACTTGTTTTATAACACGAACAAGTATGTTACGATAAACCTATCAACCAAACAAAAACGATACTAATCTAGAGACATTTGTCACACCAAAACATGCATCAACAAAGTTGCTCCTTATTCAAATGTTATAAATCTCCTACTTTTGTTATTTAATACTTAGCACACTAGTTATACTCTTATTGTCATAATATAGTTTTATATATACTTAGCATACTAAGAGCATGTTTGGCTCTCTTTATTTCCACCTCCTTATAACTTATTACTTTTTCAAAAAGTTAATAAGTTACAAAAAAAATGTTTGGCAAATGAAAAAGACATTATGTCTTAACTTTTCATTAGCTTATAATAAGTTGATTTTGAAAAGTAAGGAAGGAGTGACTTTTAGAACCTCCTTATAACTTATTGGGAAAATTTTACCAACATACCCCTTATGATCAAATTTTACCAACTTATTTGACTTTTTAAATAATATCCCTTTTTGTCATTTTACATAAATAAGCTAATCCAAACACTTTTTACAAAACAACTTATTGACTTATCACTACATAAGCTAACCCAAACACTTTTTAAAAAGTCATTTTCAAAAAGTTATCAGTTAATAAGTCCTTTTAACAAAAAGTCCTTTTAAACTCAAATAAGTTTATCCAAACACCCCTTAATTACATATAATATTGAAATGAAATACTTGTGGCAATCTACCTACTTCACATAAAACGAAGCAACTACTAACTAAACCCTAAAAAACTTTTTAAAGAAAACTAATACTATTAATGTTGGAAAAGTAGGTAGGCCCGATACCCATTAACTAATGTTGCTATCTCAATACGATCCAAAGAGTTACACTTTGGAGGACAAACAAAGAAATAAATATATATTTATAATACGAAATATGATTTTATTATTTGGAATAATAAAGTGAGAAAGAGGTTTTATAATTAGAGAATAATAACGTTTATGTTTTATTAAAGAGTTAATAAAACATTATGGGAGTATTATTGTTTTTGGTCAAAAATTACCGAAATAACTTAGTGATCAAATTAATTAAGTGAGGTGATGTGTTTTATGTAAAAATCAAGTAAATAAAATAAAGAACCTTAAAAAATAGTCTGGATCCTAAATGTTTCGCAAACTATTCAAAGATGATTTGTTTGGTACCTCCCATTTCATGCGTGGTACCTTGATGATGGGACGATTATTGGTGATGCCACCGATGTTGCGAATGCCTTAGACATCATCCAGAAGGAGGGGCCATCCCTGGGGCTTCAACTGAATATTAAGAAAACAGAGGTTTTTTGGCCGTCTTGTAATGGGGTGAAACTTAGGGACGGGCTTTTCCCTAGTGATATTGGCAGGCCAGAAAAGGGGGTGAAGCTCCTTGGAGGGGCTGTTAGTCGGGACACTTACTTTATTCGGGAATTGGCAGGGCGGAGAGCCTCGCGTGCGGTTGATCTTATGAAACTTTTGCCCTGCCTTAGGGATCCCCAGAGTGAACTCCTCTTGCTCAGATCTTGTATGGGGGTTGCTAAGCTGCTTTTTGGTTTGCGGACCTGCCAACCCGCCATGATGGATGATGCGGTATCATGTTTTGACAAGGGTCTCCGGGGAGCCATCGAAGACATAGTGGTATGTGGGGGTCCGTTCTTCGGCGACCTACAATGGCGTCTGGCATCCTTGCCAATGCGTTTGGGAGGATTAGGGCTCCTCTCAGCAAAGGATGTTGGTGTGTATGCTTTTGTGGCATCGCGAGCTCAGTCTTGGAATCTCCAAGACCACATCTTAAGGAATAGCGGGGTTGCCGACATGGACTTGGACTACGTACAGGCCCTCGAAAGGATAAATGACTACCTCCCAGGTTTTGATATCGGCGGTTTTTCTAACAAGGACACCGCCCCCCCAAAGCCTCAGAAAACTTTGGCGAATGCCCTTTTTGGCAAAATCGCACAGAACCTGGGTGAAACTTTTGATCTGTCCCCCCGCCAAAAGGCAGTGATTGAATGCTTGCAAAGCCCCCATGCCCAAGATTTCCTGAATGTTATCCCAATCGAAGGTTTGGGCCAAACCATGTCTAGGGTTGAATATAGGGCAATTCTTAAATATCGTTTGGTGATCCCCATGTACCATGAAGATGAAGTATGTCCGATTTGTCGTAAAGCATGTCTGGACAAATACGGGGAACACGCGGTCCACTGTAAGGAGCTGCCTGGTTTCAAATATAGGCATGACTGGGTCCGGGACGTTCTTTGGGACATTTTAAGAAGGGCTGGGATCTCAGCCAAGAAGGAGGCTCCAGTAAATTTCCTCTCGGACCCCGCAGAAGGGAGATCCACCCTACGTCCTGCAGACCTGCTTGTCTTTGGGTGGGCCAGGGGGAAACACGCTTGTGTCGACCTAACAGGTGTATCTCCCCTGGTTGGTTTGAGGGATAATGGTTTTGTAGTAGGGCAAGCGGTGCGGAAAGCAGAAGCGAAGAAAGTTCAGAAGCATGCTAAAGCTTGTGAGGAGAACCAACATGTTTTCGTACCTCTGGCTTTTGATACCTTCGGCTCTTTGGCACCGGAAGCCATCCGTTTCCTGTCCAGAGTCCAACAGGTTATTCATAGCAGTGTCTCGACGCTGGGGGGCAGAGGTTCGTTTTTAGTAGGCTAGGGTTTGCTATCCAGAAAGGGGTGGCGGCGCAGCTTGTTGCCCGCCTACCCGCTATCTTGATGTAATTTTTCGCGATTATGTTTTATTTTAATGAAATATTATAGAGTTACTTTTAAAAAAAATAAGTTAATTAATCAACCATATGCACATTTTTGGCTATTTTGATTTAAGACTAAAAACCAAAAAGCATACCATTATTTATTGTCTGGCTACGTTGATGGTTTCTATGTAAAATGATCATTGTTTTATGTTAAAATGTTGACGTAGCCGTCGACTTTATCTATGTTAAAATGTTGTATACAACGTAGCCGTCGACTTTAAAATGACGTAGCCGTTTACCCGTCACTCACTTGTAAATCTTGTTGGTTTTTAATGACAAGTTTAATCTTTCTAAAAAAAGATTTGGTTCCACTCACCATCGTAGTTTTCGTTTACTCTATTTATACTTGTTTTATTTCTCAGAAATGGAATTATCTATCTTTTTTTTCCTCTATTGATAAAACTTTACTAGAAGAAGTTAAAGATAAAAAATGGCCAACATGAGAACGTACCTTGTTTTCAACCTCATTCTCTTACTTACATTTGCTCTCCTTATCTCCATGGGAGAAAGTGGAATGACCCTTAGCAATAGTAAATTTCATCTTTTCGATCTTTTTTTGCTTTTTTTATAAGTGACGCGTATTTTGTATGATGTTAATCGTTGTGTTATGACGTACATCATGTTCGTGTTTTATTATAGGGACTCCAAAGCAACCACCGTCATTGGTATGCAACAAGATATATGGGACAAAAGACGGGGACACATGCTTCAGTATTAGAGAGGCGTTCCACCTCACAACTGATGACTTTAATACACTTAACCCCAATTTGAACTGTGACAAGATCTTTGTTGGAGAATGGTTGTGTCTTGAAGGCATTGATATTTGAATGTCGGCTCAAATGAATGATGGTTGTTCCTTATGGTTGAACTTTGTTGTGTTAACTGTTAGTTTTTAACAAGTAACTTTTACGTCATAACTCTATGAAAAGTTTTGTCCCTCATTGTGTTATGGACATACATTATCGTTTCATTTTCAACTATTTCTAGTTTACTGTTCGGCCTTAAGGTGTGGGGTGTGAGAAGGGGAAAGGGGTCGGGGTCTTGTGTAGCGTCGATACCGATGGGGAACAACTTAGACCCCCCGTAGTGGGGTGTTATTGTGCTTGTTTTTAATATATAGCGCCCGGGAACACCATTACACCCCGGCCCTATGGGGCTTTATGGGTTGGGGCTCTACCAAAATAACGCCGGACACCAAATCTCTCAACCAATCATGGCCTGACACGTGGCATTTTGTTTGAAAAAAAAACGGTCAAAAAATTTTGACCGTTACCCTCACACCCTCTTTAATTTTTGAACGGTAAACATTTATTTTTATTTACATTTTATACATATATATATATATATATATATACATACTAACCAACATACACACACATACAACATAAAACACAACACAAACTAACCAACATACACACACACATACAACAAACCTACTAAACATGTTTCCATACGGTTCACCATTCGGGGTCCCGGGTCGCCCGGGTTCGAGGCCAAACACTACTACTCCACTGTCACCTAATTGGCCGGAGTTTGACCCGAACACAATGCAATACGCGCAACTACTCCAGGGTCAATTTTATCCTCCACCAAACATGGCGGACCATTTTTTTCCTCCACCAAACTATGGCCAAGGTTCTCAAGAGGAGCCCGAGCTCGTGCCAGAAACTCAAGTGGAGACCGACGAACCCGAGGGTTCTCAACGGGGGGGCCGCGGGCGCGGGAAACGCTCGCATAAAAAGAAAGATCCTACCCAACCTCGCAACAAGAACGTTGGACCCAAGACGAGGAATATGCTTTAGCGAGGGCCTGGCTCGACATATCGGAGGATCCCCAAGTTGGTTAGTAAATTTTTTTATATTTATATATAATTTGTTGGTGTATATATATAGTATTTATTTTTTGCCTTTAAATTTATATATAATTTGTTCATGTATATATATAGTATTTATTTTTTGTATTTATACTTATATATAATTAATCGTTATATATTTCTAATCGTATAATTTTTTTTTGTAGCGAACTATCAACATCTTCCTGAGTTTTGGATTCGGGTTCGAGGGCTGTTTTTTGTGTAATGGGTAGAGGGGAGTATCGAGAGAACGACTCGATATCGGGAAAGTGGTCGGACATAAATAATAGATGTCACTCATTTTCGCAGGTTTACCAGCGTTGTATGGACAACAGGGGCAGTGGGGAAGGTAATGATGGTGTGTTGACAAGAGCGTTGAACGATATGAGAGCTACCCGTCAACCGTTCCCGTATTTGAGAATTTGGGAGATGTTGAGAAAAAGTCCTAAGTGGGCTAAGGTACCGGCTATGAGGTCGGGTGGTAGGCGCAAGGTCAGGAGAGGAGGAGGATCATGAGGAGGAGGACCATCAAAACGAAGCAAAACCTCCTCCTCGACGCGAGATCCGGATACACCGTCATCCGATGCTCGCTATGTGAGTTTAGGTGATCCTATTAATTTGGATGATGAGGAGGAGGAGCAACAGGATATGCCTAGACCACCCGGTAGAAGATCAACAAAGGGTGGGAAGGGGGAGTCGTCTTCGGCAGCAGGTGGTGGCTTGAAGGAAGATTTTGAAGAAATGAACCGTAGACTTCAAGATATTCGCGACCTTGGCCAAAGACGTTTGGAGACGATGCAGCAAAGAGTGGTCAAAAATAAAAGGTTTGTCGAGTTCCAAGAGGCGAGGCAAAGGGAAAAGGACATTGATTTTTTGACCAAATCGCTCGATGGCCTCGATGGAGACGCGCTACGCCTTGCAATGCTTCACAGGCAACAAATCATTGCAAAATATAACCTCTAGTGTGTTTGTTTTTTTTTTAATATTAGTTGTAATTTTTTTTTAAATTTTAGTTGTAACTTTTTTTTTAATTTTAGTTGTAACTTTTTTTTTTAATATTAGTTGTGTGTTTTTAATATTATTTGTAATTTTTTTATATTTATTTGCCTTTTATTTTAATTATTTTGAATTAAAAGAATAAAAAAAAAATCCACGTGGCCCAATCAGAAACAGGGGCTTTATATATAAAGCCCCACCACTACACCCCTTTTTCAGTTTCTCTCTCCATGCTGACTCAGCAGTCACGTGGACCAATCAGGAAGGGAGGCTTTATATATAAAGCCCCCCACTACGCATGGTCTTAATGTAGAAAATGGAGGGAAAGGAAACACCACCCCCTTAATGGGGATGAAAAGGGGAAGGATGAGGTGGAGGATGAGGGCTCGAGAAGCACACCCCACAGCCTTATAGAACAATTTATAATAACCATGCGTATTGACGAAATAATCTAACTAGTGAAATTCGCTTGCACGTTGCGGCGAGAATTCGGTCGATATCAATTCACTTCATTACGGTACCGGCACTCAGTATAGCAAAAAAAACCGTGATAAAGCTCAAAAGGAAACCGAAATGTGTTTTGCATCGATCAAAAACTATAAAACAAACATTGATAACGATATGATAATATTGATACCGGTGGTTGATCATGACATCAACACGGTACAAGAACTCGTATAGTTTACGATGACGAAAAAACTCTTATTTGAACACACCATTTTCAATTTTTTTGACATTAAAAAACACTCATTTGAATACAATACCATTTTTAACTTATTTGGCTAGAACAGCTCAGTTGCATTAGATGGGAACTTAGTAGGTTTATAGTCCTCGCTATAGCACCTCAAATAGAAAACCGAAAAATATTAAGTCACTCAAAAACCGTAAAAACAAATATAATTAGCAGTTATGGTAATATCGATATTGGTGCCGATGGTCACTCATATAGCTTATGATACCAAATAATAAATACTCCATTTTGTGTACAACTACATTTTCAACAAACATATATAGTAATACTATTGATCTATGGGTTTTTTCTCTAAATTATGTATACAAACATGATCACTATGGGCTTTCAATCATTATTAGTTCAACTTGTTATAGTATTGATATGATACCGACACTCGGTATAGTAACAAAAGAATTTGTTGGCGTCATTGGTGATGTTTGGCGTCCGATTTGCGATTTGGTTCCTACAATCATGCAAGGCTGCTATGGTGTGATAAGTTAGATTAATGGTAAGGCCAATGCTATTGTAAGTTAGGTTAGAATTAGAATTGACTTATGGGCTATTAGGTATTGGGCTTAGTAATTATATGGATAGAGTACTATGGATGTAATTTAGTTTTTGCCCAAAAGTAGAAGCATTCTTTCAAGTGTGTGTGTGTAGTATATACGTACTCTATTGCTGGACTCGAATTCAAGTTTTTTGTTTAACTAAATTCAAACCTTGAGAATCAAATTTGAATTGGGTCGAACTTTGAATTCTTCACAACTGATTTGAATATTGAACACCCCAAAACCAAATACACTAACTTAGCAACCATATCAGTTATATAGTCGTATGATTGTATGAACACCGACGACTTTTACCTTTGTCTAAATAACAATGTTTTGTTCATATAGTAGCATAACTATGTATTATCTACCTATCTATATAAAACATTTAGTTTTCTTTATAACCAATGCAACGAAGACTCATAAGAGCATTCACATTAAATCCTCTATCTCCATCTCTAAAATTACACTAAAAATCACTACCTTTCTCTCTTTTTTTCTATTTAATAATACTTAGGGGCTATTTGGTAGCCTCTTAACCATTCAGTGTGGAATGATTCAGCATTCAGCGTGTTTGTTTCAGCCTCTGAATGGAATGGTTAAGGTTGAATCATTAAGACTTGAGATGTTGTTGAACCATTAAGCGCTGAATCATTAAGCACTGAACTAGGCTGAACCTTAATGAAACTCTCATACCAATGTGGGACAAGAAAACTAACCATTAAGAGATCCAACTTAATGATTCAGCACTTAACCATACAAACCTCTTAACCATTCAGACATCTTAATGATTCAGCACTTAATCAACCAAATAGCCCCTTATTCTATACTTTTATCATTATCTTTTCTTTTTCCTCTACTCACAACCACTTTTTAAAATATTAAAAACTTATGGAGGGTGAATAGTGTCCCCTCCAAATTTACTGATGAACAGTGTCTCATCTATATATTTTCTCCCTCTTCCACTCACAACCAATTATACTCACTCTATTTAATATAGAGGCCCCCCTTACAACTAGGGGTGCTCAGAAAAACAGAAAACCAAATAAAAACTGTAAACCGAACCGTAAACGAAAAAACCGATCCAAACAACGAATTTGGGGTTTGGTTTGGTTTTAACCGCAACTGAATTGTTAATTTGGTGTTTGGTTTGGTTTTTGGTTCTACATTTTGTTTATTTTGGTTTATTCGGATAACCGAATAAACCGGCAAACTAATTAATTATTAAATAATAATATTTATGAGCCATAATATATATATATATATATAAGCCCAAATATTAAATGTAAGACCAACCCAAAATAAAACTCACTTATTTCTATGATGTTTGTGTTCGTGTGTAAGACTATTTTCGGATTCGTTTGTTTTATTTTTGCTTTTAAACTTTCTTTTACAATATACTGCGTGGTTTGATTTTTTTTGTTTATATTATTTGCTAACTTTCTATTCGGATTTCGGAACACAAATGTATATAAGTTAGAGAAAAAAATCTTCGGTTCAATTCGGTTGAATTTGGTTGAAATCGGTTTGTTTGGTTTTAAACCGAAACCAAATCGAATTCAATTTGGTTGAATTTGGTACGATTTACATATTCCTAATTTGGTTTGGTTTGGTTTTTGGTTTGGGGTACAAAATTTTGAAAACCGAAAAAACCAGATAAACCGTAAACCAAACCGATGAACACCCCTACTTACAACAACGGACCTCTAATTCAAACTTAATAAACTCCTAAACTACCGACATCAACAAATCAAGTTTTCTTAATCACTAAATAACACAATTCTTTGAGGACCAATATCACAATTTACCAAACCATAACGCCACAAAACACAAAAACTAACATTATTATTATTACAAGCCCTCTACTTATTATTACTTAACCCTTTAAAACACATTGGAGCGTATGATAGAGGAGCGCACACCCCAAACGTTTTAATATTCTCCAACGGTCACAAAATCCTCATCAAATAATATTCCTCAATTTAACCTTCCCCTTTCACCAAACCCTAACCAAATCTTTTAATAATCCCATCACTCTCTCCTCTCCTTCAAATCATTCATCTAAATTCCGTCTTCTTGAGTAACCATGAGTGTTCTTAGCGAATACCCAGATGCGATTAACAACAAAGACCTCCAAATTTGGAACAATTCAGCCTTTGATGATGATGATGGTGGTGGTGGTGAAACAGAGAGGTTGTTCAATTCGTGTAATCAGAACAAATCTCCATCTGGGTTGATGAATAAACCTGTTGTTGTGAATAATATGTGTTTAGAGTCTTTGGATTCATCGTTTTTAAGTAAGGAAAACCAGAGCCCTGTTGGGTATTTGAATTTAAACTTGAAATCCTCTGTTCTTGTCCGCCCGCTTCACGAATCGAAATCGGTTAATAGTTTGAACAAGATTGGTTTGGTCAGTGGTGTGGAGGATGGTGAGAAGACTGATGAGGAGGTGGAGATTGAGAATGAGATTAGGAGATTGTATGCGAGATTGGAAGCGATTAGACGCGAAAGAGCGGAGAAGAATGTAGCAAAATGTGTTGAAAAACAGGGGAAATCGGTTTCTGTGAAGGTTTTGGATGGTGAAAAGAAGAAGGAATCTGGAGTTAAAAAGATTCCAAATAAGATGCAAAGAAGAGGGGTTAGTTTGGGACCGAATGAGATCATGTCGGCTGCGACGAATCTAAGGGCGAAACAGTCAGGTGTGACTCCGGTTCAATCGACACAAAACCGAAGGAAATCTTGTTTTTGGAAGTTAGATGATATTGAAGAAGAAAAGGGGTTTTCAAGAATTAAGAATGCTAATGTTAGGCAAGCGGTTACAACGGTTGGATCGAAAAAGGGGGTGACGAAAGGCGATTTGGTTTTGGGATGTGTTCAACCGAAGAAGCTGTTCGGGGAACAATCAGTTCCTGCAAAGAGGCCTGTAAAGCCAGGTCGGGTTATTCCAAGTCGTTACAACCAGGCGACGGTTAACTCATCGATGAAGAAGAGGTCTTCGTCTTCGTTTATTGATAATGTTGAACGAAAACCACGTGGTGGGACCGAGGGGCGAGTGAAGAAGAAGTGGGATATACCGAGTGCGATTGTGATCCCAAATAGGTTGAATCTTGATGACAATGAGGATGAGGATGAGGATGTGAATGAGGGATGTCTGGATGGTGCTGATGTGGTGATGCCAGAGGTGTTATTGCCTCGGATTCGGGTGGTTCGGTATGTGGAAGAGGCGGGGCGCGATTCGGGTCCTGCGAAGAGGGTGGCTGAGTTGGTTGGGAAGAAGTCATACTTTGGTGAAGAAGCAGTGTGTCAACAGTTGAGTTTTGATGAAGAGGCTTGAAGAACATGTCATCAAATGTTTTGTTGGTTTTTTTTTGGTTCATTTGTGAATTGTGATGAATTGGGTTTGGGCAAAGCTTGATTTTGCTTTCTTTTTTATGGATATTGATAATAATAATCTTGAAAATAAGGTGATTTCATTCCAAATTTGTTGATTACATTCACTGTTATGTGATCTTTGAACTTTGAAGGAATGGATTTTGAATTAGCTACTCTTCTAATAGAGTTTATATAAATGCGAAAATACAAAAGGTTAACCCTTGTTTATAGTGTTATTCATTTGTAGTGTTATGCCTTATGTATAAGGCTATCGAGTCGAGAGTATTACGGGAAGCAGTCTCTCTGTTCCTATAGGATAAATGTAAGGTTGTCTACATCTTACCACCATCATTGACTGTTCCGTGGATTTGCTATTGGTAAAATTTACTAAGTTTGATGATGATGGTATACGAAAATACAATACTGCCCTTACTATTTGTTTAAACTTTGTTTTATAAATTCAACCCTATATTCTACACAAGGGAACATGGCCAAATTGACGTTTAAACGTGAAACGTATTGTATTTGCGCTAACTCATTTCCCCAAAAGAGTTTACGTCTAAACGTAAACCAACTCAAATTTATACCGACAGGTACATAAAAAAACCGGACGTAAAAAGTTAGTTTTTTTAATTAAAGGAACGAAGGGGGTAAAGAAGGTCAATGACAAATTAGTTCTTTAAAAAAGAAATCAGCGAACGAAAATTATTAATGAAAATAATAGTTAAAACGTATATTGTATCTATATTAAATGAAAGACACTTGAACAGTAACTATACGAGATTGGTTTCTTCTGGCGGTCATAATACCATCCTGCCACATGGCAAGATCTAGTTATATATTGTACAAGTGTAAAATTGAAACATTAGAAACTTAAGGATTAAACCTTAAGAGTAACAAAGCCAAGAGACTAAAATTGCTATACAGTGAAAGTTTTAACTAAAAACGTATGAGAGAAAGCCAATGACTCATGCCCACTACACATATAGTCTAAAGTTTAGATTATATGTGTAGTGAGCATAGACGCTAGCACTCATATGAAATAGGAACTTAACCACCATCCAAATTTCAATGTCATATGAGTCCCAATGCCTAGTTCAAACCCGTTTATATTTAAAGAATTCTCTTTAAAGACTCATTTGTTTAAAATCTATGTTTTACAAGGTTTATAAAACTTTAGATAAAGTATTTTTTGTAGGAAATAGGGTTCACAATTTTATTAAATAATAATAAAACAAATATAATAACGATACTCTCGTTATTCGTAGGAAATCAAAAGTACAATACCGTTTACAAAATTAAATAAATGAAATAAGATACAACGTAAAATGTACCGAATTTTGATTCAAGCACTTCAACCGCATCATCTTCTACTAATCGCCACTGCAAAATTAAAGTGTATATTGATAATTTTTGGTTGAGGATCGTGTTAGACACGGGGCCCTTAAAACAGATTCCGCGCCTCCTCTCAGACGGTCTGTCTCCCAGGGTACAACAACCGGAACAGTAGTGTACTGCCGGAGATGGTCTCGAGCCCGAGATTGCATCGAATGTAAAGTATGTTCAAGGAAAAAGTAGTTGTCGTTTTTAGAGAGTATTGCTCTCGTGATATGGAACTAACCATTTTTGTGAATCTCATTTTGAGTTAATCTAGAACTCTACCTCTATATATGTTCAACGTACACATATATATATTCACAAGAAAATTGAAACATTATTGCCTTTAATTATTGTAATTAACAAGATTATTAATCTTGTAATAAATAACAATGAATTGCAATAATATGGATTTATGTGGTTAACTTGAAACCGTCAAGTTACTTTATGGCATGACTTGAAACAGTCGGTTTGACCAAGTCAACTGACTGGTTTGACCAAGTCAACTGACTGGTTTGACCAAGTCAACTGACTCGTAACAGACTCTTGCTCCTAGACGCCGATGCGCGCATAACATGCGCCATCGAGACTACCAGTAACATCAGGTGTAGACCAGGATGACGCGCACTAACCAGGGTGCTACCTGGTCATGCGCCACTATAGTCCTGCGCAGCTACGTCATCCGCGGACCGCTATGTCACTCGCGCGCGGACGCCAAGCGGCTCAGTGCCCATGCGCCATTTGTTACGGTTTACGTCAACGCGTAGACCAGGACGCTACCTGGTCTTTCGCCATGTACTAGACCACTTCATGTTTTGTCATCTCACCAATGTGGGACAAAACTTAATCCATTTTCACATCTTTGGTTGTTCCAACCTACAACTTTCAAGCTTCGATATCTCATTCATCTTAGCTCTATTTTGGACGTGGTTTGATTCGTTGTGATGCTCTCACAATATAGTACCCAAACCCACAAATAATTATTTATATAACACATACATAAATATATTTATTTGAGTCCAAAATTAGTGAAAAACTCATTTTCACTACCATTTTTCCAACAATCCCCCACATGAATGGAGATCGAAAAAACACACAAATTACCGATGTAACCTCGACGGTTGAGTCTTGCATAGGATAGGTAGGTGTAACCCTTTGAACCTTCCCTTGTGAAGCATACTTAGCTTACTAGCTGTCAATATGAACTTGATGTCTTTGAATTGACGGCTGTTTGTGTAAACGACAATATACGTTCACACAAGACTCCCCCTAGCCTGGCCATCCCCTCATTATCGTGTCCAATAATGGTCATGGAACACTTTCCTGGTTCTGCGGGAGCTCTAGAAATTGTGCCCACAATTTCATTCGAAGCGACCACACTTCTCTCCAACATAGGTGATTTTAAATCATTAAAAGCATTATGGTGTGTAATGATCTACACTAATCATTAAACCATATGTTATGCTTAACCTCTCAACAATGTCACTGGATTTATAGGAATGGACTAGGACGTATTTAAACACCCTTTTGTAGTTTAGGGGATATGTATATAACCATATATACTAGCTTATATATAAACATATATCTTAGCTATGCCCCCACAGTGACTACCTTTCGGTTCATGATTAAGTTTGCCTATTGAATCTAGATCTTGGGATCTCCAGTCAACTAGATTAGGTTTCCCTCATGTCCCTTTTTCCATGGGCTTTAGTCTCATTCCATACAACTTCATCTCTAATCAACCATCAGGTTGTTGGATCCATTTTCAACTGAGATAAGTTGTTCTAACGTGTTCTTGACTCGCTGGTCAATTTAGCCATTTTGTCAATTCGTAAGGCTTATACCATGTGATCTAAACATAGATCTGGTTATGGTAGCAGGATAGGTAGGTGTTACCCTTTGAACCTTCCTTTTCGTCTTTAGAATGACGTGAAACTCAATTCATGTCTAAACACGTTTCTATGCCTTTGGTGATGTGATTCAAAGTTAGCTAGGCTTTGGATCTTATCAATTGGCATTTGAGTCCAATCAACTCGATTGACTCACTCCATTTTCAAATGCAAGCCACCCCCACATTTAAGTGTTATTGGATAATATCCAATGGGGTGATGAAAGGTTCTCCCTTTCGTATGAAGTTTGAGAGACTTCTCAATACCATTTTTACATCCCCTACGGGTTGTTTCTTAAATGGCTCTTCCCCCCACATTGCTTGCACTTTGAATGTTTCATTAACAAGTATTAGTCTAGCATGCTTTAGACTCCAATACTCTAGCATGTGAACAGAAGATGCATCATTCTGATTCTTCACAGCCTTAAGAGATAACGCACTATCTCTTTCAAACATTCACGTCTTAGTTAGACACAATAATTAGAACTTGTTTTATCATTCCAAACTATCGGGTTCTCGGATGGTCTCAAAACCATAGTTAATTTCATCCATTATGATAAAAAGGTCATTTGCCTTTAATCTCCAAGGCTTCACCATTGACTCTTAAGAACTTAAACATAAGTCTTAATATAAGTCACTTTGATGAATATGTTCATCATCAACAAGATGAACAATACTAGTATAAAATCACTAAAGTCATGAGATAAAGTCATTAAGTCAATTAGATTGACACTCAATGACATAGCATTCACATATGCGCCTAAAGTGATATATACATTTCCATGTTGTTTTGTTAAAACCATGTATTGGGGAAATCTCCAAAAACTAAGGACAAATCCTCCACATAGGTCAAACAACACTGATGGTTGTAGAAACATCTACATATCCATCACTATTGCAAATGTCTTACAATAAATTTAGCAAATTTATTAAAGAGTTCACAATATTAACATATATTTCTTTCATATGTTATAGTCATCGAAAAATTCACAAGTGTGTATTTCCATGTTGAAGCTCTCAACATTAGATGACATACCTCGTTTCCATGTATTTAATCTCAATACACTTGCCACGTTCGTCATGATTCGCTCATCATGTTGTACGTTTGATGTTTGGCATGTGACTTATTGCATAAGTCATGATCACAACCCGCTCATTGTGTTCTTGCAGGACACTCCTTGCACAACCCGTTAAAACATATATCCTTATTAAATTCGTCGAATATAAATCGTCGAAGAAAAATACCACATTAAATTCCTTTTTATATACGTCGTTTATTATTTTAAATCACTCGATTATTAAAAAATAACGATAATCCAAAAATATATATAATACATAACAAATGTATTTTAACGGATTCATAAGGATATATAAACATCAAATCTCAAAGTGTTATTCTCTTCAACACTTTATTGTTTGACAAAATAATCACAATTATATCGCCTTGTGGCATGTTTCGAGGTACTTCCTCAATGACACAAGATGTCCAAAACAACAGAGTTGTTTATAATACACTACTCGCAAGTAGTTGAGCAAACAACCTCGAGTTGTTTTCCACCAAATAGTCTCACCATGACTATTATATGGTTCAAGACATGATACTTCTCATACGAGTATCGAACCAATTACAAGGTCATGTTTTATTCGTTCAAAACATTTATCGTTTTTGCAAGTGTTTTAAAAATTAAACTATATATGTTTATGCTTTGATTACAAATCAAGACCATAAACTTGAAAATAGTTTTATTATTTAAAACCGCATCTAACTCGCTCGTTAGAAATAAAATGATTACCAATCATTTTAATTAGTTTATCATAGTTAACCCAATTCTAACCCGCTCGTTAGAAAATAAACGATTATAAATCGTTAAAGTATATGGATTTCATTATAAATCTTTTCTAATTCGCTCATTAGAAAATATACGTGTACCAAACATAAAATATTTGGTTTCAATAGGTCACCATTTCTAACATGCTTGTTAGAATACAAACGATTACGCTCATCGTTATATGGTAATTTAGTTATATAACTAAACCGTTTCTAGCACGCTCGTTAGAAATAAACGATTACCAAAATCGTTTCAAAACTTATTGGTTTATATATATACAACCATTTCTAACACTCTCGTTAGAAATAAACAATTACAAGACCGCTTAATATTTTATTGGCTCATATATAAATATAATAAGCCGTTTCTAACACGCTCGTTAGAAAATTAAACATCTAGCTTGTTCGTTTTTACAAAAACATCAATCTCTAACACGCTCGTTAGAAAAAAATAAGTTTAAAATAACTTATGATTTTGTAAATAACCATTTCTAATACGCTCATTAGATATGTTTTGACACGTTATTCTTTCAACGCCGTCGTTTCTAACATGCTTGTTAGAACTACATGTTTCAAAACTTGTTGCTTACATAAGAAATTTCTAATACGCCCGTTAGAAATCTAAACCTTCTCAACATATTATGAAACCACTAATATTTTACTAAAATAATTATTTTCTAACACGCTCG
Organism: Ambrosia artemisiifolia; assembly: GCA_032199755.1. Classification (NCBI taxonomy): domain Eukaryota; kingdom Viridiplantae; phylum Streptophyta; class Magnoliopsida; order Asterales; family Asteraceae; genus Ambrosia; species Ambrosia artemisiifolia. Next base: position 33,918,484 of record CM063524.1, on the reverse strand, counting down.
TTAGAAATACGCAAGTTTTAAACCTTATTATTTACAAAATAATATTTTTCCAACTCGCTCGTTAGGAAAATAAAGGTTTAAAATCATTATTTTAGAATTAAAGGTATTTCTAGCACGCTCGTTAGAAAAAAAATGTATTTCTATACATTTGATAACAATCATTATTTCTCCAAATAATGATCTCTAACACGCTTGTTAGATCGAAAACGTACACCAAACGTTTCTATACGGGTTGCCAAAATATTTTCTAATACGCTCATTAGAAAATATTTTACTATGATTAATCGCTAACACGCTCGATAGAAATAACCTCTAGCAATATTTTTCATGGGTTGACAAAATTATTTTTCTAATACGCTCATTAGAAAAAAAATGTATTTTAAAAACATTTAGAGTACATTTTATATTTGTATTAATCGGTTTCAACAAAACACGAAAAACCCATGAATATGACAAACCCATGAACACCGAGAAGCAAGAATCAAAAAGTTCGTTTTGTAAACACGGTATTTCGGAATAAGGATTGTACTCCAATCGTAAAATAATCCGACTTGTACTACAAATATATTTCCCAAAAAATATTTATAAGATTTCACCAAAATCCCAATTAATATTTTTATACTTTCGTGAACCCAAAAATCCTTTAAGAAGAAGGTTTTTAGATTGTATCGACAATCTACACGAAAGTCTGTTTTAAGATTGTAGGAAATAGGGTTCACAATTTTATTAAATAATAATAAAACAAATATAATAACGATACTCTCGTTATTCGTAGGAAATCAAAAGTACAATACCGTTTACAAAATTAAATAAATGAAATAAGATACAACGTAAAATGTACCGAATTTTGATTCAAGCACTTCAACCGCATCATCTTCTACTAATCGCCACTGCAAAATTAAAGTGTATATTGATAATTTTTGGTTGAGGATCGTGTTAGACACGGGGCCCTTAAAACAGATTCCGCGCCTCCTCTCAGACGGTCTGTCTCCCAGGGTACAACAACCGGAACAGTAGTGTACTGCCGGAGATGGTCTCGAGCCCGAGATTGCATCGAATGTAAAGTATGTTCAAGGAAAAAGTAGTTGTCGTTTTTAGAGAGTATTGCTCTCGTGATATGGAACTAACCATTTTTGTGAATCTCATTTTGAGTTAATCTAGAACTCTACCTCTATATATGTTCAACGTACACATATATATATTCACAAGAAAATTGAAACATTATTGCCTTTAATTATTGTAATTAACAAGATTATTAATCTTGTAATAAATAACAATGAATTGCAATAATATGGATTTATGTGGTTAACTTGAAACCGTCAAGTTACTTTATGGCATGACTTGAAACAGTCGGTTTGACCAAGTCAACTGACTGGTTTGACCAAGTCAACTGACTCGTAACAGACTCTTGCTCCTAGACGCCGATGCGCGCATAACATGCGCCATCGAGACTACCAGTAACATCAGGTGTAGACCAGGATGACGCGCACTAACCAGGGTGCTACCTGGTCATGCGCCACTATAGTCCTGCGCAGCTACGTCATCCGCGGACCGCTATGTCACTCGCGCGCGGACGCCAAGCGGCTCAGTGCCCATGCGCCATTTGTTACGGTTTACGTCAACGCGTAGACCAGGACGCTACCTGGTCTTTCGCCATGTACTAGACCACTTCATGTTTTGTCATCTCACCAATGTGGGACAAAACTTAATCCATTTTCACATCTTTGGTTGTTCCAACCTACAACTTTCAAGCTTCGATATCTCATTCATCTTAGCTCTATTTTGGACGTGGTTTGATTCGTTGTGATGCTCTCACAATATAGTACCCAAACCCACAAATAATTATTTATATAACACATACATAAATATATTTATTTGAGTCCAAAATTAGTGAAAAACTCATTTTCACTACCATTTTTCCAACATTTTTATCCTTTGGGTTTCTTCAACACATCTTTGTAATATGTTGATTATTAATCTGGTTTTACGTTTGGGTCAATTATGTCAAGAGGCTTTTTGGAAATTTGGGTTTGAAAGTTTGGTTATGCCTGAAAAGTATAGGCTGGATAATAATAAATTTGCGACCGGACGGGACCTTAGAATTTTTGGAAGATAATAAGTTTGACGTTGTTTAGTTTCCAGGTGCGACGTTGATTGGTTCTAGACTGTAATTTTCAGTTAAAAAACAAAGGTGCACCATTAGTTATTTGGGTGGTGATTTATCCGTTAATCTGATTTCAATTGAGTTAAAACTCTTTGAACCATGATTGCTCAAACTTTGGTGGGGTGTGGTTCAGTTCGAGATTAAGTGAAAATTTATTTAGCAACGTGATATGACTAAAACCAAACCCTAATTTTTTGTTTAGAAAAACCGAACTGTCAATTATTTGGGTATGGTTTTATCCATCAATTCAGAATCGATAATCATACTTTATACTATATATTTATAAACCTTGAAATGAATAGTATAACGGTAACGACGTTAGTAATAACGGTTACGCAGTTAGTAGTAACATCGTTAACTTCTTTGTTTTTTAACAACTCAACGATAACGCCATTAGTACTGACGACGTTATACTAACGACTTTATTTACTACTAATGGCATAGCCATTAATACTAACGGTGTTACCGTATAGTCATATAGAATGTCACTACCATACCAGGTACCGCAACAAACCAAACTGTAGGTCTACATTTTGACTTAACTTTTGTCCAGATGCGAGTTTGTATACATTTCAGTTTACGTTTTGACGGTATAAATTTGAGATACTGTAGTGTACATTTAGACACAAACGCAACGCACAGTAGGTAACATACTATTAAAACTTTTTAAACCATGACTCGTCAAAACGTTAAAAGAACAGGCCCCGTTTCATTTTCATCCAACCACACCTACATAGCAAAACCCCCAACGACAGCAATTGTTTTCGGGTCAAATCTAATGTTGTTCCTAAACCCTGGATAAACCCTAATTTTATTTTTTTAATACAAAAACTACAGTCGAATTAGATGCTCTCTGCTTCCAATCGCTTGAAACAAGTAGCTACACTTCAATGGAAAACCCCCAAATTATATTGCATTTTCAGCTACCAACGTTTTGATCAACACTTATCTTTCAAAAAACTTCATGGATCAATCTCTCACTTCTTAAACACTGTAAGTCACACGTTTACGTTTACCATTTCAATTTATTCTTTGTTTGGGAGTTTGTCAGTTATTGTGTTTCATGTTTATATGTATTAGGGCTCTGTTTATTATCTCTATGCATTTGGTGTTTGATGAAAGATTAGGAGCAGACTTTGTTCAGAAGAAATTAAGAAAATAGTCATTTTTGTAAGTTTGTTATTCCTCTGTAGATATGTAAGGAAGAAAGCATTCATATTAGACGTGACACCATATCGCGTGTATATTAACATATGTATTATTATCCGTGCGTATTTAGCGTATGTGTTGTTGTTTCGTGTAGGTCTGCTTATGTGTTGTCGTTTGGATATAGAATGAAAGCGTTTAGTGTTTAGGCGAGTAATAGTGGATACATGACCAATGGTTCATGTATCTTGTGGCTATATGCGTGAAACTGTTTTTGAATGTCCACATAGGTATTACACACTTACAGTAGTGGCAACTTTTGTGATTTTCTTCTATGTTAAGATATCCTACTAAAAGAAATCCATATTTGACTTCATATGGTTCATTCTTTTAATTAATTAAAGTATAATGGAAACATTTTTTTTTATAGAAAAGGCTAAAATGGTGAAACCGAACCACAACTATTGCAAAACTGCCTACAATAGAGTAGTTTTTTGCAAGAACAAGTGATGTTGTATTAGTTTTAGAAATATCGATAACAACCCCTAAGGCTAAACCCTCTGTGTAATGCTGTGATTTCAACGGATAGTCAATTAGAATGGTTTGGATCTTTATAATCAAAAGTGCGTTCTTTTTCTAGAGGGGGTTCCGGGGTGGGGCAGCGCAAATTGTATTTACCACCAAGAATCATGGTATTGACTTATTTATGCCTTCACCATCTTTTTCATACATCTGTTGAAACACAACACATATTTTTTTTACTATTTGCAGTATGCAATTTATATTACTACGCTTATGAGCAATTCAATCAATGCAGAAACATATGACTAGGACCGCGGTTAAACTTCCGGTTTCATGGATATGTGCGCCATATCCCATGCTAGCATTTACAACTCGATCATTGGTAACAAAATCATTAACTGAGGATGAGGAAGCAGCTTCTCAAGTTTTGGATGCAATTGGTTTTGAGTTACAAAAACATCCCACTTCCATCAAGGATCTGTGTACTTATCACATCAATGAACTCTGTAAAAAGAGACAGTTACGCGCAGCTGCTAGGCTACTACAGTTATTACGCGAGAAACACGCCATCAACAGTCTGCCAGCTTATAATCTTCTTCTGGCTGCAGCTTGTGAAAAGAGTGATACACAGCTTGCATTGCATGTTTTTAATGACATGTTGGTTAACTATCTCCAAATGAATTCAACTACCTTTTTCAACGTCACGAAGGCTATTTCCAAGAGCAATGATTTGACCTTGGTGCAATCTTTTGTCAAAGAAGTCTCACAACTGGTTAATGAAGCAAGTATTACGGTTATTGTTAACAGGATCATCTATGCATTTGCAGATTGTGGGCATGTGCATAATGCCCTGCTTGTATTTGACCATATGAAGACTTTCAAATTAAACCCGGATTTGGTTACTTATAATACCGTTTTGGGGATATTAGGTAAAGCTGGAAGAGTAGACGAGATGCTTGACGTGTTTGCTTCAATGAAAAAGGCGGGCATTGACCCGGATATCTTTTCATATAATACCTTGTTACATAGCCTGAGGAGGATTGGTAGATTTGATTTGTGTGTCGAGATTATAAAAGAAATGGGACAAGTTGGATTGAAGCCTGATTTGATAACTTACACTGCGCTGATCGAGTGTTTTTTCAAATCAGGTAACATTGAAGAATCGTTGAGACTCTTTCAACATATGAAGAGTGAGGATGTCCGCCCTTCAATTTACATTTATCGATCTATGATTAACAATTTGAAGAAACTAGGTAATTCTGAGTTAGCACTAAAGTTCCTGGAGGAGATGAATGAACATCGGAACGACCTTATTGGTCCAAAAGATTTTAAAAAGAAAAGGAGATAATAGGAAAAAAAAAATATAGATATATTTTCTTCCTCATGGGTTTTGGTCTTTCATCGTGATGTTTACAGATTTTTCTACCATCAATGAAAGGAGTATTTATTTAAATTTCCAGGTTTTGTTCATTCTTTTGTGACAAGTTTTGTAGGTTAAATACTTAAATCAAGATATGCCACAAGAGGATTTTGGTTAAATGGATTGATTGAAGTGAGCTTCCTGCCTGACTGGTATTTTCTGCACAAAATTTCTTAATCTGTTGTTGATGGAGCCTGGTGTTGTGCAAATAGATGATGACTAGCAACAAGTGTTGTATGTAGATCCTAACTATCTCTGGTGTTTTTTTCAATGCCGGATGCTTCATGATTTTACGTCTCATATATTTGTAGTCAAAGTATGTGATAGATTCTGCATATAATATTAAATTCTTTTTTAGTCTATGTATATGGCCCTAGTTTACCCAACTAGGCCCGATATAGTTCATAGTTGCGCGTGAGGTACTCAGGAAAACATATCAGGGGCTTGAGGCGGCGCCTCATGTACATCCGGGTCAAATTTGGTTAAAGTTTGGTCTTTAGGAAACTTATATATGTAAAAACCAATGAGACAGACAACACTTGGTTGTAAATAAAGCTTATTTGGCTGGGCATAGATGAATGCCTCCTCACGTACGTGATGCAAACACATCAGCTTTGGGATCTAAACGCCTTGAAGCACCTCACGCTTTTTTAAACGACTGTTCATAGTTGGTGTTTCAGAGTTTCGTTGATGACTGTGATTTGGTTTTTTTGTATGTGATTTTGCTCTGCAAACACATTGTTCCTGTGCTTTCAAGAGTCAAGACAAAGTTTTGCACAATTACTTTTAACTGGCATAAGTGTCACAACTGCTGGATCAATTAAGAGTATAAAAGTAACCATACTATTTTCTACTAATTATATGTTGTAACTAATTAATTACATTTTAAACAATAATCCCAAATAAATGAATACTTTATTTGTATATAAGTAGGCTAAATGTTACAACTTTACCAAACATGAGGGGTTGACTAAAATTGTTTCATTTAAAATTTTCATGGTGGCTTCAGTCCTGAATCAAAAGCCGTATGATTAATTCGATGCATGTCAAAAGCTGTTTTGGTGAGTTCTGAGGCCTAACCAAGTCCAAAGTTAATAGAAGACAGGTTAAGGTCTAGGTAGCTTTAAAAAGTCTTGCTTTAACCAAGTTTGCTCAGCTCCAACTAATTAAAAGTTGAAGAACTTCACCACGAAAACAAGCATGATACACAATTCCACTGTGTTCTGGTTGCCTTAATAATGGAAAGAATTTTCAAGTCAAATTTCGTTTGTACACCCACCTAGGCTTGGGAAAACGGCAGTTCGGGTCAGGCCAGGTAACATGTCAGAATGGGTTGTTTTAGAAATTATCGTTTTGTTTTGGGTCGGGTCGGAAGGGTTGACAAAAATGGGTACGGGTCAAAACAAGGCGTTTTGAAAATGATCAGTTTGCTCTGTGCTCATATCTAATACATCCTGCAAAACATCATTCTTGATCTTGGTCATGATATCTAATTTATTTTCCTGACCAAATTAAGGTTGACTTCAACCTATAGAGTCAAAACAAACATTACAAAAACCGAGACAAAAAAACAGAAAAGCAATTATATTATATATTTAGATTCCTCTTCAATGGCAAGTATTATCTCAATTCAAAGTTTTGGGAATTAGGAAGGACTAGTTGATGTTGCAGAGTTTCCTATAAAAGAGATGAACATCCAGGGTGTCCACTGTGCATCCATCTTAAGAGATTTACAACTCGATCATCCATGGTTAAGTTGAAAATGGTAGAAATGAAGATGCATTGTTCCATAAGGTAATGAAAAAGATTGAAATGAAAAAGGCGAATCAAATCTTATGCAACGAATGGGTTCAAATCTTATGCAACGAATGGGTTCGTATGATGAAATGGCAAAATGTGTGAAGATGATAAGAGAAAACAGAGAGAAGGAATGTTTATCAGCTCAAACGTGATTCGTTATTATTCATAGTCTGTTTATATAGCCGTTAAGGCCGTTACAAGAATCACAACATGACAACTTTAGTCCCTGAGCTATACTATCTATTACAACTATGACTTATACTTTCCAACTAACATATTATTCCTAACAATACATTTCCCCCAAAGAGAGTCTTGTCCTCAAGACTCAACATCAAACTTGAACATAGGAAATCGCAGCTGTAATTCCTGTAAATCTTCCCAGGTAGCCTCTTCAGGAGTCAATCCCTTCCATTGTACCAGCACCTGATAAGAACCCTTGTAACCCTTTTTGACCCATCTTCTCTGTAACACTGTCTCAGGTTCAAATTGAAATCTTGGTTCTTTAGGTAAGGGAATTATCTGAGTTGGTGGACCATTGGCTTGTTTCAACAGTGAGACATGAAAAGTAGGATGGATCATAGCATCTTTAGGAAGGTCCAACTTGTAAGCAACATTTCCAATCTTTTCCAGAATTAAGAATGGACCATAATACTTTGGTGTGAGTTTAGAATGTTTTGAGGCCCTGAGAGTATTTTGGCTGTAAGGGTGGAGTTTCAGAAACACCCAAGAGCCAACAGAAAAACTTCTCTCAGTTCTATTTTTGTCCACCAATTGTTTCATTCTGTTCTTGGCTTTATCCAAGGTGTGTCTCAGCATTTGAATCATCTCTTCTCTATCACGACACAGATCATCAACAGCAGCCACCTTAGCATCTTTGGGAATGTATGGAATAAACACAGGAGGAGGGTATCCAAAGAGAGCTTCAAAAGGACTCATCTTGATGGTTGAGTGGTAAGAAGAATTATACCACCATTGTGCTAAGGGTAGCCATTTGAACCAGTCATTTGGTTTGTGCATAGTCATACACCTCAGGTAGGTTTCTAAACAACGGTTCACCACTTCAGTCTGACCATCTGACTGAGGATGGTAAGCTGTGGACATGGCAAGAGACACCCCATGCAATCTGGTGAATTCCTTCCAGAAATTGCTAACAAAGATGGGATCTCGATCAGATACAATAGTGTTAGGCCACCCATGGTATTTAAAAACTTGATCTAAGAAAACTTGGGCAACTGTAGCTGCTGTAAAAGGATGAGTGAGGGCCATGAAGTGACTATACTTAGTAAGTCTGTCAACAACCACTAAGATAGTATCTTTGCCACTGGACTTTGGAAGACCCCCAATAAAATCCATAGAAATGTCTGTGAAAATATGTTGAGGTGTTTGAAGAGGTTGTAACAACCCTGGAGTTGCCACAGTCTCATACTTACCTCTTTGACAGGTTTCACAGCATTTAATGAACTGTCTCACATCTTTAGACATGCCCTTCCATATAAACAATTCCTTTATTCTCTGTAAGGTGACATGTACTCCAGAATGGCCAGCAGAAGGAGTACTATGGCACAGGTGCAATACCTTCTTTCTCACCTCCTCTACTTTGCCAATAACCAATTTATTCTTCTTAGTCAACAAGGTACCATCCCACTTATACTTTTTTACCATTTTACCCTCCTTCAATTGTTGTATAACATGCTGTAACTGATCATCAGCTTCCCATGTTGACTTTATTTCAGTTAAGAGGGTGGGATCAAAGGTGTTTAAAGTGACAGGTAATAGGGTAGGACCATGTACTCTAGAAAGAGCATCAGAAGCAATGTTGTCCTTTCCCTCTTTATAAACAATATCATAATCCAACCCCATTAGTTTAGAAAGCCAAACATGTTGAAGAGGAGTGGTTACCTTCTGGTCAATAAGGTATTTGAGACTTCTTTGATCAGTCTTAATGAGAAACTTGCTGTTGCTTAAGTAGTGCCTCCAATATTGAACTGCAAACATGATAGCCAAGAGCTCCTTTTCATACACAGATAATGCTTGCTGCCTGGGTGAGAGAGCTTTACTGATATAGGAAATAGGATGGCCTTTTTGCATAAGCACAGCACCTATTCCAAGAGCAGAAGCATCTGTTTCTAGTACAAATGGCAATTCAAAGTTGGGCAAAGCTAAAACAGGAGGAGTACTCAGTGCCTCTTTCAACTTTTCAAAGGCATCAGTGGCTTGTTCAGTCCAAACAAAAGAATCTTTTTTAAGAAGTTCAGTCAATGGCTTAGCTAATAACCCATAAGACTTAATAAATCTTCTATAGTAACCTGTTAGCCCAAGAAATCCCCTTAGCTGCTTAACTGTTGTAGGGATAGGCCACTCTTTAATGGCTGCCACTTTTACTGGATCAGTTGCAACCCCTTGTGCAGAGATGAGGTGACCCAAATACTCTACAGTATGGCCACCAAAACTGCATTTGGATCTTTTGGCAAAAAGTTTATGAGTTTTGAAAAGGTCAAGGGTAAGTTTAAGGTGAATAAGGTGATCTTGATGGTTCTTACTGTAAATGAGAATATCATCAAAGAAGACAAGGATAAATTTTCTGAGGTAGGGTTGAAAAATGGAGTTCATTAGGGACTGGAAAGTAGCTGGTGCATTTGTAAGGCCAAAGGGCATAACAGTAAATTCATATAAGCCTTGGTGGGTTCTAAATGCAGTTTTAGGGATGTCATCAGAATGCATTCTCACCTGGTGGTAGCCTGATCTAAGATCCAATTTAGAAAAAATTGTTGCACCTTGTAATTCTTCAAACAGTTCATCAACAAGAGGAATAGGAAACCTGTTCTTTATAGTGGCATTGTTAAGCTTTCTGTAATCAATGCAGAGTCTCCAGCTTCCATCTTTCTTCTTGACTAGAACTACTGGAGAAGCAAATTGACTGGAACTGTTTCTGATCACTCCAGTTTGTAACATTTCCTGTACAGTCTTCTCAATGACATCCTTCTGTAAGGCTTGATACCTATAGGGTCTTTCATTGATTACAGTGGATTCATTTTGTAAGATAATCCTGTGATCACAACTCCTTGAAGGAGGTAATCCCACAGGTTCTTGAAACACTTCCTCATATTGATTCAACAACTCTTCAATTGACTCATTCTTACCATCTTTCAATACCTTTGCTGCATGTTGGAACTGGTCATCTGGACCCACTTGTAAACTCAACAACTGAGCATTAACTATTGTATCATTGTGGCCCAACATAGCAAACAGTTTCTTAGTGGAACACATAGTTACCTCATTGTTTGCATACCCTTTCAATTCATGCCAAGAGTCCCCCACCCTATACTTCATAGTTAACTCTTTAAAGTTCCACAAGATGTCCCCTAAGGTCAAAAGCCATTGAATACCAAGTACCATATCATAGCTTTGCAAAGGTAGGACTAGTACATCAGTTTTGTACCAAGAACCTTGCATAGCCCACTCAAAATCTGGGCACATGTCAACACAATCCAGGGATTTGCCATTGGCAACTGATACTTTCATGCCCAGTATTTTCTTTCTGAAACATTTCAACTTCTTGGCTAGGTTCTCATCAATAAAATTGTGAGTGGAGCCTGAATCTATTAAAATGTGAAGTTGTCTTGTACCTATAGTACCAATGATTCTCATAGTGGAGAAAGAAGGCACCCCAGTCATGGCATGGATTGAAATCTGTGGCTCAGATTCATTCCACTGTTGTGCAGCTTCTTCTTGGTTTGGTTCAACACACATAAATTCCAATTCCTCATCTTCACCATCTAATTCCAAAACAAACAGTTGCTTATTCTTACACTTGTGTGTTGGTGTGTATTTTTCTCCACAACCAAAACATTCACCCTTAGCTCTTTTTTCCTCTATTTCTTTCCTGGTCAAAGTTTTATAAGTGTTCTTATTATTATCATTATAAAAGGGAAGTTTCTTGAGAGGGGGTGGGTTTGGAAGTAAGGGTAAATGGGATGTATTGACAGGAGGTTTATAGGTTGAGGTAGAGGTTTTATTGTAAGTGCTACTATTATTATTATTATAACGGTTGAAAGGTTTAGGATGAGACATTGTAATGGCTTTGTTGGTTGCATTTTGGATTTTTGCCAAATGGTAGGCCTGTTTCATTGTAGTGGGTTGAAACATTTTCACATGGCCACCAATTTCTGGCTTAAGGGCTTTAAGAAAAATGCTCACAGCATACACTTCAGGAATGGATACTTTCAAAAGACAAGCATCAAACTGTGTACAGAAGTCATCTAACTCACCTTCTTGAACAAGAGAGGTTAAAGTACCCATAGCATCTTCTAACATGACGTCAGAAAATCTTGCCACAGCAGATTCAGAATAATCCTTCCAAGATATTTCAGAGATTGGAACTCGTTGAGTTTTCATGAAACTTTGATGCCACTTGACAGCATTACCTTCCATATGGATTGCAGCATAACGAACTTTACAGTTTTCAGGAGTATCATCAATGGCAAAGAAATGCTCACACTTATACAGCCAATCATCTACATCCTCTCCATCAAATTTGGGAAAATCAATTTTCCCAATTCTGTGGATTCTTGGTTGATCAGGTTTCTCAGTTCTTGGTCCTGAAGAAACTTGTTCAAGACTTTTAAGGGCACCACCATTACTGATCTTGGCCATTTCTTCAGTCAATTTTGACAACATTGAGTTAATATTAGCGAAATTAACATCAATATTAGCAAAATTGGCATCATTCTTTTGCAATTGGGCATCAACCCTTAACAAAGTTACTGCATGTTCATCAAGAGTCTTCTTGATAACATTTTCATTATCTGGATCAGTACTACGAGCACGAGTCGTCATTGATAACAATTGAATGGAATACAAACAAGAATTGAATGAAAAGGACTGGATGAATCACAAATTGATTGATCCAGAGAATGAATTGATCACAATGATCAATCCAGCTAGAAATGAAATGAACGGAAGAGATACAAGATTGGATTAATCACAAATTGATTGATCCAGGGAATGAATTGATTAACAAATAACCAATTCGAGCTAGAAATGAAAGGAATTAAGAAGAAATGAATGAAAGAACGGATTGAAATGAAAAAGAATGGAACAGAGTATAGAAGATATGGTGGTTTAATGGTCAGAGAAGACGGTGGTTGATGGCGGTTGATGGTGGTGAGTGGTGGTTACAGGTAGTTAGAGTTAGTTATAACTCTGTGACGGTTGAGAATGGACACAGAAGCCGAGGATTGCTGGCTCTGATACCAAATGATAAGAGAAAACAGAGAGAAGGAATGTTTATCAGCTCAAACGTGATTCGTTATTATTCATAGTCTGTTTATATAGCCGTTAAGGCCGTTACAAGAATCACAACATGACAACTTTAGTCCCTGAGCTATACTATCTATTACAACTATGACTTATACTTTCCAACTAACATATTATTCCTAACAGAAGAGCATTCTAGTGGATGTTTCTCTGATCAATTGACTTACGATTCGCTAATAAAGAGTTTTTGCTATCCGGATGATCAAGTGGATGGAAAGAATGTACAGGATTGTCATGCCGAAAGGATGGATCTTGAAGCTTCTACAATGGTGACAATGTTTTGAGACATGCAAATTTTGGGAATTTGGAGAAGACAGAGAAGGTTTATGTTACGGTTATGAGGTCGAACCAAGAGTTTACTCACTTGAAAGATGATAAGATTGTAATAGTTTGGAGTGTTGGTTCATTATCAACTAGTTATCTATTTAACTTTAATCGTCCTGGTCTAGTAGCTTTTTAAGTAAATATCAAACTCTATAGGAAACATTATAGCCCTCTTAGTTTATGTGTAGTGGTGGGGGGTTATGGGTATTAAAATATTAAAAAGTAATAGAAGGGGGATTATGGGGGGTTATGGAAAAAGAGGGTGTAGTGGGAAGCGGGGTTATGGGGGGTTATAAATGATTGGGTAATCATTGCTTTTTTACTATTATTATTATTATTATTATTATTATTATTATTATTATTATTAAACATCGAAGCTTGATCCATTTACAAGTCCTCTTGGTTGGAAATGGTTCTAGGAAACCTGCAAGTGCTTATCCCAAAACCCACCGTCCCAATACACCTACCAATTTGACCACCAATATAAATCTCCCAAAACCCAAACCACCCCTTTATACACAGACACACACACATGCATATATATATATATATATATATATATATATATATATATATAGGGTCAAGATCCTGTACAAAGTGTTTTGTTTGTGAGAAGTGTGAGAAGGTGTTTTAGCCATTGGATCATCTTAATCTATGGTGTGGATTAAGTGAGTGGCATTTTGGTAATTAATGTTACATTATAAATAATAAATTAGATGACTGAGGGGTATTAATGTAAAATCATCACCCACATTTAATTCACATTTAAAATTGAAATTTGTTAATAAAAGGAAATATTCAATCTATTCTCTCACCTCTCTCTTTCTCCTCTCTCTCTCTCTCTGCGCCATATACCTTCTTTGCAAGAGTTGCGTGACCACCAGCTTATCTATGGTTCTCTATTATTTCTACATGGTGGACACATCATGCCATGGTAACTGTACCCACATGTGATTTGTTCCATGTTCTCTTGTCATTTCTCCATTAAGATAAACTCCTTTTAGGTGTCCTTTACATATTAATAAAAAGAAACATTTATTTTGCATCAACAGAGCATTCTTATGACTAATTTAAGACACGCATTATATGCGCTTAGTTTTATAAATATTTATATAATTGTTTAATATAGTGTGTTTTATGTTCACAGGATTTTTTTTGGTTTAGTGTTTTTTTAATTTAAAACACGTTTTAAATGTATGTATAGTTGTGTTTTAAAGTACATTTTAGTGTGTTTTTGAATGTGTTACTTATTGTGTGTGATGAAGATAAAACACATTGAATTATGGAGAAGATGATGATAAAACACACGAGAATGTTAAACAAAAAGTTGAGAATAGGGTGATAAAACACATGGGTATGAACGTAAAACATCTTCTGGATGAAGCAACACATAAATATGACAAATGAATAAACACATTCATTTAAAACACCCTAGTATGAACGTAAAACACCACAATATGATATTTGGATAATCGTTGTAGTTGAATATGAATGATAATATGTGCAGAATGATTCTTTATAAAGGAATTCAGTAAAATTTGTTTTTTTTCAAAACAAATATCCCTAATAAAACTCATATTTAATAACAACAATTAATTAGACAATTATCTCCTAAAATAAGATTAACAACCCAAATTACAATGATGCCCTTCTAATTAAAAAAATTGGTTGCCACGTGTCACTCTAAGATTGGTTCTCACACTTCTTACAAAAAAATGGTTTTGTACAAGAACCTAAACCTATATATATATATATATATATCTATATATATATACAGAGAGAGAGGGGCAGGACAAGGAGGAGATCACGGCGGCGACACCATCTTCTCCGGGGAGGTTAGTTTTTTTTTTTAATATGCAAATGACCGTTACCAACGGTCAACCAATCATCAACGTTCACTTTTCCATCACAACGCCCGTTGTGTGTATAACGCTCAGCCCCAAAACGCCACCATAACGCCCGGGGGCGGTGTTCCCGGGCGCTATAGGCTGCAAAACGCCCCACAACGTGACCACTACACATGCCCTTATATACACAAGAATTATATATATATATGTATTAATTTAAAATGAGAATTCACTATTCATGAATAGTGAATTCTCATTATTTTAATTTTTTTTATTTTTACAACATTTAATTTGAAATATATATCATTTGTTTCTTTTTAAGACACAAGTTCTTTTGGTGATGGAGTGGTTGTGGTGAACTTTCATTGCCAAAGGTCATAGGTTCAATCTTGAGGCTACTTTATTTTTATTTTTTTGTTTTTTACAACATTTAATATATGAAATATATATAATTTGTTTCATTTTAAAACATAAGTTGTGTTGGTGGTGGATTGGTTTGTGGTGAACTTTCATTGCCTAAGGTCACATGTTCAATCCTTAGGAGAGGCAATTATTTAATTTTTCATTTTAACAACTTTATTTAATAATAATAAATTCAATTGGTTTCATATTCAAACATCAATTGTATTAGTGGTGTAGTGGTTTGATCCTGGTAAGTTTCATTTTTTTTTTCATTTCAACAGTCATATTTAATGTTAAGTATAATCTATTTCATATTAAAACGCAAATGGGTTTGGTAGTGTAGTGATATAAGATAAATTTTCTCAATAGGAGGCCCTGGGTTCGAGACCAGGTTATCGCAGTTAATTTTTTTATTTCAATAGCCTTATTTGATGTTCTTAATCGTTTTTGAGCATACAGTAACCGAGTAAAGAAAAAGTTCAAGATAAACCAGAAATCACCGCGACGCGCCGCAACGCGCGCGGTAGAAATTCTAGTTACAATGAAAACATATAATTTTTGGTCAAAATCTTTTACTTAATCTTCATTGTCAGAGTCGAATGTAATCTTGGTGGCCTTGGGTGCATCCACAGAAATTTCTTTGTAATGGGCTCCATACAGTTTGGATTCCTGCACAAAGAAGAAAAAAGATTTTGATTTTCAACCTTATAATTAAATGAATTTTGAAACCAGAAAGCATGTCTGTTGACCAAAAAGTCAAACCGATATTCAGAAAGAACGAAGCACGAACCTTTTTCTTAACATGAGTACCGAAATTCAAAAGGTTCGTAGGTACATTATGTCCTGCTTCTCTAAGAACATTTATCAGCTCACCAGAAAGTGCCTGAGATGCATTTTTTAATCAATTAAATGAAACCAAACTTCTCGTGTGTTGTGGACACATAGAAGAATTTAGCGAAGATATTTTTTAAAATTACCTTATTCTCCTTCATAAAGAAAGTGTGTGCAACACCTTTTTTACCAGCACGACCCGTTCTTCCAATTCTGTGGACATAATCCTCTATGGTCAACGGGAAGTTGTAATTTATTACAACTTCAACATCTAGAATATCCAGCCCCCGAGCAGCGACATCTGTTGCTATCTGCATGAACACCAAAAAATAGTAAATCATCACGACTGTATAAATACCAATGTTTCAGGATCGGATCGAACAACAAATCGGACGTCATGCTGGTTCACTAGTCGACCGGTCCGACCGAATTTAAAACCGGATGACATAATAAATAATATATATATTTAAAAATATAATAAAAGCAAAATAAATGTAACATACAAAGAATTACCCTTCTCTATGTTTCTAGAAATATGTAGAAGAATATGTAATTTTAACTTTTACACTTTTTTTCATATAAAATAGTACAACTCTAGCCCACCATCTCGTTGGTCTTTTATCTTCTTCTACACTCTCAATCTCCATCTTAACCATAACATAAAACCACCACCACAACCATAACATAAAATAACCTCCACCGCCACCATACTACACCACCAACTAACCGCCACGCCACAGAAGTTGAAGTTATACCCCGACAAGAATCAGATGCCTCTAATTGAACAAGATAAACCAAGAAATCATCAAATCGAACTATGAATTGAGCGCATACCGAATCCATAATGTGATGGAAGAGAGTATCAAACAAGAGAAATGGGTGAACGCAGAGATTATTTTGATGTTATCAGACGACAGAAAATGGGGTGTATGAACTTACCGGTCCGAGCGACCGGGTCACCGAACCACCGAACCATCAAAAACTTCTAATCGGCCGGTTTCTTGTAAACTTGTCGATCTTCTATAACCGGATCGGTGACCTTGGCAATTCTCGGTTAGACCGGTCGAACCAGCCGGTCCGATCCGGTCTCCAAAACCTAGATAAATACTACAAAATCATGGTCTATATCTATAAAATCAGATATTAAAAAATTCACTTACCAATTGAGGAGAAGTACCATCCTTAAATAATTGAAGTGCCTCAGTTCGCGCCTTTTGTTGTTTGTCACCACTAATGGAAACAACCTTCCAACCCCTGTAAAATCAACACATTAAATATTATTAGTATTAACTACTAATAAGGTCAGCATGAAGAGGTAAAGCAACTCATCTTTGCAACATATTATCAACTCTAGATGCTTACTTCTTGTATAATACAAAGACCAGAACTCTATTCCTGAAAGATTCACAGCCCAGAATTAGTAACTTAACAAATACTCAGAAGAAAAAGAAATTATTGGATTGTGTTTGTGAAAGCCCAGAATTAGTAACTAAACGTTCATCACGTGCTCGATCTTCCAACACCTACATTTAAATGCAAGAAGTCTCATTTTAGGCCAACCTAAAGCAACTACCACAAAAGCATGTAGTTTTAGTGTAAGTTGATATGCCGTAACTAGAGTGCATGATTTCAATTGATTAAATAATCAATAGACTTACTAACATCTAATTTCTCTTTTGCAGCGACGAAATCCAGCTTCACGAAGGCACATCAAAAGTTTGGAATTGGTAGGTGGCCGTATGTCAGTCCAGGCAGCAAGATATCTCAATCTGCAGTATGCAAAGCCTTTTCGACACATGCACAGAGATCAAAGCGTACTTTTTCTAAGGAAGCTGAGCTTATAAAAAGGATAATGCAAAAGGAATCTGACACTAAAGTTGGTAAAGAACAAGATGGTAAAAAAACAAGTTGTCAGTGAAGTTTGTAAAGAACAAGATGCAAGTAAGGATGGTAAAAAACAAGCTGACACTGAAGTTGGTAAACAACAAGATGCAAGTGAAGACGGTAAAAAACAAGATGCAACTGATGGCAGAACATGTTCATTAGTGTTGAAACTTTACATAGAGGCTTAAAATATAGAGGTATGATTTGAGAAAAGAAAATAAGGATTGTTTTGTTGAAAAACGGATATTATAGAAAAAGCTTACAAAATATGTGTTCCAAAATTTAATAAACATAAAGGAAAGAGATCAAATTGAGAAAGTCAAGCTATGCCTAATCTATCAAAAACATAAGCTAAAAACTTTACATGAAAGGTTTCACATGACTCACCTCAAACTCAGCATTCCAAGACATGTGTACATTTAGCTAGTTGCTCCCATGAACATCATGGTCATGTGAGGAGCATGTGATCTACATTTATCTAGACCTTTGTGTGTTGTTGAATGGAGAAGGAATAAAAGATAATCCACACAGAGTGCTGTTGAGCCTATAGATTGGGCTCTACATTGACCTATAGCTTAAAACCAATTGGCACTTTGGCACTATCATATATTCTATAAATAGAAGGATCGGCTGAGTAAAGTGTCAAATGGGTTCACGTTTTTCATAGGGGTGGGTCAAAACAAGTCTGCAAGGGTTGACCTAGTTAATATTAAACAACTTCTCTGTTCAATTCAAAGGATTACTAAAAGTATTTTAACTTTTTTTTTAATTTTAATTAGGGGCTTTTTGATGGCCTCTTAATGATAATGACACGTTTGAATCAAAGAACAAACCTCTCGTCTACTTTTTTTTTAACGGCAAAAAATGACGTTGAACGAAAGTTTACCCGTTTCTCCTCAGTTGTGTTCATAACTCTCACCCAAGCACTCACGCACAACCTACTTGACGCACCACCACCACATCGACGATTCTATCACTTACATTGCATAGGTTGCCAAACCTCTCTTAACGTTACATTTTTACATACCGCATATACATTTTTATTATTGTCATTTTACTTGTTTGGATTGATAAACAAAAAGTCAATCTATTTTGTACAAAGTGTCAAGTACATGTTTTATGGTTGTGCTAAATGGACAATGTAAACGCTACAGCATAAGGTTGTTAAATATTATTACATTATTTAAAAAACTGGCCTAGAGTTTCCCTTATGTTAGATTTGTTTTGACCGAATCAGAGTAAAATTTATTTGGACATTTTTTCAAATACACGCTAGTTAATATAAAACATTTGCATATATAAAAAGAAACCTCCTTAAAAACATTAATGGTACTGGAATCCAAAATGGTCCAAAACATAAGTCTACCAAATATCCTTGCTGGTAAAACTATGAAACCCTCAAGTAGAAAATTTTACAAATCCAACAATCTAAGCTCCAATTTGTTGGGACTTGTTAAGGATGACACCCTCATATTTCACTTGAAACCACTTCATGGCATCCTCCTTGGTGACCCTGTGTTGGATCCCGACACGAGCCTTGCATCGGCGGCGACGCCCCACACGGTAACCAGGGCGTTCTAGAACCACAAAGAAATCCATACCGTAGATACCAGTAGATGGGTCATACCTGCAATCAAATCAACGGTTAGCAAAAAGAAACAAAACGTATAACGTATCATTTAAGTACATTCATCCCATAATTTAGTAAAAGGTATGATCGATCATCTGTTGAATCCAACTTTAGTCGTATCTAAGATCGAAATACGCAAAACTCTGACAAGTTGGGCTGCAAATGTTTTCACTTCCAAAGGATTCAGGTTAAAAGAATGACTTACTTGATACCAAGATCAATGTGCTCCTGAATACCAAACCCAAAGCATCCTGTGTCACTAAAGTTGCGCCTCAACAATTCATATTCCTTAACCTTCAAACCACTCTCCAAAAGCTGCATAGCCTTGTCCCCTCTAACAGTGACATAACACGCAATCTTCTCATTACGCCTGATGCCAAAAGACCTCACAGTGTACCTTGCTGTTCCATCAAAACAATAACAGTAAAAAAAAGACGAAATTAGAAAAAAAAAATTCCAAGTTACTTCAAACCTTGGTTTAAAAAAGCGCGCCTCGCAAAAAACTGACGAGGTCAAAGCGCATCACGCAAAGCGCAAAAAGCGTGGCATTTTCGTACCCGAAGCGCACACTAATTATATAATTTTATTTATATATCGCATATATATCCCATGAGTTTTTAGCTTCAATTACCCAAAATATAGCTATAAATAAGGTTTTTATGTGATTTTACCTATATGTACAAAACAAAAACACCAAGGTACAACATTTTTATGCATAAAAATACATGGTGTACATGAGGCGCGCGCCTCAGGAACAAAAGCGACTGAAAGTTTGCCAAAAAAGCGCCTGAGGCGCGCGCCTTTGAGAATTTGGGTGGGCGCAAAGCCCGCGCAGCCTAGGCGCGCTTTTTGAAACCCAGCATCAAACGATAGTAATAAATTTTATATTAATTACCTAACCAACCATCAAAATGTGTACTAATGTTTTGATAAACCCTAAATATAACACGCAGTATATCGTAACAAATGCAACAAGTTGTTCTTGAAGATACTCATTGTTGTCAAAGTCGCAAGAGTGTTGCCTAGGCACAACTCGCAAAAAAAAAAAGCACACCCGACACAAAAAAAGTGTGATATTTAAGAAAAAAGTGCCGCCTCTTCTAAGGACCTAGGCGTGTGAGCTTTTGACTTCATATAAAATGCCAAGGTTTTCATTTTGTGCAAAGTAAGAGCTAAATGCACCAATACCCAGCTGTTCTGTTCGTATTCATTACTAAGTGAGCATCAAACAAGGCATTCGACTAGGGCAAGTCGGAGTACACAAGATATTGAATTTTGTATCATGACATGTCTAGAAGCAATACGTACGTTATATGTTTAGTATTCAAAATTCCAGCTATTTAACCAAAAAAAAAACAATGTTTCAGCTACTGACTAATCGGCAATCGCTATTATCATTAAAAAAAATAAACTAAAATATTTTATGCAGTATCATCCAAAAAGAAAGGATTTAACACTCAGATATTATGTTCAATAAAAATAACAATATGCTAAAGTAAGCAGACATCTCTATCATTTATTTATCTTCTGTAAAGAAAAAGAAGAGCAATAAAACAAGTGAAAATCCAAGATATGAATGAAAAGAAAAGAAAAGAAAAGAGAGAGAGTGTTACCGACCCTTAGAAAAGACAGGAGATTGGCCACTGAGTTGCTCTAAAACCTTAGCGGCACGAGTGAGACGATCACCGCTTTCTCCGACAGAAATGTTGAGAACGAGCTTCTGGACCTTTATTTCTCTCATTGGGTTCGCTTGTTTCCTCTCTGATGCCTACACACATTTCATATATCAATCATTAAACAACATATCTTTTAATCAACAAAGAGAGAGACACAGAGAGATTACTACCATTGTTGAATGAGCAGAGATATGCAGAGACGAGGAAAGATCGAAAGGCCGGCGGCAGAGGAAAGGTTTGATGATGTTTAAAAGTTGCTAGGGTTTTCTTCAGGGAGATATGCTGGCCCAGCCCATTAACTTTTGGCCCAAATAAATGGATCGTATTAACCTAGAGCCCGGTAGAGATGTACAAAATACCCGGTTTCGACCCAACCTGACATATCCGATCCAAAAACGTGCTTCTATTTATTTTTTTCATTTTTGGTTCCTACCCGACATGAAAAAACCTAGTTCCTACCCGGTTTTAACCATCACAGGACACTAGAACCATTTATAGTTATTTAAACCCGACCCGAGCCACTTAACGTTGCCCCGTGCACCACCCTACCAGCGTTGGTCCGCCGCTCACCGTCTCCACCAAATCGGTTATGTTCTTTTCTCACCTCCAAAATTTGAATGGGTTGTTCATCTATGCGTTCCACATCAATAATTAATCATACAATATCAATATTAGACTAGAGTTCTCAATTCAAAGTAACCCTAGAAGTAAATTTTCGAACCTACTTATCATTAAAACCGGTAGGTTAATAGCAAGAATTAAGAGTTGGGGAAGTCGTGTCCATAGTTCGATACTTGGTTCTTATCTAACTACACTTCATTACGACATGTTCTCTGTTTTTGTTGAGTAATTGGTCAAAATAATAATCATTTTACTCCCTCCGTCCCAATTTAAATGTCCTTTCATTTTTTGTTTGTCCCCAATTAAATGTCCCTTTCCAAAAATAGAAATGTAATTTCCAGTTTTGCTCATAAAAGACAAAACACAATCACCACTTTTGAGCATATTATTGTCATTTTACCGCATACAAACAAAAGATTTCTTAAAATGTGTGTTTTTAGACATGGGATATTTAAATTGGGACGGGGGGAGTATAAATTTAGGACTTGGTCTTGCTTTGGTGAAATTAATCTAAATCATGAATTAGTAAAACTGTTGTGTAAAAGAATAATTAGATGATCCTTTTTAACGGAACATTGAAGGAAGATCAAAACCCTATTCCTGCCATCTACGATTATCACCATCGAAGGTATAAGTTTCATATATTTATTCTATAATATTATAATATGAGAATCGATAACATGCGGATTATGATTACAGAGGTCTGAACAAATGATTTCAATATATGTGAAAATCCCTAATATCCAATGTGAACATGATAAAGATCAACATACCAGGTAAATCATATAAAGAAGCAACAAAGCAATACTACAATAATCTTTTATACAGTAGTTTTTATAATAATAATAAATGAGCTGTATATGGATTTTTAAAGTTGCAAACCGGTTTCTAAAATATTGATTTGTTGTTGAATTTGTGTTTTGGGTATGTTGTTTAGGTGCAACATGTTGATAATAAGAGAAGTGGTTCTGATATACCTACTCCTGAGTATGTTATTATGGATAGTATGAGAGAGATTATTTTCTGTCGTTTAATGCCGAAACACAAGCCGCTGTAGTTTTTAGGCTCAGAATCCGTTGCCCTGTTTGTTATTTCGAAACCAACCACATACATGATTGGTAATCCAGTAGTTTTTATGATAATAATTAGTTGTATATGGATTTTTAAGGCTGCAAACTGGTTTCTAAAATGTTGATTTGTTGTTGAATTTGTGTTTTGGGTATGCTGTTTAGATGCAACATGTTGATAGTAGTTTTTTTGAAACCTGTCGCTAAATTATAAGATTTCGGATAAAAAAATTTCTTTATTGTGTTGTTTTTTACAGCTTTTGCAGTTGAGGGTCAAGTGAAAGAAAAGAGTAACTGGTTTTCATCATGAGAAAACTTAAGGTACATAATATCATTCTATTTCTTTATTAATATTAGATTTTTCAACCCCGGGACGTTCCCGAGGTATAATATATATATATATATATATAGGATCCGGATATTTTGAGAACCAAGGTGAGTTGTGAGAACCATAGGAACTCACTTTATAACCATATACTTTTTTTAATCAAAAATGAATATGTGGTCCATAATTAATCAACAATAAAATAATGAATAAAATATTAATATAGTTACACGAGGATAAAAATCCCTTATACCGGTGTATTTTGGCGTAAATTAATGTATTTTTTTAAAAAAAATTTTTACAGCGGGGTTTACGTGTTTTACACGAGTGTAAAAAAAAGAAATTTTTTTTTCGCATTTTACGTCGAGTTCCTACGAGTTCTCACAACTCGTCGAGTTCTCAAAGTATCCTAACCCTATATATATATAGACCAAAGCATTAAATGCTACATGACACTCAAAGAGGCCATTTTCCCTTCTTGGGTGTGCCACGTGGTATCCTCCTACTTATTTCCATCCAAAAATCTTTTTATCTCTCATGTTTCCCCACAAAATGCAGAGTCTGTGAAGGTTAGTAGTTGAGTTAGTCAATCATGTATTCAGATTAGATTTTAATGTAGTTTATTCTAACAATTTCGACATACCTTTTAATATTGTAGGATTCTGTTGGAGATAACACTACTCCAGAATCATCTTCTAGAGTTAGTTTGATTCGTGATGAAGCGGAAGTAAAGGGTAGCCTGGACAAAGTTTATGAAAAGGAAGATGATGCAAGTGAATCAATAACTAAAGTCCTTAAGACTGACAAGAAGAACTACGCTAACAAGTCACTTGACAAGCCACTTTTGATTCCTAAGGTTAAAAAATAGGATCAATGAATCCTTTTTTGAACATTTCTTTATTGTAAGGATTTTTATTTGATGTGTGTTGACATTTTCTTTTCATTTATGTTTGGTTTGTGTAACACCCCGAGGTGTTACGGGTCTCGTATATGGATCGGGTACGACCCGATCACCTCATTTACTTTTATTATTATAATAGACTCCAGTTCGAATCTCGCAGTCAACCCGACCACCCGTTATAAAATAATAAGAAAACGAATTTTATTATTTCAGCCAAACGCCCCTAAATTTGCTGCTATAATCGTAACCAAACACCCTCTTGTCTGCTCCTATCCTTGCTGCCAAACGCCCTCTTAGTGAGGTGTTATACTTGTATCCAAACACCCTCTATTGGATTGACTATATAAGGCTCCTCCTTTCTTCTTTGTTACTGCATAAAGACACAAATACAGACACCCACTTGTTAGTGTATCGAGTGAGAGAAAGAGACACCGGAGGTCACCGTCCGGTCACCATCACCGGTGGCCGCCGTCGCCGCCCTGCTCCTCCTCTCCGGTGAGCCTTCTGTTCCCGATTAGCCCCTCTCTCGCAAAGCTTTTACAAACAGCCACCATTAAATCCCAACCGAATCACAACCGTCTTTTGATTCTGTTTTGTATCGAACCCAACCGAACCAACCTTCTGATTGAACCCACCTCTCTGTTATCAACCGGACAGTCACCGAGTATGGTGACTGTCGGGAGTCCTTTGTAACCCATTAATCGGCTCTCTTCCTCTGTTTCTATTATAACTTCCGATAAAACCGAGCCTTGTTCCGATATTAATTCATCGAGTCACCACTTCGCTTCTGTTACTGTTGTAAATCCGGTGAACCTGCCCTCTTGTCTGTTGTTATACGAGGTTGAGACAGTCACCGGTTCTGGTGACTGTCATACGTATCCTTCCACCGTTTTCCTGTTACCCATTTCAAACCATCGGAACCATATAGACCCAACCCGTAACCCTTTTTAATTATGGTGAGATGTGTACTCCGGGGACCTATCCTCCTGTTTGTACTCGTGAACCATCTTTATGTTGGGTGATGTATATTGATATTGATTGGGTTTTTCCTCATCAACCGATGGTGATTTGGTTATTGATAATTATCCTTTGACTATTGTTATGATCGATCGATATGTGATTCTATTCTTTGTTATAAGAGATTAGAATTATATGAGAAGGATATTATCGGTAACCGGAAGTCTGGTTAGTCTCCGGTCCATCTCTGATCGGGTTTTGATAATAATCCGGCAAGAAGCCAACCACTTCATGATAAGGTATAGTTATACAAGATCTTATTATAATTGGATATTAATCGATGATACCAGATTATAATACTGTTTTGTACTTGGTTGCGAGGTACCTTAATCAAATTGGAAAGTGGAACTCGATACCGAGTCATCTCAGTGACTCGGTCAACACCCGGAATAGAACCCGGTCCAATAACTAGACGAGGATTATTAGAATTATACGATTATATATATATAATACGGATAACGTACGGACTTGATAATAATAATAAGAGAATAATAAACATATATAAAATATATATGTTTATATATATAAGATTCGATATATAAAACGATATACTAGACTCGGGTTAGCTGTGTCTAGAGTTCTTTAGGTTCGCGTGCCAAGCTGTAATGGCCAGCTTTATTTCTTTTTGCCTAGAATGACCAAACCCCGAGTTTAGGATCATCTAATATATACCGAATGCTATATGTATAAATTGTATATATGATATATATCCTAAGTATTACAATCTAACAAGTCCCACGCGTAAAACGTATCTATATATATATATGACATATAATTGTAATAGGAGAGACTATAGAAGATTATAAGCAAACCGGTGAGTATCGTGAACTCCCCACTTTTACGGTTTTATTAAGTGTTTTCGGGGGAATACATGTCATTTATTAAACCTAGAAATGCTTTACATAATAAAAGATTATCAATAGAAATAAAAGAAGTATAATAGAAAAGGGGACATAGAAACGACGAGGACAGTACTGGACGGTATCCGCCATATCCTTCTCTTGCTCAGGTAAATGGGCAGGAACCATTCTTGTTCCAGGAGAGGACAGGAACCAGGTTTACCCAACTAGAGGGTAGTTATAAGCAAGTTACCACAAGCAGAGTGGTCCAATCGATAGGAATGGCACGAACTATAATCGATATGATAGAATTGGGATATAATCGAATGGATATATAATAGAGTTGGTATAATAGAAATATATTTTCCCCTTCAGAATTATAAATGTAAAGCATATTTATATAATAGAATTATTGATAAACGAACTGGCCATTCACTTTATAAAATACACGACCTCACCAACTTTATGTTGACAGAAACTATTTTGGCATGTGTTCAGGTAACCCAACAGATATGATGACGTGGATCCTGGAAGACTAAAGACTGACACTGTTATTATTTAAATTCCGCTGCGTAGCTCCGATCACCCGACCCGACGACCCGGCCACGTCAGCCAGGGTCGTTACAGGTTGTTTCTGAGACAATTTTCATCTAAATAAAATGTGTGTTGACATTTGATGTTTGTTTTTTAGTTTTGTAAAAATTCTACATGCTTCAATATGTTTTTGTGATGCCACATGGTTGTTGATACTTTATAATTCGAGAGTTGGATGGTTGTACATTACAATGTGAAAAGCATTTTTTATGTTAATTAGACACTTGCGAAATATTAATCACACAATATCCAAAAATAAAAAAATTAAAGTTAGTATTATGAATTTATAAATTAACAAATATGTATTTATGACTTATTTTTACAAAATGGTAACTAATCTAATGAATTTATTACATTAAAAGTAGAAACTTTATTAACTTTTAAAATTATAAATTTAAAAAGTATAGAGTTTCTAAAATTTATTAGGTTCATTTAAATATATTTATACTACTTACAACCAAATTTAGTAAAAGTACAAATTTCGAAATTTAGTATTTTCGGAAATTTCAAACTCCATTTTCACGAAAATATTCAAATTCAAATTATTATCATTCTTTAATTATGGTAAATCATTAAAAATATTTATTATCTGTTTTAATTATACATTTAATACATATGCTCTATATAAACCACAATTATCTATATAAAAGAGACTAAACTCAATCAAAATAACATAAAAAGCTTACACAACAATCAAACATTCAAGAGAATTCCTGTTTGCTGTTTCATGCGCGCTTGAGTCTTCTTTTGTACAAGTTGATTGTATATCATTCTTTTCTTCTATCAGTCCATTTTTTAGTACTTAACATCGTTATTATATCTATTTTTTTACAACGAAACAAAATTTCTAGATAATCATTGATTATTTCTATATTATGTTCCTTTATAATTTAGTTCTACTTCATTATTATTTAGGTGAAATGGGACGTAAAAGACTGTCTAGCACCTCAAATGATAAACGAACACCGTTATCTAATATCTCTAACGGTAAACATATCTTTTCATCTTTATCAATCGTATACATAATATCATGCAAACAATTTATTTTTCTTCACAGTTATCTCCAATGAACAAAAAATTAAGAATGCGGCCGAGTGTCGTAAATTTAGGAAGTTATAACTAGATGCCAGGAGAGGCAAGGTCAATAATCATAATAATGGAATAGAAAATGTACCACCAAGCGTACAATTTAACCGTGAGTCCATTGGACCTTCACACAATTATATTCATCAAAGTTCGTTGGTCCAATCTACTTTCAATTTGTCTACACCAGGTAAAATTTTGTTACACCACTCATTATTTTTATATCTTTGTATACCGTTTGAACTTCACATGCCTATTAATAATCAGATTTAATAATACGAATTTATTTTTCTATTTTGTTAAGGTCAAGTGCAACAAACTCCTCTGTCTAACATCTCAACTGGTATCTTTTATAATTTTCATGACATATTTTATGTTACTCGAAATTACTAATTTGGTTATTTTTTTGGGTATAAGACTATTATTATTTAATAAATTTTTTCTATGGTTGAGTCAAAAGTAACCTTGCCCGCGATTGCCGAATTTTTCGAAAATTACAACTTGATGCTAAGAGACAGAATATTAAGCAATCTGGAAATACTAATCCGTCAACATCCACCAACAATGTATTTTCACTTGATATATCTGCCTTTAGCTCAACCTTCAACACCCCATTTAATGCATCTTTTTCCGGTAATAGCTATTGTTTCCATTCAGTAATTTATAACATTTTATTAATTTCGTAATTTTTTTTATCTAATCGTAACTTATTTTTTTACTTATTTATAAACAGGTTCAACAGAACGTACTCCTTTGTCTAATATTACAAACGGTATCATATTTCTATGTTGCTTACGTTTGTGTTTATAATGTTATAACACTATAACTAAAAGTTTATTTACTATCTAAACATTACAATTTTATTTGTATTCATAGTGTCAGTGCATGATATTAAAAGACCAAATTCTGTCGAGGCTAGAAGTTTTAGAAAAGCACAACTTGATGCTAAAAGACGTAAAGTTAATTCTGTTATAGGATTGCGGAACCAATCAATTGTTACATCTGGTACCTCTTTCTTTGAATCCATTACTTATATAAAGTTGTTACTCTTATTAATGTTAAACTTTAATTTAAAGTATTATATTTAGGTGCAGGTATTAGCTTTGATAGACGCTCAAATGCAACATCTTCTGTTCAGACAACAAGCATGAATACATCAAGTCATAATTCCATGTTACCAGAATCTTCAATTTTAAGTAACGTAGAAAATTCAGCAATGGATTAAGAAGTAATCGACGTTGCATCTCACCTGTTCGCATGGTTAGTTTGTCAGGCGAAGAAGATATGAATCCTCAACCCATGGCAAATTATCAATATAAGGGTGTCTCTAAAGGTAAATGTTATTTTTAATAAACCAATTACGATTTTATTATTTTTTTATTTAACGTAATATGAATTCAATTTATTCTATTCACAAGATTATTTGGATCACGGTGATCAAACGGTTGTATGTGAGATATGTAACGCCAAACTGTGGAAATCGGAAGTTGGCAGATCACTACAAGTTAGTGGTAGAACATGTTACTATCTATGTTGTGGTTATGGAAAGGTGCAACTTCCAGATTTCAAAGAAAGCAGTGTCGATTATCAGAATCTTTTTAAGAACATAGACTTCCGAAGCAAGTATTTCTTAAAGCACATTCGAAGATTCAATTCTATGTTCTGTTTTACTTCACTGGGAGGCAAGGTCGACTCAAATATTAATAAAGGCAAGGCTCCGTTCATATACAGGATAAGTGGTGAAAATTATCATGCCCTGGGTGGTCTTCTTCCTAATGATGGGACAAAACCAAAATTTTCTCAGTTGTATATCTATGACTCTGAAAACGAAGTCTCTAACAGGAGTAAAATTTTCAGGTAATATTTTACAGTTTATTAAAATTAGTTTTTACTTATAGTTTGTTTTTTTCATATAAAACAACTGTTCATTTTTTGAAATTTTAATCTATTTATTACAGTAAGGAAAAAGGGGAGTCTAAAAAAATTGATGAACAACTTGATGTTGAAATCATTCAGTACCTCAAGTCGATGTTAGACTCTAAAAATCAGCTTGTGAAAAGCTATAGGAGTGTACGCGATCGATTTCATGAAAATCCTGAAGTTAGCCTTAAGTTACGTCTTATTGGGAGGCGAACTAAAGATGGTCGACTATACAACTTACCAACTTCAAATGAAATCGCTGCACTTATACTTACAGACAATGATGATGAGCTTGACAATCGAGATATTGTTGTGGAATCAAGAAAAGAAGGTCTTAAGCGGATAAGTGAACTTCATCCAAAATATTTAGCTCTTCAGTATCCATTGCTTATTCCATTTGGAGAAGATTGTTATAGGGTTGATATACCGCATCGTGAAGAAAGGAAGTCTAAAAAGAAAGTAGACTCAAAGTGTTCAATGAGAGAGTATTTTGCCTATCATATTCAGGACAGAGTTGGTAAGTTCTCATTGATTTTGAATGCAAGGCGCCTTCTTCAACAGTTTTTGGTTGACGTTTATACTATGATCGAGAGTGAGCGGTTGTTTTATGTACGTTATCAGCAACAAAAACTTAGGTGTGACTCTTATTCCAGTCTTCAAAACTTGCATCAAAATGGACCTACAGATTTGGCAACAATAAGTACACCTATAATATTACCATCTTCTTTTACTGGTGGTGCACGTTACATGAGGGAAAAGTATCTTGATGCAATGGCCATTTGTAAAAAGCATGGATACCCTGATTTTTTCATCACAATCACATGTAATCCGAAATGGCCTGAAGTTAGAAGGTTTCTGAAGGATAAGAAGACAAATCCTGAAGACAGACCAGACATTTTAGCCAGATTATTCAAACTGAAGCTAGACTCACTAATGAAAGATTTACGTGATAAAGCAATATTGGGGAAGACTTCGGCAGGTAACATACATTAATAACTTTGAATAATTCTTTATTACCGTAACAAACTAATAAAGTTAGTGAATATATTTTTTGTTTTATTTTCAACCAACTTTTTTATTTACAAAATTTAAATTTTAATTTTAGTACCATTTATTTTTACAGCTGTTTATACTATCGAGTTCCAAAAGCGTGGTCTTCCTCACGCTCATATCTGTCTGTTTCTTAAAGATGAAAGCAAGCTTCCCACGATTGATCATGTTGATCGTTTCG
The DNA here is from genome assembly GCA_032199755.1 of Ambrosia artemisiifolia. Taxonomy (NCBI): domain Eukaryota; kingdom Viridiplantae; phylum Streptophyta; class Magnoliopsida; order Asterales; family Asteraceae; genus Ambrosia; species Ambrosia artemisiifolia. The sequence goes on along the minus strand of CM063524.1, from coordinate 33,887,924 downwards.
TTTCTGCTGAAATCCCAGATAAGAATTTAGATCCTGAGTTGTTTAGTCTTGTGAGTGACTTTATGATTCATGGACCATGTGGACGTGAATATCCCAACTGCCCGTGCATGATTGATGGTAAGTGCTCCAAGAAATTTCCAAAGAAGTTTTCTCCGGCATCAATGATAGATTCAAAAGGATATCCGGTTTATAAAAGAAGAGACTCAGGAGTATTTGTTGAAAAAGGAGGTGCTCAGTTAGATAACAAAAATGTGGTTCCTTATAACCCAACACTTTTGAAGCGTTATCAAGCTCATATTAATGTTGAATGGTGCAACCAAGCTGCTTCAATTAAGTATCTATTCAAATACATTAACAAGGGACCGGACAGGGCTAAAATTGCTTTTGTAGAAGATGATGGAGAAGGTCAAGAAGTACAGCAAAGAGATGAAATCAAAAAACATTATGATTGCAGGTTCCTTTCAGCATGTGAAGCTTCATGGAGGATACTTAAACACGACGTGCATTACAGATACCCTCCAGTGATTAGGCTTCCTTTTCATCTACCTGGTGAGCAAACTGTTGTATATGGTCCACAAGAGCAACTTCAAAACGTACTCAACAAGCCATCAATGTCTTCTACAATGTTTCTACAATGGATGCAACTAAACCAGAATGAACCTGTGGCACGTGAACTGAGCTACATCGAAATCCCAAGTAAATTTGTTTGGAAACCTGATGAAAAAAAATGGGATTTTAGAAAAACAGGTAAGGCAATTGGTCGTGTTCATATGGTTAATCCATCAATGGGTGAGGCTTATTTCTTGAGAATTCTTCTTAATAAGGTCAAAGGTCCCAAATCTTTTGCTGAGATAAGAACGGTGAATGGAAAAGTTTTACCAACATATCGAGATGCATGTTACGCTCTTGGCCTCTTGGAAGATGACAAGGAATATATAGAAGCTATTGAGGAAGCTCATTACACCGGTTCAGGATACTCTCTTCGTAATTTGTTCGCGATGATGTTGTTGTCTAACAGCTTATCTAGGCCTGACCATGTTTGGGAGAACACATGGAAGTACTTGTCAGACGGTATTATGCGTAGACACGAAGACGTATTCAAATTGAAGGTAAAAAAATTTATAATTCAACATTTTTTTTATTTTACGTTATTATTAATTCTTTAATTAATAATTACAATCTTTATCGTTATCAGGTTTGTCTCTTCCTGATGATCAAATCAAGAACCTTACGTTGCTTGAAATTGAGAAGCAGTTAATTCAGAATAACTCCAGCCTACGTAGGTTTCCTTCTATGCCTTTTCCTAATAATGATTCGATTGCATCTGCGTATAACCGTTTGATACTTGATGAACTCAATTATCAAGTAAGTACGCTGGCTGAGGAATTTCATAGCAATGCACCTTCTTTAACAGATGAGCAGCGTTTAATTTTTGATGAAATAATTGATGCGGTTGATTTTAACAAAGGTGGGCTTTTTTTTGTTTATGGGTTTGGAGGCACTGGTAAAACCTTTTTATGGAAAACGTTGTCTGCTGCCATTAGATCTAAAGGCCAAATTGTTTTGAACGTTGCATCTAGCGGTATTGCTTCTTTGTTGTTATCTGGTGGAAGGACGGCTCATTCTAGGTTTCGTATACCTTTGAATGTTACGGAAGAATCCGTGTGTTCTATGAAGGCAAATAGCGATGAGGCAGATTTATTGAAGCAGACTAAGTTAATTATTTGGGATGAAGCTCCAATGATTCACAAACATGCTTTTGAAGCTCTTGATCGCACAATGAAAGACATCTTGAAATCAAAGGATTCGGTTAATTCCGAGCTGCCTTTCGAGGTAAGGTTATGGTTTTGGGTGGTGATTTTAGACAAATCCTTCCTGTTGTTCCCAATGGTAGTAAAGAGATATTATAAGTGCCTCAATAACTTCCTCTAAGATTTGGAATACTTGCAAAGTCCGTACGTTAACTAAAAACATGAGGTTAACATTGGGTAACAACACATCTGAATCAGAAGAAATAAAGGAATTTGCAAACTGGCTTCTACAGTTAGGTGAGGGTAAAGTTGGTGCTTTAGTTGATGAAAATGAGGCAGATGTCGACATTCCAGATGATCTTCTTATAAAGCATTCATCAGATCCGATTTGTAGCTTAATTGACTTCGTCTACCCTTCACTTCTTCAGCTTTACAAAGATAAAGATTACTTTGGTGAACGAGCAATACTTGCACCAACAAACGAAGTGGTACATGAAATTAATGACAGGTTGCTTGCATTGTTTCCTGGAGATGAAGTCGAGTATTTGAGCTCTGATAGTATATGCCAGATTGAGAATGGTAATAACCGTTCACAGGAAGATTTATATTCTCCTGATGTCCTTAATGGTTTAAAAATTTCTGGATTGCCTAATCATCGATTAGCACTAAAGATCGGTGTTCCCGTTATGTTGTTGAGAAACATTGATCAACAAAATGGCCTGTGCAACGGCACCAGATTACGTATCACCAGACTTGCGAAGCGTGTTATTGAAGCCGAAATCATATCAGGTGGTAACGTTGGTACCAAAACTCTTATTCCTAGAATAAATATGATACCATCTGATAACAAGATTCCAGTCAAGTTCCAAAGGCGCCAATTCCCAATAAGCGTATGTTTCGCAATGACCATCAATAAAAGCCAAGGACAGTCTCTATCGAAGGTTTGGGTTGTATTTAAGAGACCCTGTATTCTCACATGGCCAGCTTTATGTCGCATTGTCAAGAGTTAAAAGCAGGGCAGGAGTGAAGTTACTTATACTTGATGCTGATGGCCAAGTGAAGACTAAAACCAAAAATGTGGTGTATAAAGAAATATTTAGTGATATTTGAATAGAATGTGTATTGGTTTCTTTTAAATCTTAATAAAATATTTCTGCTACATTTTTTTATATGTTTTACCACTCAAAATAATTGTACGTTGGTGAGCCGCGTGTAACGCGGGCAAAGATCTAGTATATATATATATAGACCAAAGCATTAAATGCTACATGACACTCAAAGAGACCATTTTCCCTTCTTGGGTGTGCCACGTGGTATCCTCCTACTTATTTCCATCCAAAAATCTTTTTATCTCTCATGTTTCCCCACAATTTTAAAACATTAATAACTTTTATATATGATATTTTTTTTAAAAAAAAAAAACTTACACCAAATTAACTAACGTTTTATTATCTTTCCAACGAGTACCATAATGTTATACAAAAGACGAAAAAAATGATTTTTTGTGGGTTTTTGTTCATAAAGGAAAAAACCCGCAATGTGTTCAGGTAATTCATTAATCATGTCTATGCAAGTCACTAATCATGTTCAAACTATGAATTCTATTTTAGCGGGATAGGTTAAAACCACCAGTTTTCAAAAAAAAAAAAGTCATACATTCAAAACCACCGCCTCAATCAGGCCCTGCAATGGTTGTTTCTAACTCTGCTTCTCATCCAAACATACATGCTCTTTTTAATATACATTTTCATTCTTATTTACATGATTAAAATTGTTTTTTCATATTAGTGTGTGTGTAGCGGATGCGCTATCAGGGCGTTTTGGCCCCCATAGCGCCGGGGATCACCGCCCCCCAAGCGATATGGGGGCGTTATGGCTTGCAGGGTCATGGAGGTGGCGGGCGCGAAGACTGACATGTGGAGGATCGGTTGTTGTTGGGGATGAAGAAAGGGGAAGGGGTAGGTGGGGGAAGGGTTATATTATAATAATAAAATAATAATAATAAAAACAATAAAAAGCATCAAGACCCATCAAACTCACGCACCACTACACACCCATTTTCCTATAAAGCCCCTCATACTACTTTATAATATTTTATTCCCATAAAGCCCCATAAAGCCCCTCCCATTACTTTATAATACTTTATTCCTCATAAAGCCCCATAATGCCCCTCACTATATATGCCCTTATAGTACATTAATTCTATATTACACCATAACACATATTTTATCACTTCATATTAAAATTTATCTATCCCAGAAAGCTTCCGGGATATAATTTAGTACACCATGTTATGTTATACATTACAACATATCTAATGACCGATTTAAAGATTTTGTCTAACGGTTTACAAACTGATTTTAGCATGACAACCAATGATGGCAACACTTATTTCACAAGGCATACATACACGACCATGACTCCATCACTTATGATCATAACCTAATACTTTTGCATGTTCTTTCCTTCATAGGATCATGAATTACTAGGATACAAAATCATTATGTAATGTTCAAGATGAACCAACATCAACAATCTTAGAGCTCTTTACCCGTGACCGGCTCAGTTCTTGGATTCCCAACCACTTTCGTATGTATTCAAATACAATTTCATCTCTTAGTAGTGCCCGGTGAGCACCCGGGATTCCTACTCGCTCTATTGCTTTAAATCCATCTGCCTGTACATCACATTTCAGTCAGGATATTAGACAACCTTTTACACACGAAATACTCTTTTGTAGATGTGTAAAGATCGGATGACATGTCAAAATTGGTCCTCGTTTTTAGAAAGGACCATACTAGCTGGGTTGGGATGACCCATAAACACTTAGTTTGTCCATTTTTCTGAGATTCTTTTTATAGATAATTATGATAGGACTCAAAATATTGTTGCAATAATAATCTACATCTTTGGATCAAACAATTTACGACGTTGTACATAAAAAACTGACTTGGGAGTTTGGACGGCTCTCAATCCGTGCATATTTTAATTAAACTTATTTATTTGACCTGTTTCGAGATTACAAAACGGGTCAGAATTACCACATTTACTTTTGTAGTCAAATCTGCTAATGCAGTGTTCAGTTATAAATCAGCTTTGTTAATAAAGTCAAACTTGGGTCATCACTCGATCTTGAATATTTCGATAAATAAATTATCAAATTTGAAGTTATCTATCTGATATGTCTGACCCAAAATTTTTAAAAGGGAAAGGCACATAAACACACACAATATATATGATATTTAAGTAGGGATAATACCATTGCAGACTCGGCAGGGACTGTTCCATCTCCGTCCACATATGAGTATTCAGGCTGCACAAACGAAAACAATAAACTTTTCATAAAACGAGCATACATTAGATGTTCACGGGTCAAAACAGGCTGAACTAAAAATATACATAAATGGATTAAATGGTTAATTAATGGATTTAAATTACTTACCAATGTATGGCATATCTCAGATGGATCGTTAATCGGATCAGTTTCTGAACCATAACTGTAGCATAGTAAGAATTTCAGCACACACATTTTAATCCGAAAACACAAAACATAAACATCATAACCATGAAGTAGCAAAAAAACTAATTACTTCACTTTTTGTAGTTAATTGTAACCAACTTTAGCCCAAAATTCATCTGGGGAACCAACTTAGTTTACACCCATAAAAACCCTACAAATTCTTATAAAATTTATTTCAAGATTCAACCATGTCACCAGGTAAAGGGTTTCTCGATGCCATGCCAACGAAGTCAAGATTTTCAAGGTACGAGAGGTAATTTTTCACATCAGCATTTTGATCAAGCCACCTATATGGACTAGATTAAACTGAAACTTTTCAAAGTTCAGACGGTTTCTTATGGGTGAAAATAAAGTTGATTACCTGAAATAAAAATTGAACAAAAGTTGGTTATGTATTTATGCATTTAGAACGCAATCTTTCTTTATCGCATTGATTTAAAACTTACAAAACATCAAAAGGTGTATCCAAAGATGTGCCATAAATGTTGTAGAACTCTATCCCTTCGGGTAGCTGCACACTGTTTAACATCTTACGTGTAGTAGCAGCCCATTTGTAGATATCATGATTGAATGGCAAAGGTATGGTCTTCTTGTTATATTCTATCTGTCACAGTCGAAGAAACCAAAAGATTTGACATTTGATTAGATGTAGTCATTAACCTTGGTATCATCCAACTGAACCCTACAAGGCTACCGTATCATACACCCTTGAGAATGTAGGAAACAAGAATATAGCCTATTTCTTGGTTTAAAAATCATGAGACGCTCCGAGGTGTTTAGGTCCCAAAATCCGAGGCGCGAGGCATTGCTTTATTTACAACCAGAGCTTGTGTCTCTCTCCTTTGTTACCAAACCTTTCATAAATTCTTAGATTTGTTGACATTTCAGCCTCCCACAGGTAGGGGTGTAAACGGGCCGAGCCGAGCCTGAGCTTGACTGGGCTCGAGCTCGGCCCATCATGCTTTTGTGAAGCTGGAGCTTGAGCTCGGCTTGGTTCGAGCCTAATACTTTGAGCTCGAGCTCGGCTCGAAAGTAAAACCCAAGAGCTCGAGCTTGGCTCAGCTCGGCTCGAAATCTTAGAACAATTTTAAAGGAGCTAAACGTTCTGCATGAACTTGCGTCGATAGCTTAAACGAGCGAAAGCTCGGCTCGATCGAGCTTTTTACCGATCTGATCCCGAGTAGCTCTCGAGCCGTTGCGCATCATTTACACCCCTACCCACAGGCCTTATTTTTGACAAACTTTAAAACCAAGGTCTCTTTATCTTGAGACATGAGAGATGAACTATCAATAACCAGTATATACTGAGAGTTTTGACTTTTTGGGTCAACTTACTGACTAAAAAAAAGTTTCAAATAATGGGTATTGGAGTAAGTGGTGTTTATAGTAAAAGGATTGAAAGCAAGCACCTCATTGTCTTTCAATGCTTCTACAAACAGGTCCACACATCCAGATGTGCCATAAGTTTCCTTTTTGACCAAATCTTGTCCATTTTCGGAATCGTTTCTCCAGACCACAATTTCAGGTTGCTTTTTCCATTTGAACTCGGGATTAGGCAGCATTTCATAGATCGATGGACATTCTACCAACTGAAAACAAAAAAGAAATTGATGGATATATCTTTTTATAGCTAATTATTTTCTCATATGGGGCAATTTATCATATCTAGCTCAAAGAAAAGTAGTGTACAATCTTCAAAAGTTTTTTTACTCAAATATTCTGATTATTACTACAAAAACATTATTTTTGTAATCACTACTAACATATTGTTCATCTACAAACTCATATAAATTTGAAATGCTTTTTGTTTTCGGGTCAAAACCGATATCTTTGGACCCATAACAAAAGGACGCTTTCAACCAAATACATTTTAAATTGTTACACAGCCTGGGCTCTTGCCACCTCTAAATTAAGTATCTATACAGAAACATTAGTACATTACCAGTTGATGCATTGACCACCTTGATACAAAGAAGTAGCCTTCAATTCCGTCCACAAATTGTAATCCAGTTAGTAGAGAATCATTGATGCATCCTGGTGCACCTATTACATATTAACATTAACATTAGCTAGCTCAAATTTTGACCTTTTGATGTCATGCACAATATGTTAAAAATGCAAAAATAAATAAGTAAACTGATATGAATTTCTCACTATACCTAAACATTTAGTAAAGAGGTGATATGTTTGTGTCTATAAGTCGGATCATTATGGAACTTGGATGATAATAAATCCATGCGCTGTTTTGGCAAGCTCTAAAACCTTTTACCATTAACAATTTCTATGTTTGTTCATTTAGGTAGTTTGACTTGAAATACCATGAGTAACAAAAGGAGGCTTATCACCATTTACAACCTGCCCGTAAACTTGGATGATTCAGGGTGCAATTTACCAACTCATTTTAGCAAAGTATATGCTGGTGTCTACTACTAAATTAGCAACACACAATTGTATGTGACTCACAACTTGAAGACACTGTTATGATATAACTCAAGATATAGCAGTAATTTTCTACTAGTTCTAAATCATATTACAACAATCAATATCAGAGCATGTGAAGCACTTCAAAATCCAATAAAAATAAAAAAAATAAAAAACCCCGAAAAGAAACGTTTACCTTGGAAAGGGGTTGCAATGGTTATCCACTTATTCACGTACTTAGCAAACACCTATAGCAACTACACATGTGTCATGTTCTTCAGGGCACTATGAAGTATATTCTCATCATAGTATCATATACACACAATAAGAACTAAAAAGAAGTTCATACATCAGAATGGAGCGATATGAAACATGAAACTAACAATCCACCCATCGAGTGCGATATAAGGTTGACTTTTCTTCCCCCCGAAGCTTCATATGCCGTCTCCAGCTTTTCCTTGAGGCCATCCATAGACTTGTCAATTCTGCCAACATTACAGTAACAGGGAGGGTTACTCTCTAGGACAACTGTTATTTTGTTTTTATTTTTTTTAAGAGTCAACTAAGCGGACATACTGATGTATCTTAAGGGGTGTTTGGATGTGTGGTTTGTAAGCTATCAGGTGATTGCAAACGAACATCAAAGCTTTATCCACTGAAAGCTATAGTGAAGTACCTATTGCTTTGGCGAAAATCATATCCATAGCCAAACAATGTGGTTCCTTTCTTGTATCCACAATTAACAAGCATATCAATCATGTCATGAAAATGGTATACATCCGTCACGTGCAAACACTTTATCCACTGAGATCCCACAAAAAACATATGAAATAATAGTTTTGTCAAAATTTAACTTGTAAATTAGAATCAACAAACCGGCCATATCATGACAAGAAAAAACTTACATATGAGGGATCCAGAATATCGATGGCATAAAGTCCATAATCATCTTGTGGAATAACAATATCAGAACTATCATCCAGTGCTTCAGTATAGCCTAAAATTCCCATTATACCAGATTAACATAACTCCCAAATCTTGATTAGCACATAACTAATGTAGTAAGGCCGTAAGGGCATGGGCGGAGGTATGCACATAACTACGTAGTCATGGGACATCAATGTTTTCCTAACCATATATAGACATGTATGCATGGTTTTTACAAGTAACATAAATGTTTTTTGGACGATGACTGCTATAGTTTCGAAAAATAAATATACCCATTAACCCCAAATCTCAAAAAAAATAGTTCAAACATTTTCGATGTTTACCCGTTATAAATCTCTCGAACCTTTAGCAATTCATCCCATTCCCCTTGTGTAACATTACTAATGTAAAATTAAACCCAACCCAACCCAATTACAATTAAATGAGCCCAATTCTAATTAGATATAAAAAGAAAAACCCTTTACAAGCCCACTCCCACTATTGAGCCCATTTCCAATAAAAAAGAGTTCACTAGTCCAGGACTTGGGATAAAAAGAGTTCTTCCAACAAGTTTTGCTCAAATATGTAATGCAAACATTTCCAAAAGATAAAAACTTGCCACGAACAAATATAAGTAGTTTTTTTATTCGTAAAGACCACCAAATTTATATTATATGTTTTTTTTAATTTTTAATGACCATCTTTTTTCATTGTATCGTACTTTTATTATGTTATGAACCTTACCCACCCGAACCATTGAACGGATCAGAAAATATTTATGTCACGTGCTATTTATTTGAAGTATAGTGACACCATTGGAAAAATTAATCCGCCAATGGTTATGGGTAAAAAAAATCAGGGGGGTAGGTAAGACGAAGAACCTATGAAAGATATGTGGCCATAAATAAATCTTATAACTCGGCTTTTTCCAAAAGGAGAAAAACAAAACAAAAGAAAACTACACATGACAACCACATTTTAAACACATCATATGACTAAACTGGTGTTTAGATTTGCTTTTAGAATCCAATATTCAATAACCAGACTACATAATCAGCATTAGATTAACCCAAAAGGAGAAAATTATATGCTTTGTTTTCAAACACAAATTAAAACATACAAAACATTTAATCAAAAGAAAAAAAAACCATAAATAAATGTTTTAAAGAGAAAGAAAGTAGACAAACAAACCAACCGGTATCAGGATTATAAATGGACCAAACTTTCTTTCTAAACTCCAAATCAGCAAGAAAAATACGGACCCAAACACGGGTCGTGAACCCGAACCAGCTCTTGGGCTTTGAATTTAAAATAGACCCACCAACGCCGGTTACCAGAAGAACCGGGTCAAGATCTTCATTGGAGCTCTGATTATTGAAACACCACCACTTTCTGTTTCTTCCCACCATTGTACCACGTTTCTATGCCGGGCAGTTGCAGTGTACGGTTACTAGTATTATTTATTTATTATGTATTTATAGTTAGTTGATCAAGGGAAGAAAGACGTAGAAAAGTGTGGCACCACGATTTGTGATGACTCATTGGGTGATGTTGAAATATTATCCGTTTTAATTTAATATTTAATATTTAATATTATTTCTCAATTCTACCACTAACACGTTTTCGTATGATTATCTATCGAGTTAATAGCCAAAATCGTCACTGAGGTTTTTTCACTTTTGTCACTTCAGTCCAAAACCCAAACCTTTTAAATCTGAGTTCTTATACTTTACATTTTTTTTGCCACATTCGTCCCTTACACTAACCTAGTTAACTTATTTCGTTAAGTTGAGGGGTATTTCTGACTTTTTGCCTACGAAATCGAGGGCATTTTAGACATTTGTATACTTTGGTTATTTTAATTTTTTTATTTCTTTTTTTAGCCTTCAAATAAAATAATAAATAAATAAAATAATAAAAAACTCATCTTGACCAACTCCATGGATTTCACAGATCTAGAAGATACCTCCATGAATTTACAACCATTATCATCATTCGTTACAATCAGAGTAACACCCGTGTTCATAATCCTTACAAAGGGAACCTTACAACCATTATCATTCCCAAATCTTAGTAACTTACAAATATATACACACACTTCATAGAGAGAGAAAGAGAGTGAGTAAGAGAGAGAGAGAAGGAGAAGCCGAAGAGCTCCTGCCGCCGCTGATGGGTCAGATCTGTCCCGAAGGTAAAACCCCTTTTTCTATTATAATATTAAGGAAACAGTGGTGGATTATTATTGAAGATAATGGTGACAGTGGGGTTTGCTTGGTGGTAGGTAACAATGGTGCGGTGGTGATGATGATTGAGGGTTACCAAGCTATTAAGTGATGATGTTGATAGTGGTTATCGAGGTGGGTTCTGTGGTGGACACAGGTGACAGTGGTGGTCTCAGTGGTTCACGGTGGGGAATGGTGGATGGTGACTGGGTAGGATGGGTGGTGGTGGTGACTAGTTTTTATAAAAGAGACAGAGCTCACAAAAGAGGTGGGTCCACCCAATAAAAAATATTAAAAAAAATGTTCAGGCAAAAAGACATAAATGCCCCTCAACTTAACGAGATAATTTAACTGGGTTAGTGTAAGGGACGAATGTGGCAAAAAAAATGTAAAGTATAAGAACCCAGATTCAAAAGGTTTGGGTTTTGGACTGAAGTGGCAAAAGTGCCCAAACCTCAGGGGACGATTTTGGCTATTAACTCCTATCTATCTATCTATTATAACTAGGTGAAATCCTGCCTGAAAACACGAGAAGACTATATCATATTTTAAGGGTTGTTTACTAAAAATAGCATTAGGAAGCCAATCATCTGTTGTAAGGAAAACCTGTTTAGTAACATTTGTTCCTTTCACGATACCAGTTAATAGTTATGATCGGATGTTTAATACTGAAAGGTGTTACAACTACGGAAAGATAAATCAACAGACGGATTAAAACTCTGTTGAGATAACACATATTAAAAACAAAAAGAGGATCCCCTAAATATCAACCCCTTTACTTCATTTGCACATAAATGCAGTCACAACTAAACAAAACTTTAAACATCTAAAAAAATATATAAATACATGAACATCTAGGTGAAACCCCATGTGAAACACGAGAAGACTATATCTCTTTTTTTTAAACAATTAGTCACCAAAATATAAAAAAACATAAACAGACCAACGACTATGGTCTGTTTAGATAATTGAATTTATAATTTGGTTTTTACTAAATAGACCATAGTTGTTGGTCTGTTTATGTTTTTTATATTTTGGTGACTAATTGTTATAAAAAAGATATAGTCTTCTCGTGTTTCACATAGGGTTTCACCTAGATGTTCATGTATTTATATATTTTTTTTTAGATTATCTAGAGTCAGTTAAGGAGATATTTCTAAAACCTCTGTTACTACAAACAGTTGTTGATTCAAACAGATGATCCTCAAACAGTTTCCTTCAAGCAGATGTTGCCTTAAACCCTTGGTACTAACAATGACATCACAATTACAATTTCAAAATTCTTCATATAAATTTACATAAAGACTGATCAACCTTTGTCGACCTAAAATAACCATATTTAGAACTACAAAATAAAGAGTCAATAAGTTAATACATTTAAGATCATCAATAATTTCATTCAATAAAAACGGAAAATAACATTATTCATTATAAAACAAAAATACATAATAATAGATAAAACAAAAAACAGAATAAACCTACTTAAACGAAAAAAATTAAACATAACATAACTAATCTGAATCTACTTCGTCTGATGACTGATCATCATCAGATGCAGGCAATTCCATTTCTTCTTGTTCAACTTCCTCCTACAACGTAATTATACTTGATTGAATCATTCGTTCAAGATCCAACACTGCTGTAGTTCGATTAATGTTAGCCATCCCGACTTCCATCAATTCCTGCAGGAACTCCAAACCATTGGAGTTTACTATCTCATTTTGATGGTACATTTTTACCGAACCATCATCAAAATTCACCGATACGCTACTAATCGATTCGGCGTAAAACCACCTCACCACATGCAGCAGCTCTTCCTCTTCGTGTTCTCCAAACTTGATATCTAACTTTCCCTGTAATCTGAATTCTTGAAAACAACAAAGTTCCCTTGTTTTTCTAACTTCATAAACTTGCCGTTGGAATTTATCATCCATTTCCAGGATGGCTTTCCTTGACCCAAATACGAAACGCGTGTTATCGCTCATATCAACCATGTAACGACGACGGAATTCATCGAAAAACCAATAAACAACTTGTGCCATTTTGAATGGATTTTTTTTCTAGAAGTGTAATCGATAGATTATTTCAGATTGATAATTACAATCAATAGAAAAAATTACTTAAATACAAATAAAATACCGCGTGAGTTTAATAAATCGAGTTTCAAGGTTGTCATTATTATTTATCACTCATGACTCTTAATATTCTACGCTGAATTTCATTAGAAAACAAAACACTGTTTTATTATATTTTAAGGTCTGTTTACTAAAAACAACATTAAGAAGCCAATCGTTTGTTGTAAGGAAAATTTGTTTAGTAAGATCTGCTCCTTTCACGATAGCAGTTAATACTTAATAGTACTAATCAAAGGTTTTTGTGGGTTGAAAAGGAGATAAGTTATAAGTTAGAATTTGTAAGCTTTTTATTAAGGGTATGTTTGGCAAGAAGCTTTTAGAAGCTTTAAGCTTTTAAGAAAAAACTCCTACTTAATAAAAAGCCTTGTTTAGTTGAAGGAGCTGGAAGCTTTTAGGTTAGAGAAAAAACTCTATAGTGAAAAGCTACTAGTACTAACGTTTAAGAAAAAGCTCTACTAGCTACAAGTTTTTAATTAATAAATGACACAAATACCTATTCTATTTTAAAAATAAAATAAAAATCTTCTTTACAAGCTTTTAATTATGCATTTTATTAAAAGCTCCAGCTACTCTGCCAAACACCAAAATATATTTAATATTTAAAAAGCTTTCAGCTATCAGTTTCGAGCTATCAGCTTACAGCTACCAGCCACCAGGTAGTTTTGCCGAACATACCTAAGTCAATAAGAGCCAAACATGGCGGGATAGACCAAGTTTTTACTCGAAACGCCGTGTGTGTCGCTCCGGTAGCACAGTGTTCCTTTTACCGTCGTCGTACATACCCACCGTCGCCTCACCACCACTTTACCCCCACTCCAACCACCGTAAACCATAACTACCGTCCTTCAAATGATGATGATAAATCCCACTTCTCTCACCCGTCCTACACATCTCCATTTCTCCTCCCAGCTTTGTTCTCTCCGCCGTAACAATCCTCTCTCTCTACTTTCTCTCTCTACACTCCCCCCTCCTTTCTCCTCCCTCCTTCGTTCCAATTCCTCCAATCCTCTTCCTACCAGTATAATAAATGTTACTGCTAAAGATAATGCTGCATTTGAAAATTTTGATGTCCAAGTCACAACCCCAAGGTTTCCGTCTCATGCTTTTCCGATCAGATTAAGCTTAAGCGATCAGGCTTTCTTTCTTTTAACGTTCATAGCTTGCACGGTTATTCTTCTATATCCTTCTCTTTTTTTTCCTATTAGTTATTGTTATTCGTTAATGATAATTCTATTAGGTCATTAATTAGGGTTGGAAGAAGTGAAATTAATTGGAGTTGGGCTATTGTTGATGACAGATTTCAAGTGTTTGTTTTCAGCTTGATTGGAATTTGGTGCGTAATTAATGCTTAGTGTTTTCATGTATGCAGGCTACTGCGTCCTTTGTCGGTTTTGTAACGGCAGCTGTTCCAGCACTATATGTAAGATTTTGGCTTTATTTGTCTGATAACTTGTTTTTATATTTAGTTTTGGTTTTATCAAGTGTTGTTTTGTGTTTGCATCTTAAATGTGTGGTTTGTATGCGGGAACGAAATTAGTTTTGCATATATGTTACTGATTGATGGCAAGAGTATGGTTAATTGCAGCTTTACAGTATACCTTCTGCTTGAAGAATATTAGAGCATAAGTAGTTTTTAGGGGATCATGGATGCTACACTCTGTAGTTATGGAAAAAATGTAAATTGTTATGGGGACTTGGTTTGGCTATCTACAAAGATAACTTTTGTGGATATTATTGATTTTTTTGTGTTACCTTTTACTAGATATTGTCACCAAAGCGTGCTTTTAGTTTTAGGGGTAGATGCAAATGCAAAGACTTGTCACAGAGTTTCCAATGCAAAATTTCCTTGGCCAAACCTTCTTCATTAGTGACCTTACTTAGATGAAGAAATCAAAATCAACTAACGGTTGTTTTTTGGAGAAATGCGAAAGAATTGAAGTGTATGCTGAAATTTTAGGTGTTGGTGATAGCGCAGGGGATTATAAGACTTTTAAGGTAACAATGCTGAGGCTGACAGTTAAATTGAAGCATTGAACTCTAAGGAGCAAAATGCTGATACCTAAGCACTATATGCTTGTGAAACTGCATTTTTTTATCCTAAATTATTGCAATGATTTACATAAATTTGAATGATATGAATTAGTTACAGCAGAAATATATTTTTTAAACACTTAGTTGCAATTAGGAAGGCGGCTCCCTATAAAAGTGGAAAGTGATAACATAGATGTGAATGTTCTTCCACTTACTCTCAGGTGGTATATTGGTTGATCGATGAAATTTGATGAGTTCTTTGTAGGTTTTGAACTAGATGTGCTGCACAAACTGATTAGCTAGCCTAGGTCCCTAGAGTAAGTGAGTCACTTTTGAACGTGACTGGTTGTAACTGTGTTTTTACCATTTGATGAAGCCATGATTCATGTAGAGTACATGGGTGTAAAAAGGGAAACAACATCCTTAATCACCTCTAAATCGTGTTTAAATAGGTGAAGGTCTAAATAACTCCAAATATATCTAAAGCCCTTTCTTAAATTGAAACATAGCTATCAATTTTACTAAACTGGCTACATATGTAGTTGAGAATTGAGATGATGACTTGGTTACTATATCTATGAGCTATATGGAGCCCAATTGTGTATGTGCTGAGTAGAAGAATTATTACATGCATTTTTAAGAACAATGTGGTGATGAGTGAGATGGAAATTCACTTCAATATGTACCCGTTCTTCTAATGGAAAGCTTGATTCTTGATTACATGGATTGTAGACTTAGTTTTCATCATACCATGGGATAGTCTCATCAGTTTATCCAAGCTGGTCAGCATTGTCTCATCAACGATCTTAGTCATCGATCAATACACCATTTTTGGTGCCCATTAGCCACACATTGGGTTTTTATACAATTAAACTTAGTATCAAGATGAAAATACAATTTATATCCAACATGCTGCACTTCAAGACAGTCTGGAGCTCCACATGTCATTTTTTTGGATAACTTACATTTCCTCTTGTATATCTTGAGTCATCTTGACAACTGGCCTTTTTATTTGATCAAAGCAGAGAAGCTCGCCTTCTTGTTACCCAACAGCAAAAATCTGTCAGGCCCCTAATCTTATAATGAGAATCAATATTGGTGGTGGGTGATTCTTAACTTATTTCTCTTATATACATTTAAAACAAGGTGTAGTCATATTGCAGGTTGCTTATTTTCTCTCACGTCACTTGTTGGTAGCGACATTTGTAGTATTCTAGTACGATGTCATGACAATAATAACCCACTATATTATTAGCAGCTATGTTTAATAATGTTTTTTTTATTTCATCTCTGTATGCTGATGTTGCATAATAATAGTATGTTATTCTTTGGTCACCTGGTGTTGCTTAATCATCAAAGCAAAATGCACCACATAGTTGTGTTTGTGTGACCATATTATATTAGGAATTAAAATTAGAGCCTGGTATATTTTGGTCAAAGTAGTCGAGTAACATAGTTGTGTGTGCTTGACAGGCGATGAGTAGAACTGCAATTGCTGTTGCGAAGTTGGCAGATACGGCTCGTGAGGAGCTTCCTAGTACAATGGCTGCAATCAGGCTTTCTGGCATGGAAATCAGTGATCTTACCCTCGAGCTTAGTGACTTGAGGTTAGCGCACACCGATAATGTTTTCTCTTATTGGTTGTCATTTTCTTTTAATTCGCAAAAGGATATCGGTTTTCTGTTATGGGGATGTCCTGCATCAGTTGCAACATCCCATTTCACGGTACAGTGTGAAGTTAACATTACCTATTTGATGCCCATTCTGATAATGTTAAATAATTGATTGTATTATTTTCGGCTCACAAGATTCCTTTACATTGTCAGTATAATAGTATTTTACACATATTAGTAACAGCCAAATATTTGCCCTAATGTTTCATCATTAACCTTTCAATGGGACCCTGATTTACTCATCATCATCTTAACTTTTGGTTCAGCCAAGAGATCTCTGATGGGGTAAACAAGTCTGCACAAGCTGTGCAAGCAGCAGAAGCTGGAGTCAGACAAATTGGTTCATTGGCTCGACAAAAAACTATGTGTATGCATTCAACCCTTCCTTGTTCATCAGAGGTACAAAATGGGTTGAATACATGGGCTGGGTAACTTGTCAAAACGGGTAGTTTTCTGCACGTGTGAAAACAGGCTGGGTTAAGTTAATACACTTTTCGCCTTATTTTTTTGAACACTTGTATAATTAATATGTTAGAATAAAAACCTCATAAATTTGTTGACATTGAACCTTTTTTAGCTATATTTTGGGTTTACCAAATTTGATTCATTAGAAACAGAACATCATGAATTTGTTGAAATTGGCACCTCTATTTTCTTTCAAATCATGTATGAGACTCAAATTTCTGGCTTCTTGTTTTATATACAACAGCGATGATTGAGGAACGAGCAAACCTTCCTGTGATCTCAATACAACCCGTTGTTGCTGGAGTGGCCAAGAAGACTTCGCAGGCTGTAAGCCATGCCAGTAAAAGATTTATGAATATCATACATGGAGGTGAGTCCACAAGTTTAGGAGATGAAAGAATCGACATCTAACGATCAATAGATCTGCTTTGCAAGCCATGATGCATAAACCCTGAACCCTGATGGAAATGTTTGTTAAAATTAACAATTTATAGTTGTAACAAAACCACGTTTTTGTATATATTCTTTTGAAATCCGTACCAAAAGGTTTAAACTCATCTCTTTTGATTCTAAGACCGGGTGTAGTCGAGCGCTATTGGGGCGTTTTTTTGCACTATAGCGCCCCATAACGCCCCCAACACCATTACAGGGGGGCGCTATGGGGAAAAAAAAAGCCCAAGCGTTTTAAATATAGCGCCGGACCTCACCACCACCATCCAATCATATCCCTCCACCTCACTCTCTCTCTCCTCCTTTTTCACTTTATTGTTTTTTTATTGTTTTTTTATTTAAAATAGAAACAAAATAACGCCCCCCACCACTACACCCCTATTTTGAATTAAACCCCCATGCTGACTCAGCAGCCACGTGGACCAATCAGAAAGGGGGGCTCCATATATAAAGCCCCCCACTACACATGGTCTAATATAGAAGACTTTGGTCATTAAAAATTTCCGAAGACCGGAAAAACCCTTGATTAGTGTACATTAATTTGATTGTTAACCGGTACAACTCCTTTTGAAGTTGTAAGTGAAGACATCAATCAATCATACACAGTATATCCCACGAATAGTAAAAACTATCGGTAGGGTCAGGGGAGGGTGAGATGTAGGCACACCTTGCCTCTATCCATAAGGATAGAGAGGCTGCTTCCAAAGAGACCCCCAGCTCAAAAAAGAGAACATAATACTGGCAAACATACAAGTAAAGAGACAAGTACCACAGGGATATTCCGCTATCGGCTAACGGACCAAGAGCAGGAATAAGCTAGTAAGATAGTGCATAGAAATCTATTACATTGAACATCATACAAACATGTATACGAGACGACAACCACATGCAAGTTTCACATTACTCAAGAAAACAAGATAAATAGATACATAAATCAATATAGGTTTAGAAATCTTATAGTTAAGGTCTCCTAATAAACGGCTATGCTACCTAAGTGACAAATCCTAAAAGTCACTTACTCTAATCCTACTTCTCTACGAACTCCTATCTTGGACCATGTCCTCAGAGAGACGCAACTCTATGAAATCAACAAATTCTTCATACGAGAGCTTTGAGGATCATGGTGTATCGTGTGGAGAAGTTACACACAACACATCCGTTGTCGTATGACCCCCCTCCCCCAATCATAGTTATCAAAGGCGTGAAGCGCACTCAAGGCGTTTAGGCTCCGCCTGTGGCCTAGGCGAGAAGCGCAAAAAAAAGCGTGGGCCTGAGAAAAAAAAGTGCAAATAAAAGAAATAAAAAAAATCACCAAATCATTACAATTAACAATCATCCTATAAATAATATAAATATAAATTGGCTAATTTAGCCATACATACTATTAACGCACCTTTGATAACTATTTAGTAGACAAAATCAGTTGATGGTAAATCAATGAGTTGAGATGTTTATATATTGAAGAATAATTTAATATCTATAAGTGTTTTGAAAATCAAATATGTATATAAAAAAAGATTTAATTGACATTTATATATATATCTCTATAAATTGGTATGTATTGGTCGATTATATTAGTCAGGGGATTAGGTTTTAAAAATCAGACCGTGACTTTTTTTATCTAGGAGGGAAAAGCGGAATCTGGTGGCTTATAGGAAATTGGTTGCCTAGGCGGTCAATGCGATGACTTTTGATAACTATGCCCCCAATGCAACCGAACAAAAATCGGAGGAAACGACATGTCAATTCTTGGGTGTGGTGTGGTGTTATTGGTGACCAGAAGTGGGTTTTTAAAGGGTAATTGATTGGGTGTGGTGTGGTGTTGGTGGTGACCGGAAGTGGTTCTTTAAGGGGGTAATTGATGGGTGTGGTGTGGTGTTGGTGACGACTAGAAGTGGGTATTTATAGGGAAATTGGGTGTGGTATGGTATATTATAATATTATTATTATAATTTATTAATCTTATTATTTTTCATTAGTTAAAATGACCATGTTGTTATTATAAATATATTTAACACCCAACAAATTGTACTGTAAACATTAATTGCATTTTGTCCTTTTCCTCTTTCTTTTTCTTTTTCATTTTCATTTTTTTAAGTTCAAACACTTTTCTACTAATATATATATATATGGTTTTATAATAAATTACAAATGGCTTGGTGATGGAGTAGTTTGTGGTGTATTTGTGTTATTTGAGGTCTCAGGTTCGAATCCTGGGATTTTTTTTTACAAATACTTATTTATTAATAAATATATATGATTTCATAATAAGTTACAACATGGTTTGGTGGTGGAGTGGTTTGTGGTGCATTTGTATGGTTTGAGGTCTTAGGTTAGAAACATGGGAATGGCAAGGTTTTTTTTAAAGGCCCAAACACTTTTTTAGTAATGATTATATATGATTTCACAATAAATAACAACATGGCTTAGTGGTGGAGTGGTTTTTGGTGCATTTCTATTGTTTGAGGTCTTATGTTCAAAACATGGGAAGGGCAAGAGACGACTACTTTTTTTTGTTTGAGGTTTTTGTAAGGCGCGCAAAGCGTGCCTTGAAACACACTAGTTGTTATTATTATTATTATTATTATTATTATTATTATTATTATTATTATTATAACGAAAAATGTCACTTTGTAAGAAACGTAAAATAACTAAGGTGGCTGTTTCGGGCCGCAGTATATGGTAGTCGGACCCGGTGTTACGGCCCCAAATAGTGCATGTTTGTAGACCTCAGGCGATATAATGTGGAATAAAAACCTACGCTATATGAACGCGTTACGAACTCGCAAGCACGTGCCTAAAACGTTCAAAATGTACATTTTTCATGAATGCACTAATAATCATATCAATAATATTATTAATTCACACCCTTGTTGCAAAACTCGCTAGGCGCTACCAACTTGGCCGACTGGGGAGTTGCGAGTACTAGGCCTAGTCGGGCGAGTACTCGGGGGTCGAATCGGCTTATGCGGGGATATTCAGAATATTCGGCCAACTCAGCTACACTCGGTGATCCACCCTGTAGCGAGTACTCGACGAGTAATCGGTCAACTCGGACGACTTTTGCAACTATGATTCACACAAAACAAAAATAATGCGTACGAAAAATATCACTTTTCAGGAAAGGTAAAATGACTAAAGTGGCTGTTTCGGGCCGCCGTATCTAATTGTCAGATTCGGTGTTACAACCCCAAACAATGCACGTTTGTAGACCTTAGGAGATATAACAATGTGGAATAAACACCTACGATATCCGAACGTGTTACGGACTCCGATACTGTAACACACCGACCGATGGCGGAATCATTAAGGTGCACGATAGTGACGATTGTTCAATAACTCATGATACTAAATTGTAAATATTGATACATTAAATTTAATAGTTTATTACATTAAGGTAAAATACAAAAGATACAATGATTCTAAATCAACAAGCTAAAGAGTCCAAACTGAAATTCAAATGGTTCCAAAATCTACATATAAATCCAAAGGCTTAAAGAATATGTCTCAAAATCAACCTGAAACATGTACGAAAATAGTATTTGTCAATACAACGAATTGTATTGGTGAGCATACCCTATTTGCATTCATATATATAATAGATTCGAAAGTGCTTGCAATTCATGTGCTATACAATTTGCTATTATGTAACTAAGTTGTACAAATGTTCAAAATCAAACCTATAAGAATCAAGAATAAAAAAATTTAAGTGTCAAGAATCACATAACAATGACCAAGGGCTTCCCATCGAAAGGGTAAATCAATCAAGGGATATAAATCATAGTACTATTAATTGTTATGTTCGGCTCCACACGAATTAATGATTTCGACAAGGCATAAGTACACACAATTAAACATAAGGCAAACACGTAAGGCCCATATATGAATTGCATTTGTGAATATTGTGATTAGACATATTTAAGTGAGTGAGTAAATAAGCGTACATGAATCACCCCAAAAGTGTGAAAACGTAAAAGGGGAAAATATACTCACTGTTTGCGTAGGGATTTGATTCTACCAAACGGTGAGAGTTTAAATAATAAAGATCCCAAAGGATTAACCTAAAGGAATAACAATTTATAAGAGAATGATATTAAAATCTAAGGTATCGAAGATTGGGCACATAGGGTTTCATAGACTAGATTTAGGGACTATAGGGTTTTTGAATTAAACCCTAATTGGTTTCAAATAATGTTAATAAAATTTATAAATAAGATATCTTTTTTTTTAATTATTTTAACTTATGAAGTTGTGTGAGATAATTAAATTTACAAATAACAAAGTGACTTGAATTAGAAATATTTGATTTTTTACGCAAATAAAATATAAATTAAGAGTGAAAATTAATAATAAATCAAATAAATATAAAAAATTCAAGTAAAGTTTATTATGAGATAAAAAAAATATTCCAGAATTATTAAACTCAAAATTTTGATATTCTGGTATTTTAAATTGATTTATTATTAACAATAATGAAATAATTAGGTAATAAATACAAATAAAGTGAAAAAAATATTATTTTCATTTTTGAACAGTTGTTTATATGTGTTATAAGTCGGAAGATAATTTTATGATTTGTTTTCCTTAATATGGATCTTAAGAGAACCAACCCCTCTTTGAGAACTGAGAGAACCATTCTGGACCACACATTTCATATAAAGGCAAAAAAAAAAAAATTCTGATTTAATCGCACATTTAATTTATGCAAGAATTTTTTTATTGTATTTTTATTTATACATATGTGTATATAGCATTTTCAGCTATACATATGTGTATATTTCAGTTATACATATGTGTATATTGAAAAAAATACAGAAAAATAAAAAAAAATTCCTGCATATAAAGAAGCGATTAAAGCAATTTTTTTCTTTTTTGCCTTAGAGAAATTTATGGTTCAGAGTGGTTCTCTCAGTTCTCAATTTGGCCAAAGGTTTTCATTTGAACCAAATCCTTATTTTCCTTATTATTTTTATCTAAAACAGAATTTAATTGAATTAAATCAATTAAATTTAATTAAATGTAATAATGGGTAAAAATAATATTTTTAAAGAAAGTAAAATTAGCAAAATGTTTTATATAGTTATAGATAACTCCACATAAATTTTGGTATAAAAATAGGAAAAAATACATTTTAAATAGTAAATAAATATTTTCTAAGAAATAAAAATTATAAACAGTAAATCTATGTTCCCAAGAAGATAATGTAATTTTATAGAATTTTTGAACTAGATTTGATATTTTTAATATTTAAAAAGAATCTAAGTGTATAAAATTATCAAAGGAAAAAACAAAAAAAAAAGAGAAAAAGGCGTTGGTAGCAGGTCTGGAACTCGGGAACTGGGCTGTGATGGTAGCGCACCCAGACCAACTAGTCTGGTTGCCTTTTTCTTACTTATGATGATTGACTATGGTATTTAAACAATAACCAACAACAATCAGTTTTACCCAAATCGAGATCCTACAAACTATAACCTAATCGAATCCCATTAACTACCAATCCGATACAGATCAACAAAACTAATAAGGGGCTATTGTAAAGCAAAAAAAATAGTCCTAAAGGGTGGTCTTAGTTGAAACATACCATGTCGAAAGGAGGTGTAATCGCGAATTAACAAAAACATCCTCAACATATTTAATTCGACCGATTGTGAGTTTCATAGTGGAATTATTGTTAGGGGGTTCTCTTAATCAGCACATATAGGGTAGATATATGTGTTTAATTCTAAAAATACTGATTTGATAATCGAACTCAAAAAGGTTTGAAAACGAGTCAATTTCGATTAATTAATCAAAATTTAAAGATAACGCGTTAAACCGGATTAATTAGGTAAGGGATGATGAATTCGGTCAAGGAGTGCATTTGAAAAATGGAGCGAGTTTGGTGGGTTAATTACGTGTTTTAATGGTTGGTTTGCGTAGGTTCAAACCGGGTGGGGTTTGGGATCCGGTTCACAAGGGGAAGTTGGTCATGGGAAGCAGTGTTGGGCCTATTTACATGGGCTTGGACTATTAGGTTAACTTGGTTATTGGGTTTTTGTTGTTGGGTGATGGATATTTGATAGTTAAAGAGTTTCTTTTTTAATTTTTAGAAAAAAAACAAGCTTTAAATACTTATATATAACATTGAAAATAGATTTATAATTTTTTTTATTATATCCTTTCTTATTTGTTTAAAAAATAAAAACACTACTCTTAACTTATAAATAATTAGATGCCGCTCTACAAGAAATAGATTCGCGAAATTTTATTATTATATGATAATAGTATTGAATATAATGTAAATATAAAAAATAAGGGGGACTTAAGTTGTAAAATGATAAAAGTGCATGTTCGTAGATCTGGTGTTACGGGCCCAAACAGTGCATGTTCGTAGACCTCAGGCGATATAACAATGTGGAATAAAAACCTACGCTGTCGGAACACACTACGGACTCTGATACACGTCACGAAAAAGTCGAAATACATTGTACATCAATGTTATACTTCTTATTAATTAATTATAATGAATCACACGTAATTAAACACGCTTTATTAAACACACCTAACTAAACATACGTAAGTAAACACGCTTAGGCTGCCCACACTTGAACGGACTCTACATCTGAGTTGTACTCTTCACGATCTTGTTGGTCACGAAACAACTAGGATCAGATTTCATCATAAACCCTCTCAAAATCCTCAAAGTCATCTTTAGTGGGGAGGTCGTACTTTTCCAAGGTGGGTGGTTGGCAACGGTATTGTGGTTACGTAGTCGTAGTACGTATGGAGTTTGGTACAGGCACAGCTATAGGCCGGGAAGGGTTTGGTTCTTCATCATTGATGTTTAGACGACGATGTAGCTGTTCGTTGATTTCATCCACCTCGTGTCGGGGATTGGGTCTCTCAGCTACAGGTGGGTCAGCCCAGCATACGAATCCACAACCATGGGATTTCCTATTGTAACAGTAGAATCGACGCCCTGGATTTCTTGATGTTCTTGAAATCCGAATAATTGTTTCCGAACCACACCTACAATACATCATTTTAGATGAATTATTATAGGATGGGAATGACAATGTTTGGATGAATTGTTGTGCACATTAACAACAATAACAATACTAACAACAATAATAATATTAATAAACATTCACGAATATTTACTGAAGTTATCAACATGTAGGTTCCTCGTTGGCATTGGCGAACGGGAAAGGTTTCGCCATTGCTACGGCGAAGGTGATAGTTTTCACCATTAGCAATGGCGAAATTGTCAGTTTCGCCATTAGCAACAGTGAAATGCACTATGCTGTCATAACTTTTCCAACTTTGTAGGAATGGGGCAGCTTTTGTGTAAGAAGTTGTAAGCTTTCGCCATTCCTAACGGTGATGACGCTAAAGGTGAAAAGTGGGAGAGAGTGGCACTATAGGTGAAAACTTCTAAAGAGACGACACTATGTGTGCAAAAGACTCTAAATAAATGAATCTTATTAGGATTCGTGCATTCAACTCTAACCCGAATAAAAAGTAAAGTTTTCATATATTTTCCTATGCTTATTAGTTAGTGCATTTATCTAGAATTGCATATACTTTTTTTAACGGTCAATTGGAATCACTCATGGACCATTGGAGTATCATCGTGCCACCAGTGTTATCACGCGTTCATATTCCACCACCAAGTTACCAATTCAGTAGGAAACTCATTATTATGAGGAAACCCCCTCGGTGTAGTTTATAATATAATATATATAATGGTGGAATAATTAAGAAGATTCATTCATGTTTGAGATATACATGACGTCAACTGACACATCTTGCTAGTAGATAAGTGTTCTAGAAAATGAACCCAACACCGCATAAATATTATAACTTGAGCACAAAGTTATCTGACATGTGTATGTATATATATAGACACCTACAACCGCTTCCATAACCTTATTTTATACCTCCAAATTATGACAACAAGTCGGTGCATGAAAAAGGATCGTGAAAGTGGGTATGTTGATGATTTCTTTGGGACAATACCAGAAGGGTTTATAGCCAAAGCTTTGTCACTCACTAGTCCTCGAGATGCATGTAGGTTGTCGTTGGTTTGCTCCATTTTTCTGTCGGCAGCGAAACGGGATGAGGTATGGGAAAGTTTCTTGCCACAGGAGTACCGAAAGATTACGGAGGACGCTGATTGTTCGATGAGGTCGTGTTCAAAGAAGCAGTTGTTTCTTCGTCTGTGTGATCATCCAACCATCATTCACGGCGGAACTAAGGTTGGTTGAGATATACCTATAACTTTGTTTAAAATTAATATTCCTTATGATTCTTTCTATTTGTAATATATATAGTTGAGACGAGATATATAATTTTATTAACCAACGAAATTAGAAATATATAATCAAATCTTACTTAATTAATTACTAAATTATTGTATATATATATGGTTTGCTCTATGCATGTTGCAGGTGATCAGACCAAGTTTGAACGAAGGCAATATTCATCATGTCCCATGCTTGTGAAAACATTTCAAATTAAATACATGGTATTCATTGCATTGCCTGTCCACATGTTTCACTTTTCAGGTTTGCCAATCCCTAATCTTATGAATCATTACCTTATATCAAATTAATTAAAGAACATGGCTTAATTAAGATTAACTGGGATTCAATTCAGCAATTTTGACTTTATAATTAATTTGGATTATTATTATTATTTCATAAGAGTATTTTACATTTAACTTTCGATGTTTAATTAAATCATCGGGTGCTTAATTTTTACTGTATTATGAAACTGACTCCATTGATGGAATTTACAGAGCTTCAACCTGGACAAAAACACCGGTAAGAAATGCTACATGCTGGCTGCAAGCGATCTTTCAATAGTTTGGGGTGATACTCCAAGGTACTGGAGATGGATTTCATTGCCCGAGTCAAGGTAATCTTTCAATCTCTCATTCTAGTTAGTAATCATGTAAACTAATCTTCACAAACTAAGTTTCTTATATATTTTTTAAACAAATGAACATGTTAATTTCAATAAACAATCTAATACATCGAAAAAGTAGGCAAACGGGCAATAAGATGCGCCCCTACTCTTTTTGAAAAGCAAAACTAAGATTAGATTTGAGTTGCAAATTTCAGGTTTACAGAGGTAGCGGAGCTTAAAAGTGTTTGTTGGCTTGAAGTCCATGGCAGGATCAGTATTGCAATGCTATCACCAAACACTGTTTATGTAGCACTCATGGTGTTCAAATTAACAGTCGATACTCATGGGTTGGACTGCCAACCCGCGGAGGTTTCGATTGGGATAAATGGGCTTGAGAGCCATACACATACAGTGTTTCTTGTGCCCGAAGGTGGTGGAGAAAGAAGGCGTTATCCGGACATGCCAAGAATAGGAATAGGAATGATATTAAGAGGTCATGAGGCGAGCACGAACCCAAACCGCCTGGCAGTGAGGAGTTCAAATGGCAAAGTGCCGAAACAAAGAAAAGATGGGTGGATGGAGATTGAGCTTGGAGAGTATTTTGTGAAGGATGAGGAAGGTGAACTGGTAATGAGCATGAAAGAAGTGAAAGGGAGGAATTGGAAGGGTGGGGTTATGATTCAAGGGATTGAGATTAGACCCAAGCCTTTTATAAATTAGAGTGCTCCTTCTTCTCTTATGGATCACTCTCTATGGTGTGGGCTGTTAATCTAGTGGTCGTTTGAACCTTTTGTTTTCGTTTTTGGTTTTTTTTTTCTATATGTATTTGAGTTTTGGTGTGTTACTATTTTTGTCGAGATGATTGTATGATAGACCTTTATTGGTTAACGCTTGATGTAACTTTATAATTGATAATTTTTTGTGGATGTAGCAAAGTAGTTATTTGAGTTCATCAAAACTGTCATGATTGCAATTGCGTGGTTTGGGTGTGACTTGTCAACTTATGAACCGGAGCTAGCTCAGGAGCTGTGAGTGGAAAGTTAGATTTATTTAAAAATAAGTACTAAAACCTTGCGATTAGCCCGATTGTTGTGTTGCCGATCACACGTTGTCGCCACAAAGACAGCAGCTCAAGTGTCGCAATTCCACACCGTTCGACATAACTTCGTCGTCGTTGCCGCCACAACTGCTGCTACCACCGCCAATGGTGGTGAATGTGGAGATTGTAACAACGATGGTTGTGGCAACCATTGGTGGATGCGGTGGTGATGACGATCATGATGGCAATCGGTAGACCGCGGTTTAACATTCCCGATTTTCCAAAGAAAAAATAACTATAACCTTAGGAACCTAGGGGTGAGCATTGGTCCAGATCCAACCCAACCCGACCTGGTACTACCCAACCTGACCCGAGACCCGAGAAGCATATAATATAAGAACCGAAATGCAACCCTAATACTAGGTTTGGTCCTCGGTCTAAGGAAATACGGTTCTGTCGGTTCTAAAAACATAACCCGAACCAACGATTCTTCATCCAATCCTCTATGCATGAAAGCTCTGATTTGTTGATTTTCTTATCATAAAGCTCCGATTTGGTACAGGTTAGTTGTTTTATAAAGGCATGATCGCATGAAAATCCAAATACCTTTTGAAGTTTGAACAACCAGTAGGGATCAAACTAATGATGAACGGAGGAGCAAGAATTTGTGCTAGTGATCGTATACAGGTAATAGGTAGAGGGCTAGGTTAAGTATAAAGGCATGATCGTATGAAAATCGATGTTAAACATATAACTAGTCTGGAAATCCATTGCTTTCAAAGAGCCCATTTTGTTACATATAATGGCATAATCGGTCCAGCGATTGAAGTCGGTTTTTTTGGTGACCCGACCCGGAACCGACACGAGAACCAAAAGATACAAAATCCAGAACCGAAATATAACCCGATTGTGACTTGTTGGTTCAGGTTAGGTCCAAACTCGGTGCAGTTTTCGGTTTTTTTGGGTCCGGTCCATGTATGCTCACCCCTATGTCGCCCTCTACGCGATCCTCCTCTTTTCTTTTGTGTGGCAGCACTCCAATTCTATTCCTCCTCATTGGTCAATAATATATATGCGACCAGGCCCGGCTCAAGCCCAAGTCAAATGAGGCTTGTGCTTTGGGCCTCCAAGTTCTTAGGGCCTCATAATTTTACTAACTTTGATGATATATAATAAAAATAGACCTGTATAATAGCATATAGATAGAATAGCTCAATTGGTTTGAGCATGTGGCCCTTAACTATAAGGGTGGAAGTTCAATCCCTCCTTCTAGCGATTTTTTTAATTATTTTCAGTATTTTATTTTTTATAAATAGGGCCCCGGATTTTTATTTCGCTTCAGGCCCCCAATATGGTTGAGCCGGCCCTGTATGCGACGCCTCCATAATTCTTTTTTTTTTTTTTTTCCTTTTTGTGGGCTGATATCGATAGTCTTCTTTCAAACGCCCCAACCGACTTCCTTTTCATTCCATCGAAGCCCATTAATTGCCCACATGACATTTATCACATCAAAACTAATATGAGCCCAATTTATAAATTTAGTTCAATTAAATTTTCCTTGCACTCACGTAGCATTCTAATTCTCCATCTTATTGTGCTATTCAATTCCTTTAAGCCCTTTTATGTCATAAAATTTTGTATGCATTTGAATACCTCTCAACCCGAAACATTATTAAACAACTTCATCAAAGTATAATATTTATAATAACAATAACTAGGTTAGAGCCCCGTGTATACACACGGTATATCCCAAGTCAAATGACAAAATTATTTTATAAAGATTGTAGTATACAAGTTTTAATTATTGGAACTTACGTATTACAATTTCTATGAATTTTGGTTATTTGGAAATATCATAAAAAAGTTTAATATTACCCAATAAATAATGTATGAATTATGCAATGTTTGATTTAACTTCATTAAAAAACAAATAATTAAATGAATAATAATATATTTATTGTAACGAAATGCAAATGAATGTTAAAATTAAAATTAAAATAAATATAGCTTAACAAAACATACAACTAAAAAATTATTAAAAAAAAAATTAAACAATTTATGCAAAATATGATTGCATACTTATTCACAAATACAACATGATATACGAATGATGACGTACAAATGTTTATACCTACTCTAAGTACCCAGCTATGTTAAGAGCATGAATCATAAGAGTGTGACATATCATGTAAAGCTTAATTCCTTTTTCCTCCATAGTTCTCCAAATCCCATGACAAACTATACAAAAGAAAAAAATTCATGTTACTCACTGATAAATGTTAGTAATAAAGGACAACTATACATGGTGTGGATTTTTTATGATATTTTAAAATGAGCTAACACTATGCTATATATTTAAGTAGTTGATAGAAACATACTTGACCCAAAGATCCTTTGGTTATTTGATGGAAAAAATATCCCTTGAAGAGGTCTTCCAGTTTACTGACTACTCCCTTTTTCTCTTGAAAATTAAACAATCATTTAGTGTTATAAGTTCAAGAAGAATTATTTCAATAGGATCTCCATCTATAGACACATCAAAGTATATAAGCGGGTTCTTGTTGCTCATCTTCCTTGTATTTCGAAACTAGTTAATAAATATTGACCAAAGGATGTGAAAACAACCAAAGCAAGCTGATCTAAAAAACCTTATTCGCCATCATACAACAGTTCAATTCAAATATTTCATCACAATCATCAACCTGAACCTCAAGACCGACACATACATCAATTAAGTTACACAAGCATTCTATAAGACCTTAACAATTGTCTTCAGTACTCAAGCAAGCATTTCTTTTATTAGGTTGACACAACGAATGAATTAATATGGTTAAAATGAATCATGGGACTAATTGGTGCGTGAAGTTAATGCAAATCAAATCCTTGAATAGATTTAAGAATTAACATGTAGCTTACCAAATTTTCAAAAAAAAAAAAAAAAAAAAAAAAAAAACATGTAGCTTACCAGATGTCTATGTCACTTGACTATTGCTTCCATATCTTAATGCATTATTCCCCAATACAACATAACGCAACTCAAAATATAAATCATACCCATGTGTGTTTTTGAAAAAAAATCATAACAAACTACGAAATCTTGATTCCTAGATGTGACATAACGAAAAAGAAAACTTGAAAAAACTTGAATATTTGTTAGATATAATTCTTTTTTCATGGAATTTATACAGTGATCTAAAAATATAACATTGTAAGATTACTTAGTACATCCCCAAGTCAAATGAGAAAATTTTATAAAGATTGCAGTATACAAGTTTTATTTATTGAAAGTTTACGTAATACAGTTTGTATGGATTTTGGTTGCATGCAAAATATCATAAAAATGTTAAATATTACCAATAATAGATATATGAATCACAAATGTTTGATTTGACGTGATTTAAATACAAATAATGAAATGAATAACAACATATTTATTGTAACGGAATGCACGGAGACTTATTCACAAATCTCCAAACATTTCTTTATAGACAACATTTGGTGTTTGATTCTTAACTCTACTATCTTTATCCAATAGTATTATCTTCAGTTCATCTCTACTCTTGAATCTTGACAGCGCAACATACAACTACCCATCTATAAAAAAAAAACAGGAATGTTCTAATACAGACTTACTCTAACGTTTTGTCCAATATGTCAGATCAACAAACTGTCCCAAAACATCTGAAAAATAATTGTCAGTAGTACATATCAGTTTTTCAAATTTCTTAAGTGTTATAGAAGGCTTTCTGTAATCATGAGTATTTGTATATTATCTCACTCCTTTCTCATTGAATCCGTGTAACCACTGTATACCAGACCTGGGTAAATTTTATGATAAGCAGGAAGCAATTTGGTTTACGAGTTTCCAAAACTGCCAAAATCTTTATATATAGTAGTCATCGCATTCTATTTTTATGTGTTATAACATTGAGATATTTTTAGCACGATAGAGTATTGTATTAAAAAGGAATTCTGATGTAAAATTAGTAAATAGATATATTAAAATTTTACCATTTTTCACCAAGAGAGATCATTGGGTATAAGACAAAAAAATGTTGCATTCACAAATGATCAAGTTGAACCAAAACATCAAGTAATTTCAACATGGACCAAATATGAGTTACAGTGGGACCATTTGATGCGTTTCTCGGGCTTTGAAAATCGTTCCACGTCTGCTGCTAGCTTCATTAGAAAAAAAGGTAGTTAGATGTCAAATTGTAAGAAAACTTTGATACTATGATGTAAACAGTTTTAAGTATGGGGACACATTTTAGATGCAGGTGATACTTGCCACCTTTGTATCAAAAATAAGTTATAATAGTTTATTCAACAAACCTGAGGAATTGCTTTAACACAACTTCAGGTCAAATGAAAAGTAACAAAATAACTATAGTAATATAGTAATTCTTTAGTCCATCTGATCAAGTGAAAGAGAGTGTGATTTAACAATATCGGACTCAATGACAGAATAGTAAGGAATTCCATGAAATTGGGCTTTTATTTTTTCTACAATTTCAACGCCTTCCCTTCTCATTGCATCACAGCTTAAAAAATAAAACTGAATCACATAGTTTAAAAAATAAGTGAATCAAGGGTTAATTAAGAGTTCTAGCAAGAAACTACACGTTATTGTCCTTAAGAATGCTTCCAATTGAAAAACAGCAATCACTAAAAGCGTATGGGTTGAAAAAGAAGAGTTGATTTACCTTTAAAAATCCTTGATATGAAGCAGCATCCATGAAAATTATAATTGAAGTCACAAGGATTGGTGTCGGTCTCTCACTGAACCTCACATCAATAACAACATTGATCACCTAACAAACATGTCAAATGGATAAGTGAGTACAATTTTAAACCAAAGCTAAAAGAAATGAAGACAGATAACAGCTATATATTCACGTAGCCTTACTTTAGATATAAATAACTCCTATATATGATTTACAATATGATTTCAAGATATGCTCATGTACAAGAGGCAGTCTTGTGAACTTGCCTCATGTGATTTCTAAACACGCCTCAATGAGTCACATCAAGCAGTCAAGCGATGTACCTCTCGCTTGAGGTCGCTTAGGCACACCTCAAATGCACTTTTTAAAACCGACATCAGCAAAAAGTCATTAAACATGAAAATAATGATAGAAATGTTAGAGATTAAAGACATAGTGATTGTATCAAGGATACATGATGATGATTCTAGTAAAATATCGGTCCCATCACCACCCTAGAAACGCGCACAATGTAAAAAAAATTAGACGAAACCATTACATGATGTTCATCTAATATGACAACAATACAGATGGTCTAATAGATATGGTCGGGGGTCATAACGGGTAATTATGTATAGAATGAAAGAAACTGGTCAGGAACACTTTCTTTCAAAATTTTCAGAATATCTTAAAATATGCCTTACAAATATATATATATATATTCTATCAGAGGGGGTAGTGAACGGTTATGTTAATAACGAAAACAAACTTAATCCTTTTTAAGTAAATACATAGATAGAGTAATATTAGAATTGAGGTATAATAAAAAAGTAAAGAAGGCAAAATCAACATAACACTTACTAGAGTATATGCAGAGGATGATGGGAGTATGCACAGCGGAAGACGATAACAATTTAGAGTATATGCAGAGGATGATGGGAGTATGCACAGCGGAAGAGGATAAGTAGTTTTTTTATATAGTTTGGAATATAATATGAAGTTCTTGGAGAGTAATCTGGGTAAAAGAGAGTAATGAAGGAGTATCGGAGTAAGGTTTTAGTGTGCCATAGAGTTTTTATGAACACTTAGATTTTATTGATTGCCAAAAGATGATTACAACTGGATTGAGGATAGCCTTATATAGGCAATTTACAAAAGAAAAATCCATCTATCTACTGGTCATACTTTACATGTGTACGACTCTAAATAAAAAAAGAAAATTACAAAATTTTCAAACAAATAATGAGAGTATGTCGGGTATCTTTGAAAAATGTGTGCCACCGACGATTTTCTCTTTACACCTGTCTACAACTATGTTTGTCTTCTTTTGTTTTTCGTCATTGCTTGCGTTGTGCTTTCGTCTGTCTTCTAGAAATCTCTGTGAGTTGACGGTATTGACTGTGGACTTTCAGGGTCCGAATCTGGATGTGTATCTTGTTTTTCTGCATCATACCAATTCTATCAGAGGGGGTAGTGAACGGTTATGTTAATAACGAAAACAAACTTAATCCTTTTTAAGTAAATACATAGATAGAGTAATATTAGAATTGAGGTATAATAAAAAAGTAAAGAAGGCAAAATTAACATAACACTTACTAGAGTATATGCAGAGGATGATGGGAGTATGCACAGCAGAATAGGATAACAATTTAGAGTATATGCAAAGGATGATAGGAGTATGCACAACGGAAGAGGATAAGTAGTTTTTTTTATATAGTTTGGAATATAATATGAAGTTCTTGGAGAGTAATCTGGGTAAAAGAGAGGAATGAAGGAGTAGCGGAGTAAGGTTTTAGTGTGCCATAGAGTTTTTATGAACACTTAGATTTTATTGATTGCCAAAAGATGATTACAACTGGATTGAGGATAGCCTTATATAGGCAATTTACAAAAGAAAAATCCATCTATCTACTGGTCATACTTTACATCTGTACGATTCTAAATAAAAGAAAGAAAATTACAAAATTTTCAAACAAATAATGAGAGTATGTCGGGTATCTTTGAAAAATGTGTGCTACTGACGATTTTCTCTTTACACCTGTCTACAACTATGTTTATCTTCTTTTGTTTTTCGTCATTGCTTGCGTTGTGCTTTCGTCTGTCTTCTAGAAATCTCTGTGAGTTGACGGTATTGACTGTGGACTTTCAGTGTCTGAATCTGGATGTGTATCTTGTTTTTCTGTATCATCATCTTGGTTAATTATGTGTTCTAGCTGTAGAGTTTCGCCTTCTCCAATGAATGGCAACAACATACTCCATTTTTGAGGTACGTAGATCTGTACATAATGTCCTTCCCCTGCTATCTTGTACAGATCCCAATGAAATATCTTGGAAATTTCTGGGGTCTGTTGATGTTTTTTGAGGAATTTGTTAAGTGTTTCTGTAGTCTGTTTTGCATCGAGATTTAACATTGGTAATGTTTCAAAATCGATGTTTATGTTTACTTCTCTGTCTTGCCAGTAATATCTTTTAGGACTATCTGTGATGAAGATTGTTGGATCAGTGGCTTATGTTAAGAACACTTATGTGTATCAGATTTATGTAAGAGTTAATAAGCAGCGGAATAACAAGTGTTCAAAGGTTTAAAAGATCACTTTTAAGAGGAGTTATTACTCCCCCTTGACTGAATAGTAAATGAGAAACAATAAAACAGTTCAAGTATAAAGCAGTAAATGCAGTTTATGTTTCTCAGATGTGAAATGGATTATAAGTTCAAAGCCCGAAGGATTTCAATTTAGATCAAAGATATTACACAAAATCACATATCTAAAATAGATGAACAAACTCATCTATTTATAGACCAATGTACTAAACCATTGTCTGAAGTAATCTAAGATATTTAACAAAGATATTATCCTAAGATAGGCTTACAACAGCCTGTACATTGAAACTTGAAATCACGACTTTAACAAAACAATATAATAATAAACTGCTGATCTTCAGTCGGTTAGAAGCTTCTGAACACAAAGTGCTGATGAGTGACAAACTGCTGATGAGTAGTTTGTCTTCAGTAGTTCTTCAGTGAAATGTCTGGTTAGACTTCAGAACTTCTGATGAGTTACTCTTCAGTACTTTGCATATTTGTTCTTCATTACTTCTTCATTCTTCTTCAGCAGTTCTTCCTATACTTAAGCAGAATATGAATTTGGACTAAGGTTATCAAAAGGTGGTTTCTTCAATCCTCTTTGTCCCAACAAAGATCCTTTTTCTGGCTAGTATGTATGTGTACCCATCTGAATGTGGAAGGGAAGAAAACATTTTGCAAGCTATAATTGGACATAAAGCCATTACAGCTATATTGCCTGCAATCATGAGAATCTTTTCTCCCATTTCATATAGGAAATCCTGTGTTTTAACATCTATTTTTATTTCTAGATAATCAATCATACCATTATGATAAAATTGAATTATCTGTTCATTTGTTATCTTTGTAGGATGATAGATCTGGATCATTAATAACCCAGTTCCATTTCCTTCACTATCTGTTCTTTCAACAATCCTGAAACCTTGTATTTCAGCATCTTGTACAAAGGCCAGGTTTGCTAACTGTTTTTGTAATTCATACAAATTTATAGGGAATTCTGTACAAACTTTCTCTGCAACCATTATTATAAATTCTAGAAATTGATCTGTAACAGGTGAAATGTACCTCCACCATGGTGTATCAATCATTCTTGCTCTGAATGATTCATAGTTTCTGTTTATAACTGTATTGTTTTGTTGATTTTCAAACCTCTGTCGTAATCTTGTATAATTTGCCTCTAGAATGGCAACTTTCTGTTTTAATATACTATTTTCTACTTTCAGCTGTATATCCTGTGATTCTTTTGTTTTTTGATTAAGCTGTGTTTGTAATGTAGAAATAATCTCCTGTTGTGCAATTATGTATTGCTCAAGATCTTGTTTAGCTACTTTAGAAAAACTTTTAACTTCTTCGTGTTCAATGTAATATTCATTTAACCCGAAATTTTTTCTTGCTGCTTCTATAGCGTCAGCAAAACTTGTATATCCTCCACCAACACAGTTGTTTATATACTGTATAACTGTTTCCCATTTATTAAAAACTCCAATCTTTTTCCCCCTAAAAATCACATAATGTGTAAACTGTGGTTTTTTAGACTGTATAGATTGTTTCTCAGGTGCTTTTATAGTTTGTTCATGAAAAAAGATGCTTGAGACACAGTTTGAATATGCCACAAGTTGTCTAAAAGACACTGTTGTTTTTCTGTAAGCTGTGTTCCTTTCATAGGACGGAACTTTTTATCAGCTTCCTCGCATATCTGTAAATTATACTGTCAAAATGCAATAGTTGGCTTTGGAGATTTTTGAGGAATCAAAGGTCTTTTCCCCATTGCCTTGTTTTGCATGTAGCTGTTGTTTTGATAGCTGTAAAATTGTGAGATTTGATCCAATCCCATAACTGTTTGTGGAACAGAATTTATATCTACTGCTGCTTGTCTATATATTTGCTGTGTCTTTTCGTCTTCAGATGAAGAACTTTGCTGTCTAGGATGTACCAGCTTGGTTTTTCCTTTTTCTTTCTTCTTATCCATCTATAATAAACCATTTGTTTATATTTCGAGATAGCATGTCTGCTATTCCATTGTTTTTACCTCTAATATGTTCAAAATTGATCACATATCCATTCCCCTGAATAATATTCTGTAAATTAACCCATCGTGTTCTATTTACTTTTTTACTTTGGTCCTTTTTAACTAATTTAACTATAGCTTCACAATCTGTTCTTATTGTGAATTCTTTGTTAAGAAAAAGTTTAAATTTTTCTAATGCATAAATTAATGCCTGTATTTCAAAATCTATAGTAGTCCAATTATTTTTATTTTGAAAATTACCACTTGCATAAGCGCAAATTTTCTCTTCTTCTTTTGGACTATATTTGTTTGGTTTACATAAAAGGACTGCTCCCCATCCTTCTTTGCATCCATCTGTTTCAATAATTATATAGTCTGTTACTAATGGTAATTCTAAAGGTTTTATATTTCTAACAGCTGTTTTAATCTTTTGTACTAATTTAACATCCTCTTGGTTAAAATACTTTTGACCATTTTTAGTGGTTTTACTGTAAAGAGGACCAACTAATTTTGAAAGATTTGGAACAAACTTTCTAGCATAATTTACTAATCCCAAGAAAGCCTGTATTTGTTTTAAATTTTCAAATTTTTCTGGAAAATTTAGGATTTTTGTAGAAATATGTGGGTGTAATTCTATCTTCCCGTTTCCTATTTCTAAACCCAAAAAGGAAATCTTTCTTTTAAATAACTCCATTTTCCTTTTTGATACTACTATACCATTTCTCTTTATTTCTTCAAAAACCTTCTGTAAATGCTTCTCGTGTTCCTGTATTGTATTACTTGCAACTAAAATATCATCAATATAAACCAAACAGAAATCATATTTTAGAAATATACTGTTCATAAATCTTTGAAATATTGATGGAGCATTTTTTAGTCCAAAACTTAAAATGTTCCATTCATATTGTCCTACTGAACATGTAAAGGTTGTCCATTGTTTAAAACTTTCTTCTAACTTTAACTGATTATATCCTGATTTTAAATCAAACTTTGAAAAGATCTTTTTATTTTGTATAAGATTTAATAAGCTGTCTTTATTAGGTATATTATATCCATCATCAATTGTATTATCATTTAATCTTTTATAATTATATACTATTCTAGCTTTTCCTCTTTTTATTTCACTGTGGTTTCTTACTACAAAAGCTGTTGATCTATGAGGACTTTCTGATTTTCTAATTAATCCTTGACTTATCATTTCAGGAATTTGTTTTTTAAATTCTTCTTTATCTAATGGACTGTATTCTATATTTGTTGTTCGGATTATTATGTCAGGATTCTTTAGTTTAAACTTACATCTATAGTTTACATTTGATTTTGTTATGTCTTCTCATATGTATCCTAATTTTTCTAAATGTAAAATCATAGGATGATTTATACTCTTTGTAATCTCCTGTCCTTTTTCTAACTCATGACTTAAGAAATTTGTTAGAAGTAATAAAACTTCATTTTCTATTACCTTATCTCTTTTTTTTGTGTTTTTTAGAAATCTAAATTCCCTTTATCCCCTCTTTTTTGAACAAGTACAGTTGTATTTAAATATCTAAGAGTTGGGATTGTGTATAACTGTTTGCTTAATGTTATGTAGTTTCTAGTAATTGTTACTGTCCCATTTATTCCTAAGATAAAATTTAAACCTATTACAAAATCTCTTGGTTTTATAGTAGGTGGATGAAGATTTATCTGTGGCATATCTTATTTAATGTTGTAATTTCCAGCAAAGTCTAAGAACTGTATTCCTATTGGTTCTAAATAATGTGTAACATTTATTATTCTATCTTCAATTGTTCTTGTTGTTAATTTATATAATATTTTTTGTGATATTCTATTGGTGCTAAATCATATGATATAACACTTTTTGTTGCTCCTGTGTCTACTAGGGCTGTTAAATCTATATATTTATCTTTATCTAACCATACTCTACATTTTATATTTATCATGTTTATAGATGCTTGCGTTTGTATATAAGTTTGTTCTTCTAATTGTTGTTCAGCCATTTTACTAATTTGTTCTGTTTTTACTAATTTTTCAATTTCTTCTAATCTATTTTCTAAATTTTTTATTTTAAGACCATGTAAATCTGTTAATAATTCTATTCTTTCTAATATTTCATTTTTTCTTGAGGTTTCAGGTTTATCCTGATCTATTGTTATGATTTCTTTACTAAAGTTTTCTTTAAGATATTTAAAGCATATTTCTTTAAAACACTTGTTACACTGTGATCTTTTTTCCATACTTGGATAATATCCACAAAGATAGCATCTAATATGGTTATTTCCTTTGTATGATATCTAATTATGTTCACAATCTTCTTCTGTATTCATATATGTATATGTTACTTTTGCTGTTGGATTTTCATTTTCACTGTATATACTATATATTGATTCGTTATCAGAATCATCATCTGTTCTTAATTCTTCTATTTCATATTCTCCTATTTGTTCTATTAGGTTAGCTCTTTCTTCCTATTTCTTTTTATTAGGAAGATGTGTTGTTTCTCCACAAGTAAAACATCTACATGTTCTTGTTTGTGGCTTTTTAACATATTATACTATGTATTAATTTAGAATGAGGTGAATAGTAACCTTCACAAAATTATTTCATATTAAATATAAGTGATTTCACATTAAAACACAAATTGATATGGTGGTGTAGTGGTATGAGGTGCATTCCTCAAATGAGAGGTCATGGGTTCAAAACTTGGGTCAAGCACTTTACTTCATTTTTAGTTTCCATAGCATTTTTTAACATTAAGTATGATTCAAACATTATTTCATATTAAATATAAGTGACTTCACATTAAAATACAAATTGGTAGTGGTATGAGGTGCATTCCTCTAATGAGAGGTCATAGGTTCAAAACTTGGCTCAAGCACTTTACTTTATTTTTAGTTTTCATAGCATATTTTAATATTAAGTATGATTGGTTTCATATAAAACCATAATTTGGGTCTGTAGTGTAGTTGTTTGAGGTGCACTTCCTTAACGAGAGATCACAGGTTCAAGGTTGGTAGATGGGCATTTTTTATTTGTTTTCCACATTGTCGCATTGTTATTTGGTACTTTAATAAACCAAAACAATAATGACAGCGAACGCGCGGCAACGCGCGCGGGAACCTCACTAGTTTATTTTTATTATAGTTTGATTTATAATTTTTATTATATGTTGTACTTTTTCTAATCTTTTTCTTTCTATCATAAAATCCATATGCTTGTGGTGTATATATTGTTGTTTTACAGAATGCACAGGCATTTCTTTTTAATTGTTCTTGTAATGCAACTTCTTTACATTTGTCTTCTAAAATACTAAATGTATAAGTTATTCTAGGTCCTATTCCTATATTCTGTTGTGTTCCATAATTTGTTTTCCATGCTTCATGTATAGATTTTCCTAAATCTCCTGGTAATTTTATAAAATATTTGGCACATAGATTATCATCCATGGCATTTCCTGTTTGTGATAATAATCTAGTAAAATCTAATGTGAATTCATTTATATATTTCATATCTGCTATGCTTAATTGTTCTAAGTTCCTTATAGCAGTATCTTGAATTAGAGTATTGTTTTTTGCTGGATCTACTCCTAATATAAAAGTTCTTATCTGTGATGTGAAATTATAAGGATTATCTCCTAAAGCCTTTAAATCATTTATTTCTTCTGGATTCTGTGTTTTCTTACTTTCCATATACCTAATGCTATAGGTCCTAATGTAGTTTCTAAGTATGAAAACATATCCACACTTGGTTTTTTGTTTGTTTCCCATAATCTTACTACGTTTTGTTCCCATGTTAATACTTCGTCTACCCATAATTGAGGTTTCTGCTGTTCTAGTAATAACATGTTTCCACTGTATAATTGTCCTATAGGTAATCTTCTACCTTTTCCTGTTATGTTTGATTCCTGTTGGTAATTTATTGATGGTTGTGTCCAGGGTTCTCTACCCTGAACTTCATGTGTACCACTATGTTCTCCTCCCCATTCTATTTTTGGTCTTTTTCTATTTATCTCAGTATCCATAAAACCTTGTTCTTGTTTGTAAAAATCTGATATCATTATTTTTCCATTAATAATATCTTTTACTAATAACTCTCTTCATATGTCATTCCTATTTCTGTCATACATTCTAGGGTGTTGCTAAATGCACTCCCCTTTCTCTTATTTTTACTGAATGTACTCCCCCCTTTAGGTTTTTGAATAAATACAGTTAAACCTTTTATTTTGTAAAAATTTTAAAATTTCGTCAACTTTAAGTTTTACTAGTTTAAAAACAAATGATTAAATTATAACACCAAAATTTTATACAATTGAACCCGTATCAATCATAATCATATATGTATAGAAATATATTTAAATTTTTTGAATTTATCATTAACCATTTAACGTCAAGAAGTGCAGCTTTGATACCAAGAATGGCTTCATATATGTATAAATAGATAGGGTATACAAAATTAGATCAAGTGCTAACAAAGGCTTTGCAGTTGAGAAGGTGTCAAGTGCAGCTTTCATTAAGTATTAATATATATTTATTATAAAAATTTGCGTATACAACATCTATCTGATATGTATGTAAAAATTTCTTTTAAAATAAAATAAATGTTGTATTAGTACAAAACAAGTGATTGAGGATATTAAAACATTATATTCTTATGGGTAAAAAACCGAGCATAAATATGTGAGATCTTGCGCCAACAATAGTGTGCGTTCAATTTTAATGTATGAGATATTGATATATTGTGTTGGTTTCTATCTTTTAGCTCCTTGTTAAGAGGTGTTCTTAATCAAAGTTTCGTTTTGCTGGAAAAAAAAGAAAAAAAAAGGAAATTGATAATAACTATACTAAATTATCAACGGAATGAAAGAAATTAGTAATTTAAACCACTTTAGTATCCATTATAACTATAAGGATGTTTAGATGGGTGTAATTTAACAACTTTAAAAACTTATTTTTAAAAAGGGGGTGTATGATTAGTAAAAAGGGGAGTGTATTTAGCTCACCCCTACATTCTATTATCATATCATCTACTTCTTGTTGTATATTTAATTCTGTGAATTTTCCGTCTATAGTTTGTTCAATTTTTTTATTTGTTTCTTCTATTTTGAAACAATCTACTAAATTTTCCTCTTCATAATCTAATAGTGTATAATCCATTGTTTCTTCTTGTTCAAATTTTATAAAGTTTCCATCTATTATATCATCTTCATTTTCTGTATCATAAATAGGCTGTGTATCTTCCTCATCTTCTATTTCTATAGCCATAAAACTATGTTCTTCATTCATACTTTCATCTGTTTCTTTTTCTTTAAAATCCATGTATCTTAGGCTTTGAGTACCATCACCTTTATCATATATAAGACTCCTTTTTGGTACTAAGACTGTTTCTTCTTTTTCTTGTAATTCACTAAGATCCCATTCTAATCCTGCTAACTGTTCTTGATCTATTTTTGTTGGTTCAATCATATGTATAGATTTTGAAACAATCATTTTCACTATCCCATTTATGTTTACTTTGTATTTCATTCCTGAACTGTTACTAGCTTTTCCTAGTACTCCTATGCTTATAACCAAATTATCTCCCTCGTAATTTTCATATCCTTTTGTTTATAATGCTAATTTTATATTTTGTATATCTTTTACAGCTTTTAATATATCTGGTGTACAATAAAATATTGTTGTATTTTGACTTAAATCTACCTCCATACCTGCAATTATAGCCTTTTTCATTTCTGTTTTTCAACTTTTGTCAAGTATTAGAGCTAACAGTTTAGTTCCTAAGTTTTTTTCTTCCTAGAGCTTTAATACCTATTACTATTAACCCTGTATGTATAAAATGTTTACGAGATTTTTTGATTTTTTCTATTGTTTCTGGTAAAAATAAATCTATTGTCACTGTGTTATCTACAACTCTTAAACTTTCTTCTCTAGTACTTGTTATTAAAGTAGTGTTTATATTAAATATCCCAGTTTGATATAAAATATTTGGATTTAGTATGTCAAGCTGATTTTGATTGTATAATTCTAGATTTCGATCTAGATCTATTTCTTCTTCTAGTTGTACTATATGTCTATTGCTTTCTGATCCTGATCCTCTTCTAATTATTTTGTTAAGAAAATTATATGTTGTTATATTATCCTGCATATTACTTGTAGAATTTCTAGCTTCCTGTAAAGTTCTACTCCTTCCTAAAAAACTTCTAGTATTATTACTCATTTTCTAGGTTGCCAGTGTTTATAAGGTGTAGACTTCTTATTATTTTTATTTAAATTTAGATTTTTTATAGCTTCTGTGATTTGATCTACGTCTACGGATATATTAGATGTAGATAAATTAGATATGTTTTCTATATTTTTTTTCTAAGATTTTCTATTTGATCTTTAATATAATCTAAATTTTGTGAATAGCTTTTTATAGTGTTTATTAAATTATTCAATATTCTACGAGTTTCTAAACTTTCTCTCTGTAAATTTATACTTAAATTTATAATTAGATCTGTTAACACGTTTAACTGTGGATGATCTGTTGTATGTAAACTATGTGGCCAATTATCTTTAATAGCACAAACAAAATTAAAGTGATCTGGATTAAGATTCTTGAAACTACGAAGTTCAGTAAATTCAGGGGGGTAGTGAACGGTTATGTTAATAACGAAAACAAACTTAATCCTTTTTAAGTAAATACATAGATAGAGTAATATTAGAATTGAGGTATAATAAAAAAGTAAAGAAGGCAAAATTAACATAACACTTACTAGAGTATATGCAGAGGATGATGGGAGTATGCACAGCGGAAGAGGATAAGTAGTTTTTTTTATAGTTTGGAATATAATATGAAGTTCTTGGAGAGTAATCTGGGTAAAAGAGAGGAATGAAGGAGTATCGGAGTAAGGTTTTAGTGTGCCATAGAGTTTTTATGAACACTTAGATTT
The DNA here is from genome assembly GCA_032199755.1 of Ambrosia artemisiifolia. NCBI lineage: Eukaryota > Viridiplantae > Streptophyta > Magnoliopsida > Asterales > Asteraceae > Ambrosia > Ambrosia artemisiifolia. The sequence continues at coordinate 33,844,178 of CM063524.1, read as the reverse complement.
TATTGATTGCCAAAAGATGATTACAACTGGATTGAGGATAGCCTTATATAGGCAATTTACAAAAGAAAAATCCGTCTATCTACTGGTCATACTTTACATGTGTACGATTCTAAATAAAAGAAAGAAAATTACAAAATTTTCAAACAAATAATGAGAGTATGTCGGGTATCTTTGAAAAATGTGTGCCACCGATGATTTTCTCTTTGTCTACAACTATGTTTGTCTTCTTTTGTTTTTCGTCATTGCTTGCGTTTTGTTTTCGTCTGTCTTCTAGAAATCTCTGTGAGTTGACGGTATTGACTGTGGACTTTCAGTGTCTGAATCTGGATGTGTATCTTGTTTTTCTGTATCATCATCTTGGTTAATTAAGTGTTCTAGCTGTAGAGTTTCACCTTCTCCAACGAATGGCAACAACATACTCCATTTTGGAGGTACGTAGATCTTTACATAATGTCCTTCCCCTGCTAACTTGTGTAGATCCCAATGAAATATCTTGGAAATTTCTGGGGTCTGTTGATGTTTTTTGAGGAATTTGTTAAGTGTTTCTGTAGTCTGTTTTGCATCGAGATTTAACATTGGTAATTGTGACAACCTGGAAAATTTTTCTTCTTATTTGCTTTCTCTCTTCGACTTCGGGAAATTTTCAGGACGAAAATTCTTTCAACAGGGGGATGATGTGACACCCGGCAATTTTCGGTAACTAACTTTTGAAAACTTAGTAAGTCTACCTTAGCGAGTCGCGCATACGTTACACATAACAGGGTCAGTCGAGTCGAGTCGCACACCATTGGGGGTTTTAACACACGCAAGTCTCGAGTCCCGGGAATTGGTGAACGAGTGTGAATGTGTTTATTTCCATGTATTATGTGTTTATAATCATTATGTGACTTGTCGGTATGTGAAAACGTGTTAACATATGTTAAAACGGAGTTTAACGCGCCAAATGCACAACATCAGACCCTGAAGGCGATTAGGATGACCTAATTGCCTTCATGAGGGCGATTAGCATGATGATATAGGCGATTGGGCATGTCAGGCAGGCGATTGGGGGGCTAATCGCCTATAGTGAAGGCGATTAGCGATTAGCAGCCCTAATCGCCTGATAAAGCTGCATAATCGCCTATAGGGTACCTGACGACTAGAAACGCCTATAAATACCACCCTTGACCTCCAAAACACCATTTATGCAACCCTAGCCGTCCCATAACCCATACTAACACACAAACACTCTCTGGAACCTATTTTTACATCAAAACAACCATTTCCAAGCTTATTCCATCATCTCCTCTTAAATCCAAGGTGTGTTCTTCAAACCCAAACCTTTAAATGATTATATTTTACTCCCTAAACGTCCAGACCTGACTTATAAATGTTTTTGTCTTTGAAAATCCATTTAAAACCGTTTTTAAACAAACCCACACATTTACATGTGTTATATGTGTTATATGTGATTAAAGATAGGATTTTTAGGATTGAATCATGATTGTTTTTGTATTGTTATGATGTTTATGGCTGTTACAAGTTAGTATGATGATGATCTAGGAGTTTGAATGGTTTTGGTTGTGTATTGTTGATACTTGATGTTTTGACCCATTTGAAAGATTATGAATGATTAAGGATGATATGAGGTATGTTGTTGATTGTTTGATGTTAGGTTTTGCTCTAGGATGATGCTAGAACAGTAGGATGCTATCGGACAACGTGGTTATGTGATTAAATCTGGATATTTGCTATTTAGGGCAAGTTCTTGCATGTTGATGTGATGTTTTCATGTTAAGTTGCTATTTTGGGAAAACGCTCGCATTCGGGGCTGTTAGAACGATGAAAACTTAGGGGTTTTGCTTGAAATATGTTTGTTAATGTGTTAGGATTGTTATTGGGTGTTTTTACACGTTTCGGATCTGATTTGGAGGGTTAAACGCGCGAAAGACCGGAACAGCTGGGCTATAGGCGATTGGGGATCCTAATCGCCTATGCTATAGGCGATTGGGAGCCCAATTGCCTGATATGAAGGCCTAATGGTGTATAGATAGGCGATTGGGGTCATAATTGCCTTCATTTCATGCAATTGTGATCCTAATTGCCTTCATTTCATGCAATTATGACCCTAATCACTAGTTAAGCCCTGAATTGCATGTCTTATGACCATAATCGCCTGAAATACACATGGATAGCCCTAATCGCCTATAATAAGGGGCGATTAGCCTCTGTAATTGCCTGTTGACCATCCCTAATCACATGTTGACTTTCCTAATTGCATGCTAAGTTCCTAATCGCGTGTAATGCTGTTATAAGTGTATTTTGACATTCCGAAACCCGATTTGACGCTTATGAACATGATAGGAACCTCGTGACATGCCTAGTAACATAGTAACACGTGTTTGGACTTGTTTGTACGTTATTTGACCTATGTGTTAGAATCGTTGAACTTTAACGCATGTTAAGTACTAAGTTGCATGATTTGTGTATGTGTGGATATGAGATGAACATGGGGAGTCTCGGGTCACTAATGGGATGTCGAGTCTTGTACACTTGGTCGGTTTAACAGTCAACGTGTTTTCAAACAAACCTGGTTATGGTCTGGACACTTGGGGACTATTTGGCCTGCGGGTCAATGGTTCGGGTACTCATATGCATTCGATGATAGGTTGCCGATACTAGGGCTGTCATTGCATTGTCTGTGGTTTATTAGAAGAACGCAATCTAAGGTGAGTTCACGGCCCCACTTTTTACTGGTTTTGCTTTCGGGGGAGAAAACATGCTGGGTACTGGTATTCATAAAACGTGTGTCAAATTACGTTTTCGTATTCATAAAAGGTGTGTCAACTTACGTTTTCGTATCCATAAAAGGTGTGTCAACTTACGTTCTCGTATTCATAAAAGGTGTGTCAACTTACGTTCTCGTATTCATAAAAGGTGTGTCAACTTACGTTTTCGTATTCATAAAACCTATGATTTGCTAAGTACTCGGATTGGTAAAGCTTACAAGGTAGTCGTTAGTTACTATATGGTATTGCGTATTGGTATTCTTGAATTCTTTATACAACAACAACAACCATACCCAGTAAATCCCACAAATAGCAAGCTACAAGTAGGGTCTATACGATTTGTGCATTGGGGTATTCTTTTGGGTTGCTATACGATTTGTTAAAGTCCCGGGGAAAGCCATGAATATGCGGTGGTTGCACAACGGGGGAAATATGGATAGATCTATTTGGGCGTGACCGGCCCCACTCGTCGACTGGAGGTCGGACGGGTGCATGTTGTCTCTTAGAGTATTCTTGTATTCGGGCAGGTAGTATTCTTGTATTCATGTATTCGAGTCCAGTAATGGTTTTCCAATCGTAGTAGCGACAGGTATTCATTTGGATGGTACTCTTTGAGTAGTATTCTTCTAGTCGATTTACGTATGGTTTGGTCTACTTTGGAATATTCTTTGGAACTAACTAAGTTGCTTTTCACAAAAACCTGTGAACTCACCAGCATTATATGTTGACGTTTTTAGCATGTTTTTCTCAGGTCGTTAAGGTAGCAGCATCGGACTTAGGCGCACGGAGTCTCACTTGGCGTCTTGGAGTTTAGTTTCATGTTTTCAGTACTTTCAGACTTCAGTCATGTTGTTTAAAGTTGTAATCAAGATTTTAAAAGCTTCCGCTGTTGGTTTATGTTATGAAACTAAATGTTTTTATTTTACGTATTTTATCAGATAGTGTGACACCCCGCATTTTCAGGATATTACTTTTACTGAACTCTAGTTAACTTTCATGTGCATTCATGACTAAACACTTAACTAGGGTTAGCTAAGAAGGTCTTTCAATATGTTATGGGATAATAACATATGTTAGATGTTATTAACGCACGTATAACTAGGAAAATGGTTGTCTTGACACACATACGAATCCTATAACCCGAACGTTGGTGATTTGTTGGACATGCATGATTATGTGAACAATTGAGTGTTAATGTATGTGAATTAACACGTGTATGTAAGTTACATGCTTATGTGAATTATGGCGTATTAATTAACTTGTACGTAAACATTATGAGATACGTGCACCTATGATAAACATAATACATTTTGATAAAATAGTGATGTTATAGATGTTAGTATGACTATTATTGTCGGGATGGATCTCGGGAGTTAATTAGGGCTAATGGGCTCGATTATCACACAAAAACCCACCAAAGCCCGAAAGACTGGGCCCATGAGCCTAACCCTAATCTATCCTTTATAAAAAAAAAAAGAAAAGAAAAGAAACCCTAAGCCTTTGCGCCGTGGGTTTTTGAAGACACACACACACACCTTTTCACTTCAATCTTCTTCAATTTCTCAATTGTTCAAGTTGTTTTGGGTGGTATCTTGGAGTGTTAAGGAGCCTAGCATTGAAAGGTATATCATTTAAGAGTTTTATGTTTATTATTGATGTTTGAAAAGTTGTAAAAACCCTAAGAACAATATGTATAAAAATCGCATATGATGATTAGCGTGAATATCTTGATTGTTTGTTGAATTGTTGATGATTATGGTTAATAGGAATCATGTCTAGGGTGTATGGTATGTAGAAAAATATGAGATTGAACATGTTAATATGAAGATTATTGTGTTAGTATGAAGTTATTGCATGATTATGGGGTATGGGGGTTGGTTAGGGTTTATAAAAGTCATGTTAATAAAGATTTTGATTTCTGGCAGATTACTTGTAAGGATTTGCGTGGCTGTTATGCGATTGTTAACATGATTAATTTGATCACTTTCTGACTCTTAAACGTAACCTATGATGTTAGCTTTCCAAAAAGTCCAAAATCATGCGTTTTGGACATGTTTTGATATATAAATAAGATTTTATAAGATTAAAGGTATAATCTGATTTTCGGATCTGAAAAATGGACCAACTTTGAAGGGCTATAACTCGAGTTTTATAAATCCGTTAATTATGAAATTTGGACAGGGGTTGATGTCACACCCTCAAATTACCACATGCGGAGTTCTACCGCGAGGCGTGTGACACACCAGGATCCAAGTCAACGGTCACAATAAACAACACTATATGATAAGATACGTAAGATAAAAACATGAATCCAAACCATTTGAATTAACAGCGGAAGCATTGTTTTACAAACTAAATCCCAAAAGTTTCCAAACTTGTTTAATAACAAAACCATGAACCTAAACTAGACGCCGTGCAGACGCGTGCGCCTAAGCCCTGAGATGCTGCTACCTTAGCGATCCTGAGAAATCATGCCAAAAACGGGTCAACATATAATGCTGGTGAGTTCACAGGTTTAAGTTTACAATAAGTTTCCGTGTGTTGCGCGTTGATCACAAAATACCATGTCATAAGATACGTTAAACGAATAATCAAACGAACAAACAAGCGTTTCCTACTACTACCACGACTGTGATGCTGAAACCATTACTGACAGCGTTGCTTGAGTTGCTGCCCGTGTTTGAGTTGCTTGTGTTGCTAAACTAGAGACAATATGCACCCGCCCGGCTCCTAGCCGACGGGTGGGGTTGGTCAGGCCCAATAGATCTATCCACATTTCCCCGTTGTGCTACCCCGCACATTCATGGTTTCCCCCGGGACTCCTTGTTTCGTCGTGTAGTAAACAAAAGTGTTGCAAATCAAGAGTTGTGTTTCAAAAGCGTTGCATTCAAAAGTGTTGCTTTCCAAAAGTGTTGCTTCCCAAAAGTGTTTCAAAAGCGTAGCGTGTTTACAACAAGTCACTTCCCAAAAACAGTTACGTATTCAAAATGAGTAAAGCGTTTCCAAAAGAGTTACATGTTTATACGAAAGCATTGAGTTTGTTAAGTTGCGTGGCATGTTTCTCCCCCGAAAGAAAACGTATAAAAGAGGGGCCGTGAACTCACCTTGGGTTGCGTTACTTCGAAAGTGATTTAAACCAACAAGCTATGCTAGCCCCGTAAAGCGGCGACCTAACATATGACAGTTACAAGTACTTAGACTAATAACCCGTAGGTTAGTTAGTCCCTAGATGCCCAGACCATAACCAGGTTCGTTTGAAAATGTGTTGACTGTTAAACTGACCAAATGTACAAGACTCGACATCCCATTGGTGACCCGAGACCCCACGTGTTCATCTCATACTCAAACATACTCAAATCATGCAACTTAGTCCTTAACATGCGTTAAAGTTCAACGATTCTAACACATAGGTCAAATAACGTACTAACAAGTCCGAACACGTGTTACTATGTTGCTAGGCATGTCACGGGGTTCCTATCATGTTCCTAGGTGTCGAATCGGGTTTCGGGATGTTAAAATACACTTACAACAGCATTTCATGCGATTAGGGACTTAGCATGCAATTAGGAAAGTCAACACGTGATTAGGGATGGTCAACAGGCAATTAGCAGGGCTAATCGCCACCTATGTTAGGTGATTAGGGCTAATCACATGCATATCAGGCGATTATGGTCATGTGGTATGCAATTCAGGGCTTAACTAGTGATTAGGGTCACAATTGCATGACTTGCTAGCAATTAGGATCACAATTGCATGACTTGCTAGCAATTAGGGGGCTAATCGCCACCTACAACACACGAGTAGCCCATACATCAGGCGATTATGCCCCTAATCGCCTGATACATAGGCAATTAGGATTGCTAATCGCCTATAGTGCAGCAATTGTGGTTTTTCGCGCGTTTAACCCTCCAAATCAGATCCGAAACGTGCGCAAACACCCAATAATCATTCTAACATATTAACAAACATATTTCAAGCAAAACCCCTAAGTTTTCATCATTCTAACAGTCCCGAATGCGAGCGTTTTCCCAAAATAGCAATTTAACATGAAAACATCACATCAACATGCAATAACTTGCCCTAAATAGCAAATATTCAGATCTAATCACATAATCACGTTGTCCAAAAGCATCCTACTGTTCTAACATCATCCTAGAGCAAACCCTAACATCAAGCAATCAACAACACACCTCATATCATCCTAAATCATCCAAAATCATTCAAACGGGTCAAAACATCAAGTATCCATAATACACGACCAAAACCATCCAAACTCCTAGGACATCATCATACTAACTTGTAACAGCTATAAACATCATAATAACACAAAAACAATCATGATTAAATCCCAAAAACTCAATCTTTAATCACATATAACACATTTAACACATGTAAAGGTGTGGGCTTGTTTAGAAACGGTTTTAAATGGATTTTCAAAGACAAAAACCTTTAAAAGTCAGGTCTGGACATTTAGGGAGTAAAACATAATCATTTAAAGGTTTGGGTTTGAAGAACACACCTTGTATTTAAGAGTAGATGATGGAATAAGCTTGGAAATGGTTGTTTGTGTGTAAAAATGGGTTCCAGAGGGTGTTTGTGGGTTGAGATATGTTATGGGACGGCTAGGGTTGTGTAAATAATGTTTTGGAGGTCAAGGGTGGTATTTATAGGTGTTTTTAGTCGTCAAGTATGTTGCAGGCGATTATGCAGCAGTTGCAGGCGATTAGCCCTGCTAATCGCCTACAGAGAGGGCTAATCGCCACCCCTGAAGGCAATTAGCCATGCTAATCGCCTACAGGGAGTGGCTAATCGCCACCCCTGATGGCAATTAGCCAGGCTAATCGCCTACAGGGTCCAAGATGGTGTATTTGGCGCGTTAAACTCCGTTTTAACATATGTTAACACATTTTCACATACCGACAAGTCACATAATGATTATAAACACATAATGCATGAAAGTAAACACGTTCACACTCGTTCACCAATTCCCGGGACTCGAGACTTGCGTACGTTAAAACCCTAATGATGTGCGACTCAACTCGACCGACCTTGTTTTGTGTAACGTATGCGCGACTCGCTAAGGTAGACTTTACTAAGTTTTCAAAAGTTAGTTACCGGAAGTTGCCGGGTGTCACATCATCCCCCTGTTAAAAGAATTTTCGTCCCGAAAATTTCCCGAAGTCGAAAAGAGAAGACGAAATAAGAAGAAAAATTTTTCCGGGTCGTCACATCATCCCCCTGTTAAAAGGAATCTCGCCCCGAGATTCTTTTAGCCCCAACAGTGATGAGCGTCGACCTCTGTGTATGCCCAAGTAACGTTTCCCCAAGGAACAGCGAGTGAATATGAGACAAGAGACCCCCGATCGAAGGCCTACTGGGGACTACTGTGATCGGTATAACTAACCCACTGGTACCGTCCAAGTAACATCCCCAAAGGACCCTCATCGACCCCAAAGAATGAGAAGTAAAGACCAAACCCCAAGGAAACACCCAACGACACGAACACACAACATTGCGAAAGAGTAAAACCAAGGCGTACAAGCGTAACAAGAGATAAGAAAGAATACGTACGAGTAACAGTGTCTGGGTCCTCCTGGTTCTCCCTAGCCCCAATAACATAAGCACGAGCAGCTACACCACCGCCCTGGTTGTTCCCTCCATTTCTTGCTGTGCCTGCCTCTCCCTGATTCAGCTTTGGGCAATTTCGCTTGAAATGCCCTGTTTCACCACAATTGAAGCACCCTTGATTTCCCCGAGGAGTAGGAGTGGGGGCAACTGCTTGAACTTGTCCTGCCTGAGTGCTGACCCTACAATCCTTGGCCAGATGGCCATAGCGAAGACAACGGTTGCAACGAAACGTATCACAACTCCCAACATGATGGTACCCGCACTGGTTGCACTTAGGGTTCTTTCCCGTGTACCCACCCTGATTCTGAGTCGACGGTGACCCCACCGCCCCTAGCTTCCTGGTCTGCTGCTGTGGCTGTTCTTGAGCCGAACTCTTCCCCGAGCCTTCCAACTTGCGCTTGCTGCCCTCTGGAGCCTTGACAGTCGAACCACGAGCAGGTAAAACACCTTCATTCACCTTCAGATTAGTCATCCGATGAGCCGATCGAACCACCTCTGCATAAGTAGGAAGATTTCCCGCAGCCACTAACCCCGCTATCTCTGGTACTAACCCTGAAATGTAGTGCTCGATCCTCCTGTATTCTGGTACGTGCAAGTCAGGACACAGCACCGCCAACTCGTTACGCCTCACAGTGTACTCTTCAATCTCAGACCCCACCATCTTGAGGCTCCAAACCTCATGTTCCAATTTTTGTACCTCCTCCCTGGGACAGTACTCCCTTTTCAATAGCTGCACAAAGCTCTCCCATGGCATGGCATAGGCTTCACCTATACCCATGTTCTTAGTGATGTTGTTCCACCAAGTCAGAGCAACATCTGTGAAGAGGCCAACAGAATACTTCACCCGATCCTCGGGAAGGCAATTGCACATTATGAATACGGACTCCACTTTCTCTAACCACTTGAGCATGCCTACAGCCCCTTCAGTGCCAGAGAACTCATGGGGCTTACAATCCCGAAACATCTTGAACGTACACATGGCTGGGGGTGGATTAACAACACCGCCTGAAACGAAACACGTAAGAAAACCACAAAAGAAGGATACCATGCTCACAACGAGGCAAAACTGATAGGATCAACTCACCGCCATGAGCATTGTGTCCTGCCTGAAAGGCAGCCTGCAGCAAGGTGTTCAGATCCTCCTGGGTTAGGTTCACCCCTCCACGACCACCGCCACCATTGCGTCCGCCAGTACGACCACCGCCTCTACGTCCACCGCGAATTCCAGACATCTCCTGAGAACGACAAGAAACAAACACTCAGACCCAACACCAACGCTAAACCAAGAGAATACGAAAAATCCAGGATTGGGTACAATGTGACCATTAATCCCAACCCGAGATCCACCAAGTCTTTCATGCATTTCAACTTATCATTTCGTGTGCACCCGAAATGATAAATTGCTCTACATGGTCCTCAAGGCGTGCCCCGAGTTCGAACCTCAAGTCACCCGACACCCACATCTTAGGAAGATATAACCAACTCAAAAGATCATCAAACAAGTTCCCACGACTGTAAACCCGAAGGAGAAGATAAAGTGAAGCTAGGAATAACCAAGAATGAGATAAGCAATGTGACACCGTGTGGTAAGGATACCGACACCCCGACAAGGTTAGTATGTTTACCAAAAGACACGACTCGAATGTATGTGACCGTCTAGTGTGTGAGACTCGGCTATAGTCTAGACTCTACATGCAGTCCTAGTTCACTATAACCATTGGCTCTGATACCAATCTGTCACACCCTCAAATTACCACATGCGGAGTTCTACCGCGAGGCGTGTGACACACCAGGATCCAAGTCAACGGTCACAATAAACAACACTATATGATAAGATACGTAAGATAAAAACATGAATCCAAACCATTTGAATTAACAGCGGAAGCATTGTTTTACAAACTAAATCCCAAAAGTTTCCAAACTTGTTTAATAACAAAACCATGAACCTAAACTAGACGCCGTGCAGACGCGTGCGCCTAAGCCCTGAGATGCTGCTACCTTAGCGATCCTGAGAAATCATGCCAAAAACGGGTCAACATATAATGCTGGTGAGTTCACAGGTTTAAGTTTACAATAAGTTTCCGTGTGTTGCGCGTTGATCACAAAATACCATGTCATAAGATACGTTAAACGAATAATCAAACGAACAAACAAGCGTTTCCTACTACTACCACGACTGTGATGCTGAAACCATTACTGACAGCGTTGCTTGAGTTGCTGCCCGTGTTTGAGTTGCTTGTGTTGCTAAACTAGAGACAATATGCACCCGCCCGGCTCCTAGCCGACGGGTGGGGTTGGTCAGGCCCAATAGATCTATCCACATTTCCCCGTTGTGCTACCCCGCACATTCATGGTTTCCCCCGGGACTCCTTGTTTCGTCGTGTAGTAAACAAAAGTGTTGCAAATCAAGAGTTGTGTTTCAAAAGCGTTGCATTCAAAAGTGTTGCTTTCCAAAAGTGTTGCTTCCCAAAAGTGTTTCAAAAGCGTAGCGTGTTTACAACAAGTCACTTCCCAAAAACAGTTACGTATTCAAAATGAGTAAAGCGTTTCCAAAAGAGTTACATGTTTATACGAAAGCATTGAGTTTGTTAAGTTGCGTGGCATGTTTCTCCCCCGAAAGAAAACGTATAAAAGAGGGGCCGTGAACTCACCTTGGGTTGCGTTACTTCGAAAGTGATTTAAACCAACAAGCTATGCTAGCCCCGTAAAGCGGCGACCTAACATATGACAGTTACAAGTACTTAGACTAATAACCCGTAGGTTAGTTAGTCCCTAGATGCCCAGACCATAACCAGGTTCGTTTGAAAATGTGTTGACTGTTAAACTGACCAAATGTACAAGACTCGACATCCCATTGGTGACCCGAGACCCCACGTGTTCATCTCATACTCAAACATACTCAAATCATGCAACTTAGTCCTTAACATGCGTTAAAGTTCAACGATTCTAACACATAGGTCAAATAACGTACTAACAAGTCCGAACACGTGTTACTATGTTGCTAGGCATGTCACGGGGTTCCTATCATGTTCCTAGGTGTCGAATCGGGTTTCGGGATGTTAAAATACACTTACAACAGCATTTCATGCGATTAGGGACTTAGCATGCAATTAGGAAAGTCAACACGTGATTAGGGATGGTCAACAGGCAATTAGCAGGGCTAATCGCCACCTATGTTAGGTGATTAGGGCTAATCACATGCATATCAGGCGATTATGGTCATGTGGTATGCAATTCAGGGCTTAACTAGTGATTAGGGTCACAATTGCATGACTTGCTAGCAATTAGGATCACAATTGCATGACTTGCTAGCAATTAGGGGGCTAATCGCCACCTACAACACACGAGTAGCCCATACATCAGGCGATTATGCCCCTAATCGCCTGATACATAGGCAATTAGGATTGCTAATCGCCTATAGTGCAGCAATTGTGGTTTTTCGCGCGTTTAACCCTCCAAATCAGATCCGAAACGTGCGCAAACACCCAATAATCATTCTAACATATTAACAAACATATTTCAAGCAAAACCCCTAAGTTTTCATCATTCTAACAGTCCCGAATGCGAGCGTTTTCCCAAAATAGCAATTTAACATGAAAACATCACATCAACATGCAATAACTTGCCCTAAATAGCAAATATTCAGATCTAATCACATAATCACGTTGTCCGAAAGCATCCTACTGTTCTAACATCATCCTAGAGCAAACCCTAACATCAAGCAATCAACAACACACCTCATATCATCCTAAATCATCCAAAATCATTCAAACGGGTCAAAACATCAAGTATCCATAATACACGACCAAAACCATCCAAACTCCTAGGACATCATCATACTAACTTGTAACAGCTATAAACATCATAATAACACAAAAACAATCATGATTAAATCCCAAAAACTCAATCTTTAATCACATATAACACATTTAACACATGTAAAGGTGTGGGCTTGTTTAGAAACGGTTTTAAATGGATTTTCAAAGACAAAAACCTTTAAAAGTCAGGTCTGGACATTTAGGGAGTAAAACATAATCATTTAAAGGTTTGGGTTTGAAGAACACACCTTGTATTTAAGAGTAGATGATGGAATAAGCTTGGAAATGGTTGTTTGTGTGTAAAAATGGGTTCCAGAGGGTGTTTGTGGGTTGAGATATGTTATGGGACGGCTAGGGTTGTGTAAATAATGTTTTGGAGGTCAAGGGTGGTATTTATAGGTGTTTTTAGTCGTCAAGTATGTTGCAGGCGATTATGCAGCAGTTGCAGGCGATTAGCCCTGCTAATCGCCTACAGAGAGGGCTAATCGCCACCCCTGAAGGCAATTAGCCATGCTAATCGCCTACAGGGAGTGGCTAATCGCCACCCCTGATGGCAATTAGCCAGGCTAATCGCCTACAGGGTCCAAGATGGTGTATTTGGCGCGTTAAACTCCGTTTTAACATATGTTAACACATTTTCACATACCGACAAGTCACATAATGATTATAAACACATAATGCATGAAAGTAAACACGTTCACACTCGTTCACCAATTCCCGGGACTCGAGACTTGCGTACGTTAAAACCCTAATGATGTGCGACTCGACTCGACCGACCTTGTTTTGTGTAACGTATGCGCGACTCGCTAAGGTAGACTTTACTAAGTTTTCAAAAGTTAGTTACCGGAAGTTGCCGGGTGTCACATCATCCCCCTGTTAAAAGAATTTTCGTCCCGAAAATTTCCCGAAGTCGAAAAGAGAAGACGAAATAAGAAGAAAAATTTTTCCGGGTCGTCACAGTTGAGTTTTGGAGTATACGAGCTTTTCCAATTGGATTCACCTCGTTTCGATGAGTCTAGAATTTTTAATGAATTTTTATGTAAGCTGCTGTCAACAGCACCATTTTCTGAAGTGGCTGGAATAAAATAATTTTTATAAAAATATTGAGGTATTTTTGACCAGAAATAAAAATAGTAAGGTCACGAATGAACATATGAGGCATCTCTGTAAAATTTTGGGAACTTGGTGAGTTGATTTGATATTTTATAAAAATTGGTTTTTATACTCCAAAATCTGTCCAGAAAACGCAGATTTGCAAATAATTGTTTATGAGATAGTTTGAGTGTGTTAATGAGTTATGAGTTATGGAATTCTATATGAAAACATGTGTATATGTTATTTACAAAGTGTAGATGCCATGATAGGCTAATGGTATGCAACGTGCGATGTGAACTAGTTGTGTTAAAAGTATTAAATTGTTGCATCATTTACTAATCACCAACGATTGACGGGTTTTGCATGGTTTCATTACGTCAAGTACGATTACGTGAGATGTCACTTGAGTCCTTGTGCCAATACACTCAAACACTTGCAACCTTGTATTTGATAGGTTTTTGGGTAGGCGAATAGTCTTCCACACTTACTTTCTGTACGGTTTACTTTAGTACGCAACCTAAGGTGAGTTTCACTACTCTTTTCTCAAAAGCATGCGTCTCGGGTTTGAGACAACTTATTAAACTTTTTCTAGTCCAGTTTGGGACTACTTTTACATCTCGGGTTTGAGGTGCTTTGACTCCTTGTGTGGGTCGGGATTTACGATTCCTTGTGTGGATCACGTTTTCATCAGTTTAAAACTTTTACTGTCCTTTGTGAACTAAACACGCTCTATCATTTAAAGTCCTTACATATTATTGGGTTAATCGTTGAGGCGAACGGGGTATTAGTTGATAGCGCTATTAGGTTGTGCAGCAACCTCATGCTTGAGGTGATTGGGTCACGGGCATGAACTTTTGACCACGCTCTTGAGGAGCAAAAACTTACCAGTGTTGATAGACACTGGTACTAAGGCAAATTAACAACTTCTGTATGTTCCCAATAATCTCCCGTTTAGTTACAATGAGTGGGCTAGCTACCCCTGACAAGCTTAAAACTGATGGTTTAAAACTTTGGTAACTTATTACCTACTACTTAAACTGTGAACTAACCGACATTATGTTGACACACGATATACATGCTTTTGCAGGTAGTTAGCTTCCGGTGTCACAATTAGGAAGTACCGCACGTTCACTGCATTTGGGGTCTGGGGCATACACCTAGATTACTTATCGTACTTTTACATTTTCCTTCATATGGTTTTAATCTGGGCGCGTTGTTTTGCGCATGGCTTTTAAAAGGTTTTAATTTGGTTTACGCTTCCGCAGCTTAACTAAACCTGATTTTTGAAAAACGAACTAAATGGTTTGGGCATTTAGAGTTCGTTCATATGACTTATGGCTATGGGATCCTGGTGTGTCACGCGCCTCGCGGTAAAACCCCGCAGTGGAAATTTGAGGGTGTGACATATAGTGTTGTTTATTATAACCGTTGACTTGGATCCTGGTGTGTCACATGCCTCGCGGTAGAACTCCGCAGGTGGAAATTTGAGGGTGTGACAGTAATGTTTCAAAATCGATGTTTATGTTTAGTTCTCTGTCTTGCCAGTAATATCTTTCAGGACTATCTGTGATGAACATCCTTTTTCTGGCTAGTCTGTATGTGTACCCATCTGAATGTGGAAGGGAAGGAAACATTTTGCAAGCTATAATTGGACATAAAGCCCTTACAGCTATATTGCCTGCAATCATGAGAATCTTTTCTCCCATTTCATATAGGAAATCCTGTGTTTTAACATCTGTTTATATATATATAGGGTAGGGTTCATACGAGAACCAACTTTATTGTGAGAACCATGAGAACCAATGTGAACATGGGGCGATTTTGTAAATATCATTAAATTAAAAAAGCTCTTTTAAGTCCTTTATATCTTCCTTGATCAAGACCCATCCTCAACAGTATACTGACCATCACAATCATCGGTTACTGGCAACAATCGACCATCCACATCATCTCCGGTAACCACCACTAACCTCCACCATACCAACCACCAATATACGCTTCCACAACTACTGTGAACCGTCAATAATTCCACCACCATCGTCAACCTTCCACTGTCCTTGCTGGAGACCTTCACCATCAATCATAACCATTATCATCATCCGTGACAGCCCTCATCATCGTCGTTATCCATCACAGTCAACACCACCATCAATCGGCAACCTATATCTATCTTTCATACCCATAATCCGGCTGACAATCAAGACCACCGTCACCCATCGCCTCAGCAAGAATCCCCATCACAATAATCAGAGAAAAAGGGTTAAGTTTGAGGGTAATACCTATGTTTGATGCTGATCCGGTGACACGGGCGTCGCCGCCGCTGCTGTGAACCACTATCCTCTTCCCCTTTCCTTCTGCTCGATTCCCTATCTCTACTTTTCTTTATCGGCTCTCCTTCTTTCTCCAATCACACACACTCTCTCTCTCTCTCTCTATCTCTACTCTCTGCTCATTCTCTCTCTAATTCCTGAGTAAGTGTGTTTGTGCTAGATGAGAGACAGTGTGGGAGTGGTGTGCGTGTGTGTTCAGGGTGTGTGTACGAGAGATAGAGTGGGTTGGGTTTTTTATAAGGGTTGGGTTCAAATGATTTTTATCAAAACCATTAGAGGTTTTGAGATTAGGTAGTGTCCTCTCTTGGTGACTAACCAATGTTCGATCGGGTCGGGTTCGTAATGCATAACAGTCTGGTCTCAAAAAGCGTATCCTCTAATATTAATTTATATGTAATGGTTCGGTTTTTGGTTTCGAACATAACCGACTCGCTTTAATATTTGTTTTGATTACCTGATTGTTACACGATATTATTGATTATACGAGAAAAAATTTTGGGGTCCACTTCGGGGTTGTTACATATATCGTACGGTTGGATTATTGTTTGTTACAGTATAGATATGTGCATTCAGCCATTCATTGCATTACGTACCATTGAGGTCATTTATATTGATGCGCATGTGCATAATTTATATGGTAATGATAAAATTAATGTTAATGCACATGTGCATTAAGGTTGAAATCTTGTTATCATTAACGTCTTTTGCTCTAATGCACATTTGCATATGTTATGTGGTAATGAAAAAAATAAAGTTAATGCACGTGTGCATTAAGATTGGAAGTTTGGTTTTGTTATGTGTTGTTTATTATTTGTAGTCAAATATGGGATAAAAATCAAAGAAGTAACTTTTGTGTTATAATCGAGGTATAAACGGACAAAAAAGCGTCAGATGCAATTGAAGATGATAACATAAACGTTGATCAGGAAGTTAAAAAAAGGTCGGTATTAATTATTTAAGCAATTCAGATATAAATGCACATGTGCATATATGTATATTTTTCATGTTAACTAATAAATGTTAATTGTTAGTTGTTTAAACAAACGGACAATGTGACAAATTTGAGAATAATATGATGTTCAGGTTGACAGATGAAAAAATAAGGGAGATGTTTGATGAGGCATCAATGAGGTGTGAAGGGTGTTGGAAGAAGATAAGTAAAAAGGGAAGAAGTTGAAAAATGGGACAATTAAGCAATAGAAGGTGACACTGGTGGTGGACGTGAGTTTGTGAAATAATTAGAAGTTTGTAGGTAGGTGGTTAGTGGTAACATGGTTGGTTTGTAATATGGATATTTTTTTTGCTATCATTTGTTTTATTGTGTTGATGGTTTGGTAGAAACAACATGTAATTTTATATTAAAAACGGGTACAAAAAAGTTTGTTGTTTGAAGGATGGTGCATGCACATATGTATGTTGTGGGTGGTCTCATATGGTGGTAGATAAGTTGATTATGTTTGTGATTATTGTTTTAGCGTATGTTAATTTGTACGATAAGAAAATTAACATATGCACATGTGCATATTACAATTAAACCCCCCCCCCCCCCCCAGAAACCTAAACCCACCCCACCCCTCCCACCATACATAAAAACTAAGCTATAAAGCTAAACCACTCAAAAAACTGAACTATATTAGTGAAATGCACATGTGCATGCAGTACACGTTTCTTATTTTATAGTTCTTATATAGAGTTGTTCTATGTTTATTCATGTTTGTTGTCCTACACGTGTTTTATTTTAAATTTATGTTTTAATATGCATGACTAAACAATTGATGAGTTCGAGTGTATTTTATATCTCACTTTGCGTCCATTTAATGATCATTGAATAAAATTTTTGGCCCCTTATATATAATATTCCGTTCATTTAATAATCATTTAATTATGGTAATTGAAAATTCATTCAAAAGTGTGATTTAATGGTGAAATGCACATGTGCATACGGTATATTTCTGTATACATAACAGTGAATTACATATGTGCATCAGGGATGACGTCATATGACGTCATATCAGCCATTTTTATATATTTTTTTATTTTTTTAATTATTAATGCAAAATAATCATTTTGGTGTTTTTACTTTTTTTATTTTTTCATTTATTTAGGTTATATAATTTTTTATTATTTTTTTATGGAGGGGTTTTTGTAGACACCGTTCATATTTACAAGATTGCCACCTGTTCACATTGGTTCCTTGGTTCCCTCCCTAAATGGTGGTTCTCAAATGATTCGAATCATATATATATATATATATATATATATATGGGAGGATAAATTGAAAACCCACTTGAGTTAAAGAAACTCTGCAAACCCAATCCTGGCCATACATAAAATTTGATCTATGGATGAGATGAAAAGTTACTTTTTGTAATTTTATTTGTGATTTATTTTTAACAAAAAAAAGTACATAAGGGTACTTTTGGAAAACAATATACCTTACTTTTTACTTTTCAGACATTTTTCTACTTTTCAAGATTTTTAACTTTCTCTCATCTATTATTATTCTCTCTCACACCTCAACAACATATGATTTTTTAGACCAATTATGTAACAAGCAATGCTAAATATGTAAGAACATTGTATTTCCTGTAACAAACAAGTTTACATATATACAAATATATACATGATACTAAATAAATTTAACATTGTAACATTAAAGAACACATGAACTACACATATTTTACATGTGAAATTTGTAACAACTTATAAGAAATTTATTGTAACATAAATCTGTAACTTGATCAGTATCATATAATTTACAATGTTACGCGGAAAAACAACATATAATTTACAACTTAAGAACGTTACAAGAAAAATATAATCCAAAACCAAGCCCTTCTCCTCATCTTCATCAACAACCCATCTGCTTCATTTTAAAGAAAATGAAACAATAATTAAATAAATCTTAAAAAAATGAAGAATTTGAACAACCCAACAAACACTTTTTTTCCTTTATATATATTATTATATTTATTATTAGATAAATGTTTAGTTGTAAAAAAAATTGAACTTAAGTTATTTACGTAGCTTGGTGAATACTAAGTAACCACAAAAGTTTTACTAAGTTTGACTTTTATGTTAAGAAAACTACAAACAACAAAAATAAAAGAAGAAAAAGAAATGGACGGAACAGGGGAGACGCACAACAGCAGCAGTACATAGGTTTATTGTTAAACATTAATTCAATAACCCAAACAAACACTTTTTGGCCATTATCTAACACACCCATACCATTTTCATTATTTGACCCAGAAAGAAAGAAAGAAACTGTCAATGATATTTTATAATATAATAATAATAATTTAAATTGTAACATTTCATGTCAATCTGATAATAATAATAATTATAATAATAATAATTATAATAATAATAATAATAATAATAATAATAATTTGAATTGTAATTTCTATACTATACAATTCAAAAAGGGTTATGTGAGTGGTGAACAGTTGTAAATCAACATTGGTTGATTTAGCGGTGATGATAGATGTCCCTTGGTCAGTTGTTTTTTTTTCCTGCATTGTGCCTTTAAATTGAATTACTATTGGTTTAAAGTGAAAGAATATACATCAAGTTAGCTTGGGGTTTTTGGATATATTGTTATTCATTTTTACTTTCTATTTTCTAATGTTTATTTCTGTTTGTTATTTTTTTTACTTATGCTTTTTATTCAGCCTTTTTTGGAAGTTTTTTTTATTTATTTGACATTTCATTTTACTATAAAAGAACATTTATTTTTAAAATATACAATAGCGTATTCCAACAATAGATACGGCCATACGGATAAAAATTTCATATCCGCTGCGAAGCGCGGGTAATACTACTAGTTTCACAACAATCTAGATGTGCACCTGTTTACTTCAGTCTTGCTTTCAGTCATGGCAAAGCCATCAACAACCTCCAACGGGGGAAGGTTAGACCTAACAATATCGTACTTGTCTCTCACCGGCTGTTTTAAGGTCGACGTTCTCACCGGCTGTTTTAAGGTCGACGTACTTGTCTTTTTGCAGCGACTGTTGAGTAAGGTTTAAATGTTATCTTTCAGTTTTAAGGGTGTGATGGAAGAATGGATTAAGAGAGAGGTTGAAATACATGGTAGTGTTCTTCATCCAAGAAATGTTAAAAGGGAGAGAAGATGAAGATGAATTTGAAATTGGTAGAAAAGAGAGAGAAGTGTCAGATGATTGGGAAGGGGGAAAGAAACAAAAATGTTAAATTACACTATTGCCCTTCTAGCATTTTTTATGAAATGCAAAATCAGGTGATGTGTCACAGTTTAAGCCACACAATGGGTTTTCAAAGTTTCTTTAACTGAAGTGGGTTTCCTAAATATACTTTCCATATATATATATATATAATTATGTTTTTTTATTGGAACGATTGGATAGGTTTTATTCTTTAAAAATACATTTTGGATGAGCTGACATGTGGGACATGTCAACCCATTTGACCCGCGTTTCCATTAGACTATTAGAGATAAAACATAATCGATGACACATCTAGTTAAAATCATATGGAACCTAAACAGAAATAAGATAGGATTATACATACCATATCAAGTCCCTCATACGCATCAAAATCCTCTTCTGTATTATCATCTTGAATATCACCTTCCATGTCACCATCTTCATCATTACTCATTTCACTATCCTTGGCATGAACATCATCTGCATACTAGCTATGTCAAACCAACATTTTTGCATGAAAATAATTTCTTAAAATGTAAAGAGGGAGACAATTCATTATTGACTATCTTTTCTTTTATCACATTTATTATTCTTTTTAATGTTCTAAGATGTAAAGATACCTTCATTAATGTTCTGTTTGAATTAGCGTTTTCAGACCCGGACCGGCCGGTTGGACCGGTCGGACCGGGAAACGAGGCCTAAGCCAATCCGGGTCATTGGACAAGACCGGAAGTACAGCGGACCGATGGTTGGGCTGCCGAACCGGTGGTTAGACCGGGAAAACCAGCGATCTGACCGGATTTAAAGGGTAGAACCGGAAGTTTTTTAAAAACTTTAAACTTCATGGTAATCACCTACCAAATCAGATCTAACTTAAGCCTTCTACCTGCGATTTGAACTTCACGACAGTACAATTAATCGATGAGCATCATTCAGTTTGTTTAACTATTATGGTAGGTAGGGTGGAAGGATGAAATATGGACATACGGGTGGCTGAATGTAGAAGAGAATAGAGGAACATCCTTCAATTTGTTGAACTTGGTTATGGTAGGTGGGTAGAAGAATGTGATAGGGTGGCTGTAGGAGATAAACAATGGTCTGAACATACATGAGTTGTTACCCTAATCATAAATTGTTTATTGTATTATTAAAATTTTGGGCTTTTAAAATGACTTATATAAAAATGGGCTGCAAATACAACACATGGAAAGAACTATACTTTTGTTTTGTAACTTTTAAAACTTAAATTAAATATTCATTATCCGGTTCTTAAATCCGGTCCGACCGGTCCGACCAGTGAACCAATAGGACGTTCGGTTCAATGTCCGGTCCGGTTATGAAAACATTGGTTTGAATCCTTCTTCGACAGGTCAAAATGAGGCCAAAGCAAACGCTTATTGATATCTCTATAATCACAATGAATCAACACTCGAAATAAGGCCCAAACAAAGCCTTATCCAACACCGTGAAAATACATGTTTATATATATGACAAAATAAAATGACTTCAACATTTGAATGAGAATCATACTTACCTGCCAATTTCGCCTCTGGACCCAAAAGATACCGATTTCCTCATAATTCTTATCTCAATGGGATAGCTTCAATATGCGTCATTGTACCTTGACCTTTACAGAATGTTGGAAGTAATCCACACACTGACCCCTAGGTTCACACAAGTTATATGCGTAGCATCAATACTTTAATAGAAGATGGAAAAGTGTCCAAATGGGAATCCTTTATCATGACATTGCAAAAGTGACCAGTTGTTTGTTCGCTCATACGGTTTCATTACAATTATAGCATAAATACGGTATAAAAAAACCCTTTTATAGACTTGCAAAATTGCTTCATTTGTAAGTTGCCTGTTGCTATGGTTAACGGTATTGAAAAGAAAACTAAAAGGATTTGGGTAAGGAAAATGAAACTACAGCTAAATATTATATGACCCCTATGGGCCAATGAATCATCAACAACACCAAAAAGAATCAAATGAATGGTAAAAAGAAGAAACCAATTTGTTATTGAAATTTTAAATGTGAATTTTGACATAAGCAATCCCACAGAAGTACCAGATTTCAAGCTTGATGTTGACTTCTATTATGGAAACTACACATTGAAAGAAGTGGTAAGAACAAAGGAGAGCATTCAATAAAAAATGATCAACCAAGTTGGCAAGTTGAGAAGAAGATATATAACAAAAATCAATGAAGGATGAAATGAAAGCCATCTTTGATAACAAAAAAAATGTATGCAGCATCCAGCAAAAGCCTACATTATATTAAGTAATGACCCCAAACACAATCCTCTAAATGTATCAATCCTCTGGCTCTATCAATACTATTCGAAAGTAGTCTTGGATGCCCGAATTGTCAGCACTCAGCATTATAGATAAAGTGGTATAAATAGAAGAAAAAGAAATGCTAATATGCATGTTGCTATTGAAAGAGCCTCTACCTATTATGTTCATGAAGTTTCAAAGTCAATGGTTACGATTTTCAATGGTGGGGTTAAAGGGGCATCGTGTTCAAAGCTTAAAAAGCTCATATCATAAACATCCTAGATAGAAAGAAAAGAATGCATCTATTGATTAAACTTTCAATTTCATAAAAGAAGGTAATATATTGAACAAAATCAAAATTTTCAAGCCTGCGTATTGTTATTCTATTCATAACGCTCATCTTATTGTTAATCCCGGCTCGAACCTAATCCTTCTAAATTACATATTCATCTTTGATGAGCATTCTTAGGTAAATAACAGATTCTAATCATTACAATAGTATCACTTTTAGCATGTGTAAAACGATACCGACGTAGGGTATGTTACTAACAGATGTCAAGGTTCCCTCTTTTACTTGATAGATATTGGGATAAGTGCAACAAATGTAGGCAATAGATGTTAGATATATGAATATGAATATTTTAATACTCAACAGATGGCTCATCTCTATTAATTTATTTAATTAATGACATCAACATTATCATCACCAAGCATCTCTATGCCATGTGTCTTAATGAGATGATGAATAAAATTGATGTTGGATTAATAAATCCTACATGAAACTTAAAGAGGTCATCCTCCTACTTGAGTGTGTCATGTGGCATCCTCCTTATTTTCATCCAAAAGTCTATTTCTCTCTCATGTTTCCTCCACAATTTTAAAACGTTAATAACTTTTTTATGCGAGATTTTTTTAAAAAAAAAAATCACACCAAAGTAACAAACGTTTTATTATCTTCCCAATCAGTACCCTAGTTGTATACAAAAAACGAAAAAGAATGATTTTTTTGTCAGTTTTTGTTCATATAGGAAAAAGTTTTTCTCTCTCATATTTCCCCCACAATTTTAAAACGTTAATAACTTTTATATACAAGATTTTCTTTAAAAAAAATCACACCAAATTAACAAATGTTTTATTATCTTCCCAACGAGTACCCTAATGGTATACAAAAAACGAAAAAGAATGATTTTTTTGTCGGTTTTTGTTCATACATGAAAAAAACACAATGTGTTTAGGTAATTCACTAATCATATCGAGGCAAGTCACTAAAAATGTTCAAACTAGGAGGATAGAGCTATTGTAAAAAGAACCTTAATGTAGAAAGTGTAGGAAGGAATAAGAAGTTGGCACATGCCACTAGCCAAATGGGTATTATTGTCCATAACCATAATTGTTGACTTTTTTCAAGTTTCACCTCCATTTTTAAAACGGCTGTAACTTTTTCATATGACATTATTTTTTTTTTTAAAAACTACACTATAAAAACAAGTTTTTTTTATCATCTTTCATGTGCATACCCTATTGTTCTACTTGTTTTAAAAAAATTTGTTGGGTTGATAACTTGCGTTTTGTTGAGAGTATACTTGCGTTTTAGAAACGCAAGTTATACTTAATAAAACGACCTGATAAAACGCAAGTTATAAATGATAAATCGTGAGTTATACATGTTAAAACGTAAGTTATACATGATAAAACACAAATTATACATGTTAAAACGCAAGTTATACCTCATAAAACATAAGTTATACCTGATAAAAAGATGCAAGTTATACATGATAAAACGCAAGTTATACCTGATAAAAAAATATGCAAGTTTTGTCTGATAAAAAACATAAGTTATACCTGATAAAAATACAAGTTATCAACCCAACAAAAAAATGTGTTTTTTTAAAAGTATAGCAATAGGGTATGCAAATGAAAGAGAATAAAAAACTTATTTTTATGGTTTATTTAAAAAAATGTCGTATGGAAAAGTTATGGACGTTTAAAAAATGGGGGTGGAACTAAATAATTGTAGGTTATACATATTTTGCCCTTCCCCTTCTCTTTTAAAAAATCCGACGTATATATTCACTCTTTTAATCCTATCAATTGATTCATTTAGATCAAAAACCCAAAATCCTTCTTATTTTTTTATGTTAAGATACTTTTTACCTCAAACTTTCTCGAAACTAGGAATTCTATTTTCATCAATAGCAAAATAGATTAAAACCACTCTTTTAAAAAAAAAAAAAAAGTCGCACCTTCAAGACTACCACCTCAATTACGCCCTCCAATGGTTGTTTCTAACTTTGCTCCTCATCCAAACATATATATACATCTTCTTTTTAATATACATTTTCTGTTGTAAAACAACGACCTACTAGCAACTAACATACAAGATGTGTAGATTTTAAAACATAGATTAGAGAGAATAGATAGTAGAATAACTCATTCTTATTGATGTCCATAGATGAGATACAAATGCCACTATTTATAAGGCATATACATTAATCTAAACTAATGAGGAGATGGGAGTTATGTATGTGGAGAGTCACCATAATGATCATTTATAACACTCCCCCTTGACTATCCACATGATGTATTACTATAGTATATTAATTTTAATACGCTTGGTGATGTTGCCTCGTTAAAAACCTTGCCAGGAAAACCCAGTGGGATAAAACCTCAGCTAAGGGAAAAAGAGTGCAACGCGTATTTTCTTCCCCTGATACTTCTGGATCAGGTGTGTTGCCTCGTTAAAAACCTTACTAAGAAAAACCTGATGGGACAAAACTTAGTGAAGGGAAAAAGAGTGCAACGTGTTGAATACTCCCCCTCATTTTAATACGTATCATTTAAATGATGGTTTCGATCTTCTAAGAAAGTTGCTCAAAGTTTTGTAGTCAATGACTTGCGTTCTTGATTACTTGACGTGAAAATCTTTAAGTTGAATCATTTATGTATGATCTTCATTCCAGAATTTTAGTCCCTGCTCTCGTAAGTGCAATTCTTTAAGTTGAACTAATGTTGCCTCCTCTCGTAAATAAATGTCACAAGATCAACAAATGTGATGTGTTATTACCCTGCATTTACAAGACTAACCAAACTTGTTTGCATGGGTTAGTGAAATATAATCAAATATCGCTCATACCTGAAGTATTTGTTTTAACTCATTCTGGTGTCTCCTCGCTTGACATAGACTATATTATGATAATAAGTTCATGTTGAAGATATAATAATCATGCATAACTAGCAAGACATATACTAATGTATATATATATATATGTATTTTTTTTTGAACGGCATATATATATGTATTTAACTATGGTACTTGAAAAATCTCTACTTTGGTAGGAGATGAAATGAATAATTTTTCATATCAAGTAATTGGACAACCTTTAACGCACTTTAAATATGAGCTATGTCCATTGTAAAATGTCCCACCATCTTTTCAAGATATACTTTGATGGATTGGTAAACATATCATATATACTCGAATTATAGGTCAAGCAACAAGTGCACTATGTCAAGGACTTTCAAAAATCCCCCTTTTAAAAGTTCTACAGAGTCTCTCGATAATGCTCAGACATTATCACTGTAAACTGCGAGTGAACTTTTAAAAGAAAACTTTTGATACAAGCTGGATAATACAATCAAACTTATGTTGCTCTTTATTGGGATATCTCATGAGTTTTATAACACTCAACCCCCTTATTTAGTCCATATTATATTACCTTTACATAATACTTCTTAAGGTATTGATATCAATGATGCAAGCATCATCAATCCATCAAGGACTTTTCCATCTTGACCAATTATGCAAGTACATTAACTCTTCAATTGGAAGAATGATAACATTTATTTCTCCAATATATATTGTACCATTCTTATACATTAAAGTATCATAATCACCAGGTTCAGTTTATCACCTGTGGTGTATTGGTGCACAATAATTACATCCTACGATGTTTCGTATTACCTTTTAAGCACTCAGTTGCTTTAGGATACTCATGAGGAGTTCCACTTATATTCAATTCAATCATATAACAAACATAACGTATTCAGAATTGAATCTATTTATTCCGATCATAACGTTCTCGAGAACTTACGTTACAATATTTTGACACATTAAATCCTTCATCAGGTATTTTCATGTAAACTTTCAGTGTCAAGTAAATCATGATATTTATTATACGCATTTCAATTCTCTCTTTGCATTACCAGACTAATAACACAATGAAAAATCATTATATCCACCACTGGAGAATGCGTCTCCTCATAATCAATTATGGGTCTTTGCGAAATTCTTGTGCCACCAATTTTACCTTATATCATTTTCTTTTCAAATGTTGATTCGCACAAAAGACCTTTGCATATCTATATGTTTTACAACTTTTGTTTTATGGACTTCTGGTCCAAAACTTTCATTTTCAATAGAGAATTCAACTCTGCCGTATTTGCGTCTTTTCATTTTGGCCAATCATTTCTTTGTATTCATTCATAGGCAGATCTTAAATCTTGATCCTCATTTCAAGCGCTACATTACATAAAATTTATGACGACGTCGATTTTATTTCGATTCCATACATTTCGTAGACATGATACTATATAACGAGATCTCTTTATTTTCAGGTACCTGAGGTTCTTCTGGAACCATCATGTCTAATGTCTCTTCAGGAGACCTTTTTACTATAACCTCGACTTGACCATCTTTATTACTTGCTCCAATTTCTCGAGGACTTTTATTCTTTGGAATCGACTAGTCTACCACGCTTCAGGCATGCAGTAGGCTTATTGCGAATATATGATTGTCCTTCCCGGACACTCATTTTAAATGGAGCATTGGCAGTTGGTATATGTGACTTGATTAGCTATTCATCATATTTAGGTCAGTTAATGCATCTGGTAATTAATTCGCTAATCTTTATGAATGAATTATCCTTTGAACTTCTGGTTCACATTGTTTAGTACGAGGATCAATGATATTCATTCTAATTCATTTATATTTCCAACTGCCTTTTATCTCCCCCTGATGTTGGGAATGTTAATCCATTAAGATGGATATCAATTAATTGAGATGTAAATAAATCTCTTGTTTAAGGCTCTATAAATCATCATATATTCCCAATCACCTTTTAAGGTCCCATCTCCGTGCGTCGTGGTGGATCAATTTCAATATATGTCGCACAATAAAAAATCTTAGATGGGCAATATTTGGTTCCTGACCCAAAACCAACTATAATGGGGAGAAACTATTACCACGTATTGGCTTGATGTGAATAAATATTACTGCATGTAAAATCACATTTAATCAAATATAAACATGAAATTTTGCTCTCATGACCATTGACATTGCAATCAATAGTAGACGTCTAGTGATCATCTCAATGAAAGCAATATGTGTATGGACATTAGCTACTAGTATTTCAATATTTAGGAATTGAATTCACCAAATATGCCATTTTGGAATAATGTGCTTGATATTTTATCAGCTATGCCATATATCACACAAACTTCAGGTTGCGCACTTGATAACCATTTAGACGATGCATCGATTTTAAATACTAAATGGTATTGTGTTAGGATATATGTATCCTTTAATCAATTCCAAAATAATATGGCAAATATATAATATCGCTTAAAAGCAAACATTACATGCTATGTATCAGATTAAAGAATCTTTAAGTTCTTCATTATATTCACATCATCATCGACTCGGTGTGGTCTTACCGGTCATGGCAACTAATTAAATAACTATGATCCATAAAGTAAACTTCTAGTTTATGATCGAATATGTATTACTTGCACATATGTAATACAAAACATAAGATATGAAAGAGTGTATTGTAACTTCAATATTCAAACCATCATGTTATATAATCACTCATTTTATTTGCCACATGTGGTGGTCAATCTCATTAGTAACATGATCATTATTGCATTTTTGATGATCGATCTCATTATTAACTTGACTATCATTATAGTCATTGATGGTTGATCACATCATAACCATCATTATAACTTCTGATGGTCGATCTCATTATCAAAATAACCATCACTGCAATTTTCTCAATTATGTCCAAGATCATGAAATTTTCAATGATCGTTATATAATCACATTCACTTCAAGAAATAGAGTAAAACCAACCAAGCTTTATTATTTTATTGGACATAATATAAAGTCATTTCAAACCTTTCATACCCTTTTAATGGTATTGCTACTTTAGGAGCGTATTTGAGGTATGACAAGTAAAATTCGTTCTATCCAATTTTCCTATATAAAATTGAGAAGTAATTATATTTTCTCAATTACCATGATCATGGACTTTACACAGATCATTATATCATCACATTCATTCAGGGAATGGATTATAACCACAAAACTTTCTTGGTGGAATCATTACAACTTCCTTAGTTATGTACATGATCTTTAACCTTTATACCGATCATTTTTCATCACATTCACTTCAGGGAATGGATGAGAACTACACCACCTTTCATGGTGGTCGTTTTAAACCTTATATATTCTTTAATAATATTACTACTTCAAGAGCATATATGAGATATGACAATGGAAACTGTTCTAATCAACTTGTATAAATAATCTCCTCATCACAAAACACTAATTGAGAAGAAGTTATATGATCAAATCATTATGATTTATCGATCAAAATTCTTACAAGCTTCCATAAATTTATAATAAACCTTAGAGAGTTTGACAACTCAAGTGTCATATTATAAATAAATCTTGATCACAATTCAATCATATAACTTGTGACAATATACCATAATGTTCTCTTTGATTTTCGCTTTCCTTTAACATGGTAATATTCATCAAATGGATGCAAGTGGGAAATAAAACAAAATCAAAATCCCAATATATTCATACTTATTACATCCTTCGAAATAATTATATAAAAATCTTTATTGGTTTAGGGAAAAAAGTTTTATTATTTGGAGTATAAACCACCCTGAAATTAAATAAGAAATACCAACCAATTTCATATCTATATTATTAGACGAAAAATAACCAATATTTTAAAGATATTTTTTCAAGATTAGAAATTATAAGTATCATATGAATTCAATATCGTGAAAATAAAATACCTTTTGATGTGATCAACGTAAAAGCTTAAATTCTATCATAACTCCTCTTTTATATTTCTTTTCTATGGTTGTAACGAAACACGAAACGACAACCAAAGTTCTCCAAATAAATAAAGCACAAACCCAAATATCTCATATCATTAAAACAAAGGGAGTTTAAATAATATAATTGGTCATAATACAAATGTTTAGAAGATTTTATAAAATGGTCAACTATTTTAGTGTAAATTCATCATGTCTTTGTCACACCAAAATCATACTTATATAATCAATGAAGTGATAAGAAAGCTATTTTTTAAGTTACATTTCTTATGTAGTAAATTATGACATATAAATTAAAATCTTGTATGAAAAGTAAGATAATTATACATTTATGCATATTTGGAGATGGAATAGAATACAAAATTAATACCACCTTTTCAAATTATCAACCTTTTCAACCTCTATCAACGTTTTTGTTAAATTTCTTATTTGATACTAATGACATTTTTTAACAAATTAAAATCTTATATCAAAAGTAATAACCATAAAGAAATAATAAATATAAGCCTCAATTTAATCAAGATTGTATGAGTTACTACTATATGGCTTATGTTCTCTCTATAAAAAAAACATCAATGAATAATGAATCTCAACATAACCCAAAATTGTATAAATTATAATATGGATTTTGTATGAGATAATGAATTAATTGAACCATATAAACTTACCATCGATAAGATGATCCAACCCAAAAGCCACTCGTGCTGATAACGTGTTGTAAAACAACGACCTACTAGCAACTAACATACAAGATGTGTAGATTTTAAAACATAGATTAGAGAGAATAGATAGTAGAATAACTCATTCTTATTGATGTCCATAGATGAGATACAAATGCCACTATTTATAAGGCATATACATTAATACTAAACTAATGAGGAGATGGGAGTTATGTATGTGGAGAGTCACCATAATGATCATTTATAACATTTTCATTCTTATTCACATTGTTGTTTTTTTATATTATAGTACATTAATTCTATATTGCATCATAACACATAATTTATCACATCATATTAGGTTTATCTATTCGAAAAGCTTTCGGGATATAATCTAGTGTATTGATATTTGTTTTTTTTTTATAAAATGATTTTGATCGTTGCAGATTTCTATATAATTTTGGGTTTCTTTCTATTGAACAAACCGAATTCAATGAAATTGTTAATTGTCGCCACCATCACATGAGTTTCCTACTACATCTAAATAAATATTTTTATTTATTTTTATATCTATCGGTCCATATTTTTTTTTGGAACGGCCAAACAACTTTATTAATTTGCTAGCAAGAAACTAGCAAAAAACGGGAAGAATATCCCAAATACAAACAATCCGAAACGGATTACAAGAACCCAAAAAACACAAGGAACTAACTATCCCATTCTAACCGTGTCGAATCTACCCCATGAGTCCCAAGTCATGTCTGTCAATCTTCCCCTTTTAGTAATCCATAGGAAGGACATAACTTTTATTTCATCAAAAATCTTCCGAGTCAATAGTTGTTTGGCATTGAAGATTACATCGTTCCGAGCCCGCCAAATACTCCAAAATGTAGTTAGGATCTATCGGTCCATATTTAATGACATAAATTTCCATTATTTTTAGTTGTAACATAATTTTAAATTCCTTAGTTGTTTGTGCGTTTTTTTTAACTCATGACATCCTCACTTCCATAACCATACGTATCATCTTGTCGTCGCGTAGTTTTTATTCAGCGGTAACACACGGATTCCCCACTAGTATAAATTTTTTTTTAAAACCATCTCTAAAAGGAAAGTAATAAACCGACCACCGTTTTGTAAAGACACGTAAACTCGCACACCCTTCCTAGTAGATAGATTTTCAAGAAAATAAACCCAACACCGCTTATATATACTTAAACAATAAGCTACATGACACGTATAGATAAATAATATACACCTGCAACAACCTCCATAACCTTATTATACCTCCAAATTATGAAAACAAGTCGGTGCTGTAAAATGGATCGTGAAAGTGGGTATGTTGATGATTTCTTTGGGCCGATACCAGAAGGGTTTATAGCCAAGGCTTTGTCACTCACTAGTCCTGGAGATGCATGTAGGTTGTCGTTGGTTTGCTCCATTTTCAGGTCTGCAGCTGAATGGGACGCGGTGTGGGAGAGTTTCTTGCCGCCGGAGTACTGGAAGATTGCGGAGGAGAACCCTCGTTGTTCGGTGAGCTTCGGTTCGAAGAAGGAGATGTTTTTGTATTTGTGTGATCATCCCACCATCATAGAAGGTGGCAATAAGGTTAGTTTTGCATTAGTTTGGTATGTTGTAAGTAGCTTTTATTTATGTCAATTCAAAACAATTTATAGGGTTAGTGACGCAGCTTGTTGCTTGTTTGCCTGCCTTCTATTTTGATGTAAAAAAAAAAGAAATTAAAAACCGTCAATTGTTCACTTGGGGCAGATTATTAGTTTTAAATTTGAGTGATCAGATTGCTAATTTGCTATTGTCAATGTAAGTGATCATTGGTCACGTTGGCAGGCAGTATGGATTATTAATATTATGTGACAAGAGTCATAGTTTAGATTATTAGATGAGTTTAGTTTGTTTAGCCTAGGATCATTTGGATGAACAAGATGAGTATGCACATGACGGTTACACACTTGGGATCGATTCCCTGCACTTGTGCAGGGACTGTCGAACAGAGACAAAGAAACAATAAACACACACAAACCTGTGGATCTAATTTACTCCTAGTTTGGCTTTTGTATTTGACTCCCTAAATTATCTTGAGGGGAATATTCCAACAGTTTTAAGTTAAAGGTGACATTGCCTTTGTCATCGTAACTATGTAAGTGGATGTTAGGACTTAGGAGCGGCATTGGTCATGTTGGCAGTATGGATTATCGGAGAAGAGTCACGGTTTAGACCATTAGAATATATAGTTTTCTTTTTTCATACGTTTATAAAATTATAGTAGTTTATTGTTACATTTACTGTTAACCTTAAGCGTACGTTGATTTTTTTTTTAATTTTAATAATTTTGTCTTTTTAATACTACTAATACCGTTCGAGTCATGAACATCTTGTTATCTTTATTGGATTATGAAACTGACACCATTGATGGAATGACAGAGCTTTAATCTGGACAAACATACTGGTAAGAAATGCTACATGCTGGCTGCAGGCGAACTTTCAATAGTTTGGGGTGATACTCCAAGGTACTGGAGATGGATTTCATTGCCCGAGTCAAGGTAATCTTTCAATATCTCATTCTAGTTCGTAGTTGCGCGCAAACGAATGGAAAAGAAAGTTAATATCTTGATTACAAATTGCAGGTTTAAAGAGGTGGCAGAGCTCATAAGTGTGTGTTGGCTTGAAGTACATGGGAGGATCAGTACTTCAATGCTATCACCAAACACTGATTATGTAGCATTCATGGTGTTCAAATCAACATCCAATGCTCATGGGTTCGACTGCCAACCCGTAGAGGTTTCGGTTGGGATAAATGGGCACGAGAGCCAGACCCATACAGTGTTACTTGAGCCTAGAGATGGTGAAGCAAGAAGGCGTTCCGTCATTCCAAGAAGTGGAATGGGAATGTTATTAAGAGGTCGTGATCCGAACCCAAACCCAAGCACGGTTGTGGGGAGTTCAAATGGCAAAGTGCCTAAAGAAAGAGAAGATGGGTGGATGGAGATTGAGCTTGGTGAGTATTTTGTGAAGAGTGAGGAGGGTGAACTTGTAATGAGTATGAAAGAAGTGAAAGGGAGGAATTGGAAGGGTGGGCTTGTGATTCAAGGGATTGAGATTAGGCCCAAGCCTTTTATACGTTAATAAAGAGTGATCTTTCATTTCTTTTTGGTCTTTGGTGGGCTATTATTAATATTGTGGCTTTTGGAAGTTTGATGTGTTACTATTTGTGCCAAGATGATTGACAGTTATGGGTTAATGGTTCAGTTGATAAGTTTGTGTGGGTGTACAAAGTAGTCATTTCATTTGGGTTCATCAAATTTGTACGTCATAATTGCAATTGCGTGGTTTGGGTGTGCCTTGTCAACATTTGAACCGGAGCGAGCACACGAGACATGAGTAACAAATATATTAAAAGAGACTTGTTGCCAAATATATTTGTTAGAACAAATTACATTTATATATTTCTTTATGTAAAGTTTGTATGACAAACTATGAGGAATGTTTTTGCATCTAACCTACCTAATAATAATAAGTGAATGTTTTTGTATCGCGTAAAGGACCCTAATCGTGACATGATGTATCATGAATGCGACGAAATCCTAGTGAAACGGTGTCACTTCTCTTGTCATGCTAGGGTGGAAGGAAGGGTGTTACAATTTTGAACGGGGAGTATTTGGAAGCATTTTGTGACACGTTAGGGTTCCTTTTCTCTTGTTGTTACAAAACCTAGCTATGTGATTACATATTTACTGCCAATAAATATGTACCGCTAATTATCTTTTGAATGATTTGTATCCCACTTTACCTGTTAATAACATTTTTTTATACAAGAGGTATACATAGGGGTACCGTGTCAATTATGTCGGGTTGATGGGTAAGCATATTAACGGGTTTAAAACTTGTAATGTGCAACCCAAACCCAAACCCAACCCATATTAATAGCGAGTATGAGTATAACAAATAAATAATAAAGTTTGCCAACACTATTATGACTATCATTGTAAAATGGAAGGGAAAAATAACAAACACAAAAATATGAAAGCACTTTGTTGTTTTTTTCTTGATAGTTGAACGGGTTAACGGGTCAACCCGTTTCTATACGTGTCAACCGAACCCAACCTATTTTTAATATGGTTCAATCTAAACCCTTGTGTTAGTGGATCCAAACCTATTTCTTTCGTGTTGGTTTTGTCGGGTTTCGAATCGTGTTAAGAAATGTCGGCAATACGTGTAGGCCTGTAAACGAACCGAACGAACACGAACACGTAATCGAACACACTTTTGTGTTCGTGTTCGTTCATTAAGAAATTTGTCGTGTTCGTGTTCATTTATGTTCATTCATTTAAAACCTAAACGAACAGTTCATGAACATAAACGAACACCAACAAAAACAAGTTAATAATGATTCATCATAATTCAACAAAGTCTAATAAATCACAATACAACCAAAACCAACTGACGGGGATGAGAAATACTGCGGCAATGTGGTATGTGGAGAGGAGGATGAGGGAGATGGCGGCGCTATGGAGGCTGGAGAGTGGAGACGGGGTTGTTGACGGCTGGAGATGGGGATGTGGAGGCTGGAGGCGGGACTTTGGAGGTGGTCGGCCAGAAGTAGAAGAAGGTAGGGTTACGGAGTGTGGAGAAGAAGGGAGGTGGGGCTGTGAAGTGTGGATAGCGTCTGATAAGTGATATGGTTTGAATGTTAGAATTAGAGTTAAGTTTTTAGAACATATGAATTAAGATACTTAACAAAAGGAACTAAACAATAAAAATAATGTTAGGTTTAATTAAACGAACATAAATGAACAAAATAAACAAACAAACATGAACGAACATAAATGAACGAACAAAACGTGTATTCACGTTCGTTCATTTAATTAAACGAACAAAGAAATGTGTTCGTGTTTGTTCATTTATTTAAATAAACGAACTTCTCACCGAACAGTTTATGAACGCTTGGTTCGTGTTTACGGGCCTAGATACCCTCCGATATTGTGTGGGGTCTGGGGGGGTGTGAAGAAATCGCGGGCCTTGAACATAATAAAACAGTTGGATGGTGTTATTAATATTGTGATCATAGATACATACTACAGTCATCAAATTAATCTGATACACTCGATGTACCTACCACCTCCTCTATCAATGTCAATATCTTCTTAAATAATCATCATCAGTATCATCCATCATCGATTACAGATTGAGAGTGTGAAATGGAGGTAGGGCAAACAGCGGATAACAAGCAAATTGTATTGAAATCATACATCAATGGATCTCCATTGGAGACAGACATGGAATTGAAGCTTAACAGTCGTATAAAACTGGAAGCTCCAAGAGGATCGAATGGGGTTTTAGTGAAGAACTTGTACCTGTCATGTGATCCTTACATGCGTGGTCGTATGCAGGACTTTCATGCCTCCTATATCCCTCCTTTCTCCCCTAATTCTGTGAGTACTATTTTCATTTCATTTATTTCAATTCTAGCTGCACTTGTACACTTGTACTGTACAACACTTTAATGCATGGGAGGTTGATTTTGCAAATTTACTGTTTTTATGGATCAATGTAAACAAATTGCATCTAAGTTTTTTTTCGTTAATATTGTTGGTAGACAGCCAGGCAGACGGTGCGGCTTTAACTAAACTAACATTTTACTGTGTAGTGGTTTAACTAAAATATTAATTACAAAAATAATAAAATGTTTGATTGGTTGGTTTTGTGTTGGCCCCACACCCTCCCCTTTCACGCCTTACTAGGATAAAGATGGGTTCATGCCCACCCTTTTAACAATCGCGTAATGGTGTTGGGGTGTGAAAAGGTGAGGTGGTAGCCACCTAACGCCTCACTACACATATACATATAGTCTAAAAATATTTACTTTTGGACTATTCAATGAGGCAATGACATTTGTTTGTACATGAGTGTGAATTTCGGACATTGATATAATGATACACATGTTGTTACGGACCTAACACGAAATTCATAGATTTGGGTCAACATGACAGGTTAGTGTTGTTTAACATGTTTTATAGTTAAAATGTGTTTTTTAATTTGTCTTAAACTTTTTTATGTCAGGGTATTAATGTGTCAACCCGGGACGTGAATGCACGTGCCGTGTTCATGTGTCTGACATGATTTTCATGTTCATGTTGGGTTCGACCCTTGAGCATGGTCCATATAATACCCACCCCTGTATGTGCCTTGGATGATAGGATTGTTAAAATATGTGTTGTAGGTAATAGAGGGATTTGGAGTGTCAAAAGTGGTGGATTCTGATGACCCTCACTTCAAAAGAGGGGAGTTTGTAACAGGCCTTACAAATTGGGAAGAATACAGTTTAATCCTCAACACTAGTCAATTGAGGAAAATTCAACCTGATGAAGGCATCCCTCTCTCTTATCATGTTGGCTTGCTAGGTGTGTTCCACTCTTCCCTCTCCACTTAAATTAATGGTGGCAGGATAGACGGGTTTATCGCATGAGGCAACAGATCAAATGGGCAATGTTGACCCGAAACTCTTTTTTTTTTTTTTCCAAAACTTTCAACACTGTTTATAACTGGTTCCGAGGCTGGATAATGTAAACAATATTTTATCACAATGATAATCTTTTTATTTAATGAAGGTATGAAGTTTTGATACATATACTGCAGGCATGCCAGGATTTACAGCATATGCTGGTTTTTATGAGGTCTGTGCTCCTAAGAAAGGAGAATATGTTTATGTATCTGCAGCCTCTGGAGCGGTTGGTCAACTCGTTGGTCAGCTTGCCAAATTACATGGATGCTATGTGGTCGGAAGTGCTGGTACGAGCCAGAAAGTATGTATGATAACCACTTATGTTTCACTAGACATGCTTGTTGTTTTGAACCATGCATAAAGGTGGCAAACTGGGCGGATTGGGTAACAACGCCAAACTGTCATGGGTCTAGTTGGGTTTACCCGTAAGCACCCTTTTTTCCATTCTGATTGATAGTATTAGTATTCAATGTCATACATGAAATTATAAAATGCTCCAGTTTTAGAGGTTTTAAGATCTAACAGTATTTAGGGTGAACTGTGACCCATTTCTTTATAGCTGTATTTTTCACCGGTTTGGAGATTTCACACACGCACACACGAAAAGAAAAAAAAAATAGAAAAAGCAAAAACACAATTTAGTCATTGGTTCAAATTGCCACATATGTTTCTCGGGTCTGGCATATACGTACAGGGAAAGGATACGACCTGCCTAATTTTTTTATTATATTCTTAATGATACCTTTATTAGGTACAACTTTTAAAGGATAAGCTTGGATTTGATGGAGCGTTTAACTACAAAGAAGAATCAGACATTGAAGCAGCCTTGGCCAGGTTAGGTTATGTTTTTGAACCTCCTGTTTTGGGGTGTTAGTTAAAATGAAATTTGCAGGATTGGATCTAGTCCAGATGTGTTTGGGTCATATTCAAGATGAACTCACAAACAAGGGTTCGGGTGTTGACCTCGCTTAGTTTTAAATTGTATTCTTATGCCAACTTAAAATGCCACTTTACTACTACATGCTGAAATTTAAAAATTTAAAGAGAAATTGACATCAACTTTTGTAGTTTAAACATAGTTAATTTTATGTACTTTTTTATTTTTTTTGTTTTATCTTTCTTAATTTTAACAGTATTTTTTTGGAGTGTTAATAGCAAAAAATATAAAATAAAAAGAAAGTAATATGGCTAAAATAAGTCGTGTTCGTGTCAACCCATGAATATTTGTGTTGTGTTTACGTGTCTAACATAGTTTTTGGGTTTGTGTCGGGTTTAACTTTAACCCACTAACACAACCAATTTACTTGACTTTCTATTTGCATAATTTCAAAAATAAGTTTCAGATTAAATATGTGCACACCCTTGCCTATTTATCTTAATGAATGATAGATTGATATTGTTTCCAATTCAGTTTTCTGTGGCCCATTGTATTTAAACATGTTATGAATGACAAAATCTAATTTGAAAGTTACCAATCCGAGATCGAGTGATGTGCGTGCAGCAAGGCTTCTCAGCTTTACAACAAAACAAAACTAGCTGTTATGTGAGCTAACAAAGGGTTGTTTGGTTATTTAACTGCAACAGGCACTTCCCTCAAGGAATTGATATATATTTTGATAACGTGGGTGGACCGATGCTTGATGCAGCACTTGCAAACATGAGGGTCCATGGTCGCGTAGCTGTTTGTGGGATGGTTTCTCAAAACAGTCGAACTGATAAACAAAGTTTTAGGAACATGTTTAGTCTTATATCAAAGCGTATAACAATTAAGGGTTTCCTTCAAAGTGATTTTATGCAGTTATATCCTCGCTTTTTGGAAGATGTTACTGGTTACTACAAGCAGGGAAAGATTGTGTATATTGAAAACATGAACAATGGTCTTGAAAGCGCTCCGGCTGCCTTTGCTGGATTATTTTCTGGCAAGAATGTTGGTAAGCAAGTGATCCGTGTGGCCAGCGACTAAGTCAGGTACCCTTGTCTTTGTTTCTAGTAGTTTGTTTTATTCCTTTCCAAATAATGGGCAAACCTTGAAGCAACGATAAGGTTGCTGCTACGTGACCTCCGGGTCACAGGACTCAAGCCGTGGAAACAGCTTCTTGCATGAATACAAGGTAAGAATGCGTACATCATGCCTAAGTTGGCCTGACACCCCTACACCCCACGATGCAAGAGCCTCGTGCACCAAGTTTGCCTTTTTTTTTTTTCTTTTTCGTTCCAATTATTGTGGGAGATTCATATCCTGTTGTAACTTAGTACACAAAACCTTTGAGATCTAGTACACAAAGTATGTGATTTAAACTCAAAACCTTTGATTAATTATATGCAAATCCTAGTAGTTTGAGCAAACACCATTTCAAGTTACTCCTAACCACCACTTTTTAATTCTGTTAATATATCTATTAGCTATGTATTTAGTATTTTGGTTGATTATTAATTCGCTTAGAGATTATCATTATCATGACTTAGAGATTGTCTATTCGCTGTCATCTTTTGAGATCTAGTTATCCGAGTTTAATATACAAAAAAAATATTATTCACCGGTTATCGTTTCTTTTCTCTGATTTCAATTCATCATACTATATTGGACAAGTATCTCACATTTGTTTCCTATTGCCCCATAAGTACCCACTCATTGCTCACATTAACAATCCCGGTACCTGTATTGAATTTTTTTGTTACCGGGATTTCTCGGTAATACCTAATTAGCACCGATTAAGAAGTTAGTAATCCCATACGTAACTTTACAACTAGTGAAGTGCAATTTACAAGTTACAACTAGGGTGGTGAACTATATTTTAGTTTTTGTGAGTTTATTCCCGTTATTTGAGGGGTTGTGAGTAAATGAGAGAGTAAATGGTGGTGTTCATCTATATATTTGAGGGGATACTTTTCTCTGTATTTATTTTTTAACTAGCTTTTATCCCGGAAGCGTCCCGGAGTTGAAATATCTAATATGACAACATAATTAATGACTTCCAATACATGATTAATTATTATTATTATTATTATTATTATTATTATTATTATTATTATTATTATTATTATTATTATTATTTGTTTTGAGCAAATCTCTGCCATAAGTTATCATATTCAAATATAAAAAAAAACGAATCTCTGCCTATGAAGTTATGTTTATCGTTTCATATTCAAATATAAAAAACCCTAAGTAGTGATTTATTAGTAGAGTAAGATATATTTGAAAACAAAACCTTACAAAATATAGTCGTTTTTTTTCTCCGTTTTTTATATAGCACTATGGTACTCGTTGGAAAGATAATAAAACACTCGTTAATTTGGTGTAAATTTTTTAAAAAAAAAATCTCGTATAAAAAATTTATTAACGTTTAAAAGTTATGGGAAGAAACATAAGAGAGAAAATTTAATTTTGTTTTTAAATTTTTTTCTTTTCCTAAAATAACTCAATGGCTTTTGTTTTTTAATTAGTCCACATAGGTGCCACATGAGATCCTACATGGCACTCTTAAGGAATAGAATGACCTCTTTGAGTGCCATGTAGGATATAAGCCTTTGAAATATTAATATATATATATATATATATATATATATATATATAGATGTATTATGAAAGTGGTTGTAAGCAGAAAATAAAGAAAAGGTAATGATAAAGGTATAAAAATCTTATTTAAATGAACTTAACTAGGGGTGCAAACGAGCCGAGCCGAGCTCGAGTCTTGCATTATCGAGCTAGGCTCGTGACAATTTTCAGAAGCTCGAGCTCGATTCGAGCCTTGTATTTTGGGCTCGAGCTCGGCTCGATGGTATATTAAAGAACTCGAGCTCGGCTTGAAAGCTTGATCAAAGTGTATGTGGCAAGAGTTTAAATGAGCCCAAGCTCGGCTCGAGCTCGTTTTGGACCTTAAGGAGCTCGTTTTGGACTATTAAGGACTCGTTTTGGACCATTAATGAGCTCGTTTTGGACAATTAAGAAGCCCAAGGCCCAAAGTAATTTAGTTAATGCATGGGTTGCAATACAATTGGGCTATTAATTGACATAAATAAGCAAAGCTCGATAAGGCTTGACAGGACTCGTTTTGGACCATTAATGAGCTCGTTTTGGACAATTAAGAAGCCCAAGGCCCAAAGTAATTTAGTTAATGCATGGGTTGCAATACAATTGGGCTATTAATTGACATAAATAAGCAAAGCTCGATAAGGCTCGACGAGCCAAACCGAGCTTTACATTCGAGGATCGAGCTCAAGCTCAATAACTAAATGAGCTTTATTTCAGGCTCGAGCTAGATAAGACTCGGCTCATTTGAGCTTTTTACCGAGCCGATCTCAAGTAGCTCGCGAGCCGCTCGGCTCGTTTGCACCCCTAAACTAAACTCACCGACTCGGTGGTAGTCGTTGAACTGTTGTTATCCCCTAGGGGACTGGTTGTCGTTTTGTAGGTGCCCTAACTTTTACCCGGTGCTCAATGAATCATGGTAAACTTTGAGTGCTATTTACATTTAACGTGATGAGGGTTTGCATTATGCTTTGTGTTTGAGATTTTAAGCAACATATAAAGTGAAAGTGGAGTGGAGTGGAGTCGGTAAAGGCTAGATGTTTTTAGCAATTTAGTTGACTTTTGTGTTGGTTTTGTTAAATCGAAATCGTAAAAGAAATTGAAATTCACTTAGATTATACTACGAGTCGTGTAATCACTATCAGAGCAAACTATTTGATCAGTACAATCAAATGTTTAAACGGATTAAACGTAGTATACACACAAAAATCGAATTTAATTTCTTTGAGAACTATTACACCAATAATCAAGATGAGAATTGGTTTTTGTGTTTATAGGAATACTCCAAATTTTTAGAGATATTCTTTCTCAAGAATTAGGATTGGTTATCTACCTTTTCATGTTATATATTGAAATCGACTATATATTTATGCATTTAATTGCAATTGGATCAGGCTTTATTAATCATGTTCGGACTAGCCTATTTGGCCTACACGCATATCCAAGAGCTTACAAGGCCCCGTCTCTAATTCCATTTAATTAATAGCCCATTAATAAACTAAACTCTAGTTAGCCCATTAATGCATTCGGCCCAAATTCAATAAACTAATATTTTAACTTCCTTAAACCGATAACACACACAATCATGTTAGTGATAACCGAGTCCTTAGTCCTGCATCTCCTAACTCAGTTAATAACTAACGAGATCAACCCATTTAACAAGTTAATCTAATATCACCATTAATATTGATAACACTAAAAGTACCTAACATTTTGTTGTTTTCTCTAGCTTTGTGGCTCCTAAACTTGACAAATGAAAGATAACTTTATTTTTCTAAGAAACAACATTTTTAATATTGCTTGAATCAAGTTACATTTTTTTTTCATCAGTCTCATAGCAAGAATCTAAATGGCATCTTTGAATGGACCGCCTTCTAGTCAACTAAGTTTGTTTGTTAGTTTTTCAAGTTATCTTAGTAAGTTCATAAGTTTGTTTTGTATAAAGCTTACGTTTCTATGTGGGTTATAAATGGTTAGGAGGAAGATGATACGCTTGTTGATGAGACCCCCTATGACCACGTCCAACTTGGTGATGATTCGAAATCGGTTAAGGATACATGTAATGAAAAACTGAAATCAAGTCGTAAGAGAAAACAACCAACAACGAAAAAAGCTCCCCAAAAGAAACATAAAAAAGGAGGCAAGGAGAGGGCTGAGTGTTGGATTCATTATGATGTAATTTATATAGAAGAACCGGATGGAGTGAGTTGGTGATACGTACCACCGAGTCTATTGGGGTCAGTTCCGTATCTATAATATGTTTCATATTTAATTATTATTGCATGGTGTTTGTTTATTATTATGGTTGCAAATGTTGTGTGGTCATGATCTCCACACACCTTGTTTAGTTTCCTTTTTCTTAGGAAGTCATGCATAGAATGTGGTAGTGTTAATTGAAGTCTTTTGCATATTTAAATTCATGTAAGTCATTGTAGAATTCATCGAAGAAAAATGTTCAGAATGCAGATAGAATTATTGTATGAAAGACACAAATGTTTAAGAAGCGCTCTTTATCTAATTTTATTCTGGCTTCCCTTTAATTTCTTTTGGCCTACTATTAATTGTTGGAACCACAACAGTTGGAAGTATGGAAAGTGCAAGTATTG
Organism: Ambrosia artemisiifolia; assembly: GCA_032199755.1. Taxonomy (NCBI): domain Eukaryota; kingdom Viridiplantae; phylum Streptophyta; class Magnoliopsida; order Asterales; family Asteraceae; genus Ambrosia; species Ambrosia artemisiifolia. The sequence goes on along the minus strand of CM063524.1, from coordinate 33,801,627 downwards.
TGAGAATTACATTAGAACTGACCTGATCCAAATAGAAACGGTACGTCTGGTCTTAAAAAACACGTTTTAGCTTGTGAAAAAAACCACGATTTTGATAAAAATCAAAGTAATTTGGTATTTCAAATGGAATCTAGCGGAGAAGTTAGTGTGAACATTTGGAAACATGATGAGGCTAGAACCAAGAAAGCTTTACTAGATTTGATTATTGTTAAGGAGTTACTGTTTAAGCTTGTGGAAAATCCGGCTTTTGTTGAGTACACCAATGCTTTGAATGGAAAATTCACTTCCATCACGACATAAATTGTCTAGAGATATTGGAAAGTATTACTTTGAGGAAAGGAATAAATTATTAGCATATGTAAGGGCAGGCAAAACACAACCTGGCGAACTGAAACATCTTAGTAGCCAGAGGAAAAGAAAGCAAAAGCGATTCCCGTAGTAGCGGCGAGTGAAATAGGAGCAACCTAAACCGTGAAAACAAGGTTGTGGGAGAGCAATACAAGCGTCGTGCTGCTAGGCGAATCAGTAGAATGCTGCACCCTAGATGGCGAAAGTCCAGTAGCCGAAAGCATCACTAGCTTACGCTCTGACCCGAGTATACCTTCACCGTTCACTTGACTACTGGCACTTGGACATCCTCATGTCAACAATTAACTATATGGTTGTAAGGACACATTTCATTAATGATGATTTGGGTATGCATAAACGCATTATTAATTTTAGACCCATCATAAGGGGAGGATATTAGTCAAGACTGCTAAAATCTTGCAAGTGCCAGAAATAAATTTTTTACAGTTAGTTTTATTTACAATAATAATTCTCACACAAGCAAGCTAAAAGTACAATAATAATCTCAAACTTGGACCAAAAGGACATCAACCCAAGTCGTCTATCCGCGTTTAGTGATAGGCTTTTGAAGAGGTTTCAACGCCGCGATGATGTCAGCAAACGTTGGCCGTAATTTTGGATCTCTGTACAAGTAAGGACACATCATGTTAAATTCTTTTCTATAGCCCTAATTGCAAGTCCTAACTACAGGTGGCAAGATGGGCGGGCTAAATAACTTTTTTATTAATATAAGTTTATAAACAACTAATGCACTAGATATGATTACAAATCGTCAAAATCTTTAAAAAAAAAAGACGACCTGTACGTACCAAAAGTAGACTTTGGGTGATTTTCAACCCGTTTGACCCATTCACCTTGTAGCTAGATTTTTTTTGCATGACCCACTAAACCAACATGTAATAAAATGCCACCCAACTTACTACAACTTTAAGTAAATGTGTCTGATTTCAACCCATTTGAAAAAGGTTAAAAAGAAATAGTTGAGGAATGTAGTACTCACGTTTGGCAACATCTTGTAATAATATCAGCAATGGCGGGGTCCACGTCATCAGGAACTTCAAGACGGCGATGCTGAAACCCGACAGCACCAACAACTTGCATCGGGTTCATTCCATCCCACGGTTGTTGCAATGTGCATAGCTCCCATAAAATGACCCCAAAGCTGTAAACATCACACCTGCAGTGCATTGCCTCGATCGTCATAATAATAAAAAAAAAAATACAACATTTTTTTCTTTACATGAAACTAATTTATTTACATAGGAGAGTAATTAAAGGGCTTGTAACCTAGCAGTATCAACTTGTGTTGTAAAACTATAAGTGTTCCTCCCCAAGTGGATGGTTGAGGGTTCTGGTCCCATGGTGGACATCTTGGTTTTAAAAAGCGCTAGGCGCACAAAAGCGATGAGGTCTAACCGCATCGTGCGAAGCGCAAAGCGCAAAAAGCGTGGGATTTTCATACCCGAAGCGCACACTATTTATATAATTTTTTTATATATCCCGTATATATTCCATAAGTTTTTAGCTTCATTTACCCAAAATATATCTATAAATAAGGTTTTTATGTGATTTTACCTATATGTACAAGCCCAAAACACCAAGTACAACATTTTTATGCATAAAAAATACCCAGATTACGTGAGGCGCGCGCCTCAGGGAGAAAAGCGCCTGAAATTTGACAAAAAATCCCGAGGCGCGTGCCTTTGGGAAAAAGACTAGGCGCAAAGCCCTGAGGCGCCCTAGGCTGAGCCTTGATGTGCCTCGCGCCTAGGCGCGCTTTTTAAAACCCAGGTGGACATTGATAATTTGATATAGATTTGTAAGTAAGTTTAGAGGGTGTGTAAATTAGGCGTTCTAAAAAAACATAGGAGAGTAAAAAATACCAACTTTTCATCTGAAGGCTCGTTTCGTAGGATCTCAGGAGCCATCCATTCTGCCTGAAAAAAGCCATGTACAACACAGAATTGTCAATATAAGTCATGCATGTTTAATGCATAAAACCACCTAAATAAAGTTCAAATAAAATTTGATTATTATGTTTGTAAATCATATTTGACACACTAATAATTTATAAAATAAAAACTTTTGGGTCAACCCTGCCCATGACAAAAACTTACACATTACTAGTTATTTAAGTTTATTTAGTTTCATCTTCATGGTTATCTGCCTCTGTGTATTAATGAAATACAGCATGACAAGAATATGATACAATAGTTAAAGGACGTGTGGTACATACCGTCCCTGCAGTAGACCTTGATGAAAGGAATGTGCTGTGCTTCATTCTTGACAACCCAAAATCACAAACCTGATGCCAGAATAATATCATATATCAATATTATGAGATCCCATTCCAATCGAGGGTCTTTAACAAGGCTGGTATGGTACCTTCACAACCCAGTTTTTATCAACAAGTAGATTTGGAGACTTCAAATCACGGTGAACTATAACAGGCGTGCAGTTGTGCAGATAATTCATACCACGGGCCTGAAAGTTAAATTTTACAAGATACACAACAGAATAAACAGTACAAGAAAAAGGCATCAACATCAAAAGGTTGCAGAAAATAGCATACAGCATGAAGGGCCATCCTCAAACGCCGTCTAATATCGAGTTGATTGTTGGGTCGGTGGATTAATCTATACAAACTACCTCTGCAAAAGATAGCACATGTTTCATTACTATGACTACAAAATAAACCTGAAGTCGTAAACTTTTTTTAACTTCAAACAATTCAAAGATAACTTGATAAACTGCAATGTTTGTCAAAAGGAATGCAAGATTAAGTTGTTACTTCATTGCTAATCATGAAACAACAAACTATAATTTTGACTCAGATGTGTATGAGGCGCCACCTCAAGGCCCAGAGGCGTTTTGTCGATCGCCTCGTGAGCCTCGCATATCAAGTGCGCCTAAAAATTAGAAGACGACAATAAAAAGAAGATGTTCCATTGTCTTGGAAAGACCGCAAGCCTGAATTTCCCAGATCTTATATTTGTGATAATTTTAAAAAGAAATAAGAACCATGCCAAATGATATTATATTTCATGTATTGATGGCATAAGAGTGTGGCTAAATTGAAACATTGGTATACCTAGGCAGAAATTCAGTAACGATTGAAAGATGTGGAGCACGTGTTACAGCCCCCATGAAGAGTACCACGTTGGGATGCCGAATTCTTTTCATGATGCCCACCTTCACATCAAACAACAAACTGTAAGGACTAAGGACACATACGCTTTGCATTCATTCCATATATAGTTGGTTCAATACAAGGGTGTGTGTTCACTTGCATGGTTGTTTAAAATGATTCAATTAAATCAACATGCAAATACTATGTCACTAACTATTGTGATCGCTAGATTATACCTCACTTTTAAACTCCTCAAGGAATTCAACCGTTACTTCTTGGTCTAGAAACTTTTTAACAGCAACTTCCTGAAAATTTTAATGATTGGAAAGAAGATAACAAAAATACTTCAACACTGAAGACATATGCATATATAAAAGCTATCAGGAACCTAATACAAATGTTACAACAATACCGAAGCAATAAGTCCACACAGTTGTCGTTAAGGCATACACAGTAAACATGTGACATTATCTGAGTTCTGACCATCATAACACTCGTACGCACAGTCGCACCATATATGACTACTCTTTGCATTAAAATATATATACACATATATACATAGTATACATTCATATATATACACACACACACACACACATGCACATACATACGTACATATATATCCATATGTATACAAATTTTGCAAAAGTGCTTCATCAAAATGTCCGCAACCAAATCTCCAAACCGCATCAATATAGGCTCGATAGATAGAATTATGTTCTATTTATCAAGTATGCTTAGGGTTATACAATGAAATGTTCTTAAAATCCCTGCTTATATGAACGTTTAAGCATACATCTAGGTATTAAGCATCCATGCAAAAGCATATAACACAACCTATTAATGAGAAATCAGTTAAAGAACTATGTACAACAAAAAGTAGTGAAACTGTGAAATTCACACACATGTCAAACCATTATGAAAATTAACTTACCGTTCCATGCCAATCACCACGATAAACCTCTCCATACGATCCTGCGACATAGACAAAGTTATTCGTTGGCTTACTAATACTAATTAGAATTTAAGAGGCAATACCATAAAAAAGAAACCAAGTTTAACAAATACTCTAATTTGGTCTCTTTGCTTTTGAGCTGAACGCGTTTCGTCGCTAACTTTGAAAATGCATGGCTCATTTTGGTTTCTAATAATAAGTTCATGGGTGTGTTTGCAAATGTTAAAAGTCAATTAGTTTATAATTTTATATTCTTATAAAAGTCCAGTTAATATTATATGCAAAAAATGAACCTAAAGTGTTCAAATGTATTAAAGTCATTTTCTTATAAAAGTCCAGTTAATATTAAAACAATGAAGTATACAGTATACTTTCAAACATTAGTGAACAGACGAGCACAAAAAGTTTCCATAGTAACCAAATTAGAAAAAAAAATTCCGTATGCCTCCTTATAAATTAGAACAGTGAACATTTGAGATTAACAAGATAGGTCAGTTGTACCTAGTCCGATGCGTTCACCCAAGGTGATATCCTCCCTTGAAATCTCACAATCTGATACATCTTTGAGGGAGACATCCGAATTCAAACTATCATTACCTGCAGACCTATCTGCCACATCATTCTCACTCGCTTGTAAATTACCAAATTCTCCTTCTCCATCCCTTCTTGGACGATCCACAAAACTAGGCAAACCAGTTGCTACCACTGCTGCAGCTGTCACCGTGGCTGCAGCTGCTACAGGTAGTTCTATGTTTGGATTATTTGTACTTCTTGTAGCAGCAACCACCATCGATGACGCCACAACAGCAGCCGCTGCCGCCGCCGCAGCTGCCGCTGGAACTGCTGTTGCATATTGCGCTTGATTAGCTTGAGATTGTGACGAAGTGTGCTTAGAACGTGCATGATGGGAAGGTAACATAGGTAAGAACCGAGGAGGACGGTCAAATTGACTTTGACTTTGACTTTGACTTTGATTATTAGCCCCAGCCTCTCGTTCATCGTAAACTACGGTAAAGAGATTAGGGGGAGCAACAACACCACTTTCAAGTAACACATCATGCAGTTTCTGCGCTAACTGAGGATTTTCTTTTGCAGCATCAATCATGTATTGTGAAACATCTTTTACCTTCATTTTACGTGCTGCAGGTGAACTAACACCTTCGGTCCATGAAGGGGATCTTGCATGGCTGAAATTAATAGGCCTTAAAGGGATTTCACCAATTTTGTTATGGTGGGTCCCGGAGTGCGAGCATTCTTCAGATGAAGTTGTAAGCCCACTTTGAGAAAAAGTTACATGATCCTCATCTCCGGACCATGGGCTTGATGTCAAGGAAGATTCGTCATGATCAATGGGGGATGGAATAAGTGTTCCAGGGTCTGCCATTAAATCAATAATGTATTCCCTGTGGTTCATATTATTAATTGCTTTAGATAATTGTAATTAGCATCAAAATGATATCAAGTTTAGTATGTGGCATATTAGCATTAAGGGCACAACCTTCCATCACCAAATTTTACGAAGTTCATTGCCACATCGGTAGATCCAGTGTATTGTTTCCCTTTTACCAAGCAGCAAGGGATATCAACGCTATCAGCCAAAACCTATGAATATAGAAGATAAGCGAAATTGGTCGTTTGGTTAAAAGGTCAAACACGAGCTAATTTTTTTCTTGTCCAAAATTTTTACTACAAAAATTGTTGTGTTAGATATGAGTAGGATATTATTTCAACAATATTCTAATTTGTTGAACATAATGATTTATGAGGTTGTATGCATTAATATTTAATAATAATACTCATAGTAAGGTTTGCCCTCATCTCACCTTCCTCAGACCATACTCTTCGAATGGGATATTACTGAGTACGTTTGTTTGTATGTTTGTTTTATGCGTTAATGGTATACACCTTGAGCGACTTTTGACACATTTGATCGGTTTCCTTTAAACTACTTCTTTTCTATTTTACCCATTTGACCTGTAAGATATTAAAGATGACCCAAATCGACCCATTTATGGGTCGAAGTTCCAAAATTTATATAGAAGAGATTGAAAATAGATGCACCAACAATCAGAATATATAATTATGTGAGAGAGGGAGAGAGTACCTTGAAAAGTAATGCACGATGACGCGCCATCCCAATTTTCAGTGAGCCAATAGGAAACACCATGCTTCCAAAAGTCGCCTTAAATTTATAGCTAAAATTTTTCCATGCAAGCAATATCTTATCTGGATCCCCGACAGGCCCACCCATGTGATTAGAAACCAAAACAGCAAGTTTCTGCACCACATTTTGATCTGATTCTGACGTTGACTTTGACTTATTACTAATCTCCAAAGCACTTTTTTCAAGATGTAACAGCTTCTCATCCGTAGCCTTATTGACTATAACCGCTTCCCAGGTGATGTCATCCGACACGGGGGTTCCTTGTAAATCCGTAAGGGAAGGCATCTCTGATAATAAAGCTCTTGGTGAAGCTTCGTAAAAATCATAGAATCCATCCAGGATCTTATCATCATAACTAAGAGCACTGTAATTCTGTTAAGTGTGAATCATTCTAGGATATAAGAAAGGGTAGACCTCCGATATACATATCTAAAACGTCAAAGTTTAAAACCAAACATAAGTTGCAATTATCAGTTTTCAAATGGTTCGTAAAAATCATAAAAGTAGAAGCAATCCAGCAAGTTCTAATGCCTATTTAAAATGTACAAAAGACGAACGCACTCGCACATCCAAGGTCATATCAAAGTACATTTTTAGGAAAAACAGAATATAACCTAATTTAGAATTCTTGATCAACAAAAACATAACCTCTGCCATTCTGCACCGAAATAAAACACTAAACCATGGATTATCACATGAGGAGTATGTATGTGCGCGTGTGGCAGGGGACTCGGTTTAAAAAGCACTAGGGACTCCATTTATCAACTTATCAAACTAATCAACACTCATAATACCAATTAACACTGCTTGACGTATAGTCACAAGAAAACATATAAATCATATAAATTTGCATAATGTTAATGACTTTAAAAGTAAAATGGATCCGAAATTACCCAATATCGATACGCAAGAACTTCAGCAGGAGTATTATGCTGCAAACTAGAACCCAGACTGATCTGCTTAACCGCTTCAATCTGCACGGCTTCAGGATCCTCTCGCGCACTTAACTCCAACGCCAATTGAATCTGGTACCCCTCGTCCGCCTGTGCATCCTTAGCAACATCATCTCCCATTAAAGAATCAAACCTCTCATCCTCTCTATCTTCAACTTTCACATCCATATTCGACGATGCACGATTCGCAACCAACCATCCCGAAACACCACTACCGGATAATGGCAACCTACTTTGTTCCTGTTCCTGTTCCATCGACGCTGAAGCGGGACTCAACCTTTGATGCCCCTTTGAAGAGCCAACATCAGAAGTTTGATTGGGCATCATGTGGAGCTTTTTTAACAGACTCTTCATACTGATTGATACCCTTCTAATCTAAATCCTACTTTTTATAAACATACACATATATCTAATCATATTCAATCCTAAAAAAGACCAACAACTACATAATGATACCTTAAAACTAATAAAACCTCCATATTATCAATCCAAGAATCAAGATTGTCACCAATATAAACAAACCATAAAAATAATAGAAACCAAGCTTCAATTAGCCAAGAAAGAAGAAACCCACCAATAAAAACATAAAAAGATGCAAACTTTGTGAGCAGTGATGACTTTAAAACAGGTATGCACTGATGGGTGCTTAAAGTAGCAAAGTATTACACATTTGTAAGTATAAAATACATTTTGTAAAAGAATTCAGATATAGGAAACAAAGGGTATGAATTGAGAGAGAGAGAGAGAAGAAAGAAAGAAAGGGTATGGGAATGGGAGAGAGGACAATAAGCAACAAGTGGGAACAAGATGATGGATGACCCACTTGAACATACAAACGTTTTTCAGATACTTTTATTTGCTGGAAATGTAAATCACAAAACAACTTGCGTCTTCTCTCTTCCTTTTTCTATATATGGATTTAACTATTTTGTCTTATTTAATTAATATTAATAATTAATTTAGGAAAAATAGAGTGTCTTATTTAATTAATTTAGGAAAAATAAAGTCTTATAATAGGGGTAAGTTATCCTACCCAGTTTAATAAAAATAAGAAGGGTGACAAATATACAAAACACATAATACTAGATCACGAAATATGACGTAATGAACTACAAAATATAACACAATGTTGAAAAAGAAGACACAATGAATTGCAAAAATAACACAATGATGAAAATAAAAAAAGGGGAAATATTATAAAAAAAAACTAAACTTTCTGTTTTTTCTCACTAAAGTCACTCAACAGTGTTTTGCATATAAAAAACACTACACTTTTAATTTTTTTCTTAAAAAAGCCACTCAATATTTTTTTGTATCTAAAAGGCACTAGACTTTCTGTTTTTATTATAAAAGTCACCCAACAATTTTTTTCGCATAAAAACCCCTTAACATGTCAAATTTCGTACAAACTTTTGACTTTTTTGTTTTAGAAAACCCGAAACCGGAACTCCTAATTATGTTTGCTTACGTGTTCTATTATTAAAACAAATCAAGCCATTTATAAATTACTCGAGTTCGGATTGTTAAAACATCAAGCCGATTCAATCTTAAATAAGCTTGAACTTAAGATCAGGTTCATTTAGTAAATGAGTTCGATCCTAAAATGCATTTGAATATGTTAGTAAGCCTAAGGGGCTATTTGGTAAGCCTTTTAATGAGGTTCTGAACCATTCAGCGTTGAATGATTCAGCATTTAGCACGTTTATTTTAGCTTCTGAAATGAAATGGTTAAGACTGAACCATTAAGACTTCGGATGTTGCTGAACCATTAAGCACTAAACTAGGTTGAACCTTAATGAGGCTCTCCTACCAATGTGGGAAAAGAAAACTAACCATTAAAAGGTACAACTTAATGATTCAACATTTAACCATTCAGACCTCTTAACCATTTAGAACTTTTAATGATTCAGCACTTAATCAACCAAACAACCCATAAATATTGTTATTATTAATGTAAATATAATATGCAATTACATAATAAATATTGTTATGTATATTATAATAAAATAAACTTTATAGTATAAATTATTTTATAATGCAAAATATGTACATAAAAATAAATCATAAATAACAAACGAGATAATCTCAATTTTTAGACATAGAAATTAAAACGAGAAATAGTAAACGAGCAGAGCTATTTCAAAACCTTAGTCATATTACTAGGGGTGAGCAGAAAACCAAATCGAAACCGAAAAACCGATTTAATCAAACCGGTAAAAATAGCCACGTCAGCAAAAAAAACTAACCATGGTTAGTCCGAGAATGACACAGACCTAGAAGTTGAAAGTACGGTGTGATGGTGAACAATTTTGTAGTTCATGTGTCAGCGGCCAATAATCAATAGTTCAAGGTATTAAAATCCAATTTCCCTTCATTTTATTAATTATACTAGGATACAATCTTGTATCCTATCTTATACGGTTTGATAAATATAATGTTATATAATTATTAAAAAAACATATGCATTTCACATTTGAAAAAAAAATCGGTGTATTACACTAATTGAATAAAACATAATATAATTGGTTAACATATACATCGTCAAGATATGTATTTAAAAAAATGATTATTGACTTAACAGTTATAAATTTCGGTAAGTTAATTTTTAAAGCACTTTTTTTAACTGGGAATTAACATTGATTTTTTTAATACCGCCTATTTTTTTATCATTTAACATATTGTATTTTTACTATTATTTACCATCCAACCACATCAAGTATTTATAAACTTTTAGATATCACTTATAAAAACAATTATTTTCATTATTTTTCATTTTTAGTATTTTTTCTAACATAAGTTTGAACTTGGAAGTTTTTGAGTAAAAAAAAGTATATGTTTATTTAAAGTATTAATAATTAATTTTACATTAAATTTATTTGGTCAATAATATAATGACTATATTTAATGAAAGAAATAATAAAGTATACTTAAGTAAGATAGAAAGAAATAATATCTTTAATTAAAAGATAAATTTCCATACTTAAGTTAGACAAAGAGGCGGAAAAATAAAAAAAAAACAAATGACTCCAGTGCATGACACGTGTCCAAACTTATATTGGCTATTATTTTAAAATACATTCGAATTACAATTGTCTCCATCAATTCCTTTATCTACATTTAATTTTTCAAATTCACATAAATTTGATCTAAAAAAGGTAGGATTGGTGTTTTGGGTGACGGGTCGACAAAATTTTTTTGGACCGATTCTTGGCTTCGAGACGAACTGCTACGATTTACATATCCAAACCTATGCAGGCTTGAAAGACAGAAATGGGCTTCGGTTGCTTCCAGGTTACAAGTTGAAAGATTCTCTTATGGGATTGGCGTTCGGCTCCAGCCTTTTTCGAAGAAATCAGTGAACTGTTCCAGCCTCTCATGGGATTGGCGTTCGGCTCCAGCCTCTTTGGAAAGGAGGTAGGGACGAGTGACTGTGGAAGGGTGATACGCAGGGAGTTTATTCTGTTCGTAAAGCTAAAGAATTGATTAGTAATAACCATCAGTCAACCAGTAATATGCAAATGAAATGGAAAGGGTGGGTTCCTTTGAAATGTAAATTAATGGTTTGGAGAGCTCTTCTGAACCGACTTCCTTTGAAGATGGAGCTGATCAAATGTGGAGTAGCTTTGCCGAGTGACTCATGTGTATTTTGTAACTCAGATTCGGAAACAACAATGCATCTGTTTACGGGCTGTTTATTTGCAGCAGAGGTATGGTCGAGAGTCGAATCTTGGTGCCGTTTGTCTCCTATCTTTGCTTTTGATGTTTCGGATCTTTTGAAGATGGTGAATACTCAAGCTAAGACGAAGCAAACGAAATACATACTAAGTGGTATTATCTTTACAACGATGTGGGCATTGTGGAATGATCGAAATGATAGAATCTTCAAAGGCAAAATGCGGAGAGCTATTGAAGTGGTGGAAAGTATTAAATCTACGTCGTATTTTTGGATCCGGAATAGATCTAGATTAAAAGGAATAGATTGGATTGTTTGGTGTAAATATCCTATGGATTTGATCTATTGTTGTTTTTTGCCTGGGGGTCCTTGTTTTGAGGACCGTCTTGTGACGCTTTTTTATTGAAATTTACCTTTCAAAAAAAAAAAAAAGGAAAACTCATTGGATATCACCCTATAGAGTGACATGTGTCCTTCATTTACTTTCTTTTATTATATAGTATAGATATAGATTTTATTTCTTTTAAGCAAAATTGTTAAATAAAGTTTGCTTGTTATGGATTATAGTTCCTTTTAATAGGCCAATGACCTCTCGCTAAGTTGCTTGGAGAACTTGGTTTCTTTATAGAACACTGATCAAGTTCAATCCCCATTTGGTGAAAAAAAAAAGAATAAGGCCTGGGGATTTTAACAAGCCACTAGATGTGTCGATTTCTTCCGAGACGGCTCGTGTGTTTAACTTTATGAATGAATGCAAATAATCTTGAAAGATTATGAGTGAAATGAATAAGTTAAGTATATTTAAGTATATATATACTTATGGAAAATAATAAATAGTTAACATGGAATTAAAAATATATATAAACACTTTCATAAGTATTGGAAGCAAAATGCGAGAATGAATGCAAATAATCTTGGAAGATTATGAATGAAAGGAATAAGTTAAGTATATTATTATAAGTATATGGTAATATATATACACTTGTGGCAAAATAATAAATACTTAACGTGGAACTAAATCTTGATCGATAAGATCTTAATATATTTATCTATATGGGAAGATAAATATATGGTAACGTGAGTCGAGTCGGAAGATAAACAAATTATTAATACAAGTTAGTAAATATATATATATGGAAATATATGTAAATGTGAAGATAATGACATGTGATAAAACATGCAATGATCGGGGTTTGAAGCAATCAACTCGACTAATTTAGGAATTAATATCAATGGTTATAATATATAAGTTAAGTGAAACTTATAACGGGGGTAATCCATAACCAACGGGCTTAGGACTAAGGAATATTCATAATTAATTGGGAAACGCAAAAAAATGGTGCTGGGAGTTAGGGAAACAATTTCTCGGTAAGACACGCACTTTAAGATCGATGTCTTATTTAGTTAGGACACGTGTTGGTGGTCATTCATTTGGACTCAGCTAGCTATTTTCCTACTGTGAGATATATGCAAAGAGATGAGTTTTCACAGCCCCTTTACATTTTTAATCTTCTTAAACTTGGGGGAAAGATATGTATCTTAAAATGTGCGATAACTTGTGGAAATATGGAATGGTACATGACATGGACACGTGGGTAACAGGAAAGTCTAGAGGGGTGCGTAGTCTCCACAGTTCATTGTAACCATTTACACAAAGTGATGTAGTCGTAGAATATACGAATAGTACTATTGGATCATGACGAGACTCGCTCTAATTGATTAGCATCAAGGGGTGTGATGATATTCTGAACTAGTTGTTACCTCTAAACAACTTGCGTGGCAAAGTAAACAGTCATAGTTTTAGTTATTGGCTTATGGGGACGCCATCAAGTTTAGGATTTGCAACTCTAATTTACATGTAGCACATTTCTTATTTTGTTATGCGCACTTGTTTACACATGGTATTTTATTTGTGTCAAAACCTGTGAACTCACCAATATATTTATATATTGACGCTTCTTTAACATATCTTTCAAGTAATTAAAGAATGTTGGATGCATGCATTGGCTAGAGTTGGGCAAAAAAAGATGATTCCAACTTTTGGTGGGGATTTGCTAATATTTCTCATGGAAAATGAGGAAATAGTTGAAAATCCTTTACATTAGTACACTTTGGGACATGTACTTAAAACAAAATACTTTCCGACACCTAGGAATGTTTACTTTTCTAAATTATGTGTTTGTATAATCTAGGTTGTGAAACATTTCTTTTCACGCACACACCACGTGTTTCTACCTTTGGCGTGGTGTGACAAAAAGTATAAATTGTGTCTCTTGTACGATCTTTTGTGTAGTCTTCAACAAGATCATGAATCACGTCTTCTTGTAATCTCCATGGTTGCAAGAAAGACAAACTAATGTTAACGGTTGTGGTTGAGGCACGTATTCAACACGCTTCACTTAAAATAGATTTTACACATTTACTAAAGACAATGCGTATATCTCACATGGTAGAACAGCCGAAGCAGTTTGTACTACCGAAGAAAGTCACACGCCTAAGGTTACACCGGATAAAATTATAGTGTTTGAACTAATGGAACGAATAAATATATGAATGTGATGGAATTGAGTAGAGAGTACTCCTTTCTATATTTCCCAACATATCTTCAAGTAATTATTCTTCTCTAAGAGTGGAGGGAGTGGGGCGGGAAGAAGGGGCGGGAGAGGGCTTCAAGGGCGGGAACACCACCCCTTAGGGGCGTGGAGGAGGGGGCGAGGGAGTGTGGTGGGGAGAGGAGGCCGAGCGTGGGGGGTTTTGGGGTGTGAGGTGACAACTTGTGGTTGGTTGTTTTTTTTTAAATCTTACACACACATAATAATATTCCTTCCCCCCCCCCCTTCCACTCCCTACAATTCCCCCCCCCCCCACATAGGACCCACAAGTTCCACATGGCGCTTCACCCCCCCCCCCCCCTCCACTCCCTATAGTCTAAAAATTCTCCATGTACATATTTTTTTTATTTCTTATATATCAAATGAGACATAAAACCTTCCATTATACAAGAATATGGTCATACAATATAACATTGTCAACACATTCTCTGCAAGTAAATCACTCCCAGATAGTCCATCCCTGCATTAAACATGACATACAAAATAATGAAAACACGGTTAAAAAAACGGAATCGAGCCTATACGCATTTTCCCTTCGCCTCACAAGACGTAAGCCTTGAGGAGAAAATAAAAAATAAATACAAAAATTATATATATCTTATAAATAATAAAATACTAATTAATTTCATCATCGGATTTATCAAATATACACATGAAAAAAGACACCGAATGTTTGAAATTGGCATCAAAAGTCTAAAACATTAAAAAAACACATCAAAACCCCGTGAGACGCCTCTTTTCTTATCGCCTCGTCTCTTTGAGGCGTACATAGGGGTGAGCAAAAACGGACCGGACCGAAAAAAAAAACGAAGACCGACCCTAAAATACTATAAAACCGAACCGGGTCTGCTAATTAGGTTCTTGAATCGGTCCAGTAATTCTGATCCACCCGGTTCTCGGGTCGGGTCGGTCCGAAACCGTATTGAAACCTGGAAAAACCGGTGGACCGAAAAAAACACAAACTTTAAACAAACCTGCTGTATTTTAGGATTCATGGGCCTATCTAAATGCTTACAATGGACCACAAGCCTTATTATAAACATATTTAAAACCTTATTTGACCTATTTTAAAATCTGGAGTCGTCTGGACGATCTGCATTCTGCAACCTGCAAGTGCATCCTGTAATCAGAAAGTTCAGAACCTGCAAATCAGAAAAACTTCTTTCAGTTTACCTGGTAACCTTGTTTCTTGTATATTATTTAACATATAGCATATATTATATATATATATATATATATATATATATATATCACCAATAACATTCAATCTGTCAGCTGTGCAGGGCTGCACAATGAAACTGTGCAGATTATTAGACAAAGTTGCATATATATTTTCGATATTAATTCATTTATTTGTTGTAATTGATCATGATGAGTCTGGAAATAATATTCATATCAGACATAATATACATATCAGAGTTATAGTCATCATGCCATCTCTTTTGACTCTAAGGGTAGGATCATATCGCCATATCAGTTCCCAAATCTCAATATTAGTTCAGCTTTATTCTCGCATATCAGCTCCTAACTAAGACACTAAGTTATTAGTTGCTAAATCAAGGTAGAAGTGTACTTAATGCCTAGTTAGGCCCTAAATTGAAACTTATTAGTTTAGGCGATCCAAAAGAATCGCCTAAACTATATTAGTTTAGGCGTTTCAAAAGAAACGCCTAAACTAATATAGTTTAGGCGTTTCAAAAAAAACGACTAAACTATATTAGTTTAGGCGATCCAAAAGAATCGCCTAAACTACATTAGTTTAGGCGTTTCTTTTGAAACGCCTAAACTAAAATAGTTTAGGTGTTTCAAAAAAAACGCCTAAACTATATTAGTTTAGGCGATCCAAATGAATCGCCAAAACTACATTAAACATTCTTAATATAAACCCTTTAATTCACTATGACCTAAACTTCAACCTTATACGCTGCTGTGTGTCGATCTGCAGGAACAAGAGGGCTGTATAATCATTTAAACATGCATCAATATTTTCACTATGTATTAAACAGTCTTTACATATTACAAAAATTCCTAATATCTATTTAGTTTGTTAATTTTATTTGTTTTGTTAACAAACTTAGATGGATCGTAGAATAATTACGAAGACTGAAGTTTGGGAGGTGTTTGAAAGGTTTAGTGATGCGGACGGGAATAAAATGGCAAGATGCAAGAGTTGCGCGATAGTGTATTTTGCTGACCCGACTAAATGCGGAATAGCAACATTGCAAAAACATCTTATAAAAAGTCCGCAATGCCTTGGTAATTGAAATATTATAAACTTTTTACAATATAGTATTGGTTTCATCATATAACTTATATATATATATATATATATATATATATATATATATTGCAGAAAATAATGTTAACGAGCGAGCGGGTTGAGTAGCGATATGGACAAGATGAAGATGAAGGCTTTGTGTTTTTGGTTTTTAATTGAGACTAGTTTATTTCATATTATGTCTTGCTATTCGTATCTACATTGTGTTTTTTTATTGCGGATTTGAGTTTATGAATTTGTGTTTATGAATGATTTTTTGGTTTTCTAATTTCTTTCTTACAAATGTTTTACTTATTCACTTAGGAATTCTATCGAACACTTGGTGTGCAAACATATTATACATACCAATCAAGCACAATCAACCCATCTATTTAGCAAACAATCTACCATAAGTTCATAACTCAAATCAGCAACAACTAATCTGCATACATCATACAAAATTACAAAAATCAAAAAGAAATTTTACCTGAAGAGTTGTTGTCTTGTTGATGAGTTCCTGATGCTATACTTCGGGTTTCTTACTTTCTTTCGATGGTTTCTTTCAGTTAAGCTAACATACTCCTTAGCAAACAACTTAGCAAACAACTTAATTGAATCAAATCGATGGTTTCTTTCAATTAATATTCGGGTTCGGGTCTTGATTCTTGTACCGAGGGAACCGACAGTGACCGGACCGAAGACCGAACATAACATTAGGGTTTGATTTCGGTTCTGCATTTTTATATAAATCGGGTTTCGGGTCAGGTCGGGTCGGGTTTGGACCTTTGCTCACCCCTAGGCGTACATACAAATAAACCCATGAGGCATGCATTATTAATCAACCATATATTTATACACACAGAGATACTACAATAATAATTACTAAAAAAACTAATGAAATGGTAACTCCTAAAGACAATTTACAATAAAGCCGAAGTAATATATTGATTAATGACCTAATTAAAGTAAGGATCTTTTTGTTGGGTTTGAAGAATAGAAGCAGTGACTTCAATTACCACAGGAACACATCCTCTGCTTCTCCAGGCAGATATCTACACCAAAAATATTACAAAACAACAACCAACACACATTAATATCAATCAATCTATAATCATGAAACAAAACATAATAAATAAATAAATAGAAAAGAATGTTAATAAATACCCTTTGAAGAGCAGAGTGTATAGAAAGAGGGGAAGAGGAAAAGATAGATTCTAAGACAAAATTCCAATCGTCCTAGGTTATCCATGGGACTTATTTGTTGTTGTTTCCTTCACTGATTATTGTTTCCTTAAACGCTACAACTTCCATTGTAGTAGTGAAAATATGTTGAGCCAAACCTAGAAAAATGTTGTTGGTTAGTCACATATAGACGACTGACTATAGGGTAGGGTTTATGGTAAGAGAAAACTTAAAAATGAGAAGACCGGTTTACCGCGTCTAAGGGTTTGAAGTCGCAGTCAACGGAAGTAGTTGGAACCAAAGAATATCTTTAGGGTTTGGAAGGAGATCAATATAATAAAGGGGAGGGGTTCTAAGGTTTGTGGGAGGAGAAAAGATGGAAGAGATAACAATAAAGAAGAATAGAGAGAAGAGAACGGAGATAGGAATAGAATTTTAATTTTTTTTATTATTATTAGATGTAATATAATAAAAATGAAAAATTTTAAAAAAAATTCTTTCACCTCATTATGTCACGTAGCACATTTAAGGGAGGGTTGAGGCCACCATTGAATGTCACGTCAATAAACGTCAATTCTTTTATAGATTATAGATATTTATAGATTATAAATTATAGATTCCTCTGCAAATGGTTTAGGTTATAATCTCATTATATTATAGACCTATTAATTTAGTGGTTATGTAAGTTAGCTATAACAAATGGACAAATCGAAATAGTTTATGGGCATCAAATGAATTTCCATAACAAAATGAAGCCAAAAATACTTGCACATTCCTATTTCCTAATCTTCGGCCTTTGGTTTCTTGAATATAAATGCTGTTGCTACAACAAATAATTGTCTAACGTTGGTTCTGAGTCACAAGGGGGGTTCAGAGATTCAAGGGTTCCACTCTGCCTAACGCAGGTCGTGGTATCCATCTACGTTGCAAACGTAGAAGGAGGTTCAAGGTTATTTTTGTTGTTTTAGATGCTTTGAATTTCTGGTTTGAGATGTACTCGACCAGAAGTAGATATTCTTGAGATCCGAGTGAAGAGAGTTATTCTCTCCACGTGCAAGACCAAAAGAATGAGAAGAATTAAGTGGAAGTGATTGTGTTGGTGTAATCAGAGCTGTGGAATCAGCCTCTGATTTATAGAGAAAGGAGATCTCTATTAGAAGAAAGCATCTTGCCTTGAGCCTTGTTGCAACTAAAGGATAATCCACAAATAGTAAGTGGCTGCTATGGACCTGCGGTCTGTTTGCTGATGTTACTCCATCAGCAGCTGTTTGTTTTGCTCGATGAAAAGATGACGGGACAAGTCACCTTTTTGACTTAGGATGCTCCTGGCTTTTGAACCTTTGTAGGCTCCAACCCTTTAAGCATTGTTCAGTAATGTTGTTTATTTATTTTTGCTTTAAGCTACCCACGTCATCAGCCCCCCAAGTCAGGAGGTTTGGTGAGATAGCTCGAAAGCTTCTGACTGTTTGCTTAGTTTAGCCTTTGTTTGAAGGGTTCGAGGGTTCGCTGTGTTTTGGGTGGTTATTACTCAGCAGTTTAATTTTGATTAGACTGCTGATGTGACATGTGGCAGTTCGTACAGAGGTGTTTACTGCATGTCATTATTGCAGTTTTTAAATAAAATAACCGTTTCTTTTTCTTTTTTAACCCTTCTAAATTTTATTATTCACTTTACTCTTTTCTTTCTTCATCATCTTCCTCTCAACCGTTCATCCATTTTAGGGTTTCGTGATTTTCACCACAGCAGGTTTATCTTTCCCTCTTTTTGTTTTGTTCACTGATCATCCTTTGAAGCACAATGGGCGCTAAAAAGGACATGGCCATCACTGTTTCCTCTCTTTCTCAGAAAGAGGTGGAATCATTTTGTGCCGAATGGGATATAGATTTATCGTTTAATCCCATTGCTCCCGGTAAAAAACTTGTTGTATCTGACTGTCCATCTGGGTCTATTGCTTTGTATTGTCGTCATTTCGATTTTGCGAACCTTCGTCATCCATTTTCTATGTTTTGTTGAATCTTCTTGAGTACTATAGAGTTTCTCTTGGTCAAATCCATCCTCATGGTGTTGGCCGTGTTCTGCACTTTGAATGTCTATGTAGAGCGTTAGGGTATGATCCCACTCTGTTGATGTTCAGGCGATTCTTTCGTCTTGCCAAGAATGGTGACTGGTTCACCTTCGAGGGGTCATCAGTAGAGACTAACCTTCTTTCCTCCCATGTTACAACTGTTGGGCAGTGGAAGACTAGATTCTTTTGGGTTTCTGATTCTATTTTTCCCTTTAAGCCTGTGTGGAGGCATCCTGAGGCCGTTCTTAATGAAGGGGAACCTTCAGAGTCTGAATTAGATCATAACTTTCTGACGGCTCTTAGAGCATGTCCTTCAAGGCTTCGTCCGTTTGCTGAACCTTTCTTAGTATTATCTGGTATTAGCACTCGTTGGGACAAGCCGGGTAGAGATCCTGTAGTGATGAAGGATGATCAGGGTATGAATCTTTTGTTTGTTGATTTCTTTCATTTTTGGCTTTTTTCCTTATGTGTTGTATTTTCTTTTGTAGTTATGTCGGCTCTTGACTTTATCAAAGGGGATGATGCTTCGGGTGTTGTCTTCAAGGATGCTGAGGCAGCAGATGGTGAGGATGCGTTGACCAAGTATGAGAAAGGAAGGTATGATGGGACCAATTATGTTGTTGTCCCTAATGTGAAGGGTTTTGCTAAGGCTAGTTCTTCCAAGGCTTCAACTAGGAGGTCTAGCAGACGGCTTTTGAAGGCTTCCAAGTCTGCTGATGCTTCTGAAGCAGTGACAGTCAATGATGATATTGAAGAGTTTGATGATGAGAAGGATCAGACTGTGGACGATACTGTGGTTGATGTTGTTGTCAAGAAGAGCAAGGGTAAGAAGGTGAAGGTTGGGGTGGTGAAGGAAACTGATGGTTCAGCGAGTTTTGATGAGGAGGGTTTGTATGTTCCTAGTTGGAACGTGAAGTCAAGTGACAACTTCAAGTCTTCGGCAGTTTGTGAGGAGGTTCTGGCACATTTTGCCACTCCTGGTGCCAAGGCTTGTCTTGAAGGGTTGGATGATGATGCCTTGTTGGCAAAGATGATGGTTGGTACCTGCAACCTTGCTGCTATGCTGCCTGAGGGGATTAGCAGGTTCAGGAAGGTTATGGGTGAGTATAGTGAATTTGCCAAAAAGAAGAAAGAGATGAAACAATCGATTGCTGACATGAAGAAAGATGCTAAGGAGTATGCTCAGAAGGAGATTACTTTGATCGCCTTAATTGATGAACTGAAGAGAGGGCATGAAGCTGAAATGGCAAAGCATGAAGCTGCTAGGCTTAAGGTGGAAGCAGATCAGTTGGCTTTAGAGGCAGAGAAGAAGGCATTCGAAAGTGAGAAGAAGGAGTTGGAGGGTTCCCTTGCTGCTGCTCAAAGTGATAACAAGTGGTTAATAGAAGAGGGCTTTCAGCAAGTCGTTACCTACCTCCTTCATTCTGCTGAATTCAACTCTGCCCTTGGAGAGGTGTATACCAAGCTTCTAACCCATGGTAAGCATGCTGGTTTCGTTGCAGGGTTCAAAGCTCACGAGTCCGGCCAAGTCTTGGAAGAGTCTCCTTTCTATCAGCCTAACTCCTTAGATGTGTTCAAGGAAACCGTCCTCAAGATGGAACACTCCAGCTATCCTTATGTTGCTCAAGTTTCTTCCCTTTATGGGAAACCTTTGAAGGAGCTGAGAGAATTGAAGCCTGCTGGTCTAAACGAAGCTGTATCTGCTAAGGTGCTTCAATCTGTTTCAAGGAAGAGGGAGCATTCCGGTGATAGTGAAGAGACTTTGGATGTGGGTGAAACACTTTCCAAGGATGCTAGCGTTGAAGCCTCCGAAGCTGGTGGTCTTGTGGAGAAGCTACCAAAGAAAGGGAAAAAAAGCAAAGAAGGCAAAAGTGACGAAGGCTGGGAATGAGGATGAAGCCTCCAAGCCTTTAGGATCTGGTAACGATGCCTGAACTCCCTTATTCGTAGCTTTCTTAGCATCTGGTCTGTAAAACAATTAACTTGGTGGTTATGTTTCAAAACACTTTTATCTTTTGTGGGAACCCTTAGTGGTTCTCTGATGGTTGTGGGCTGTTGCCATTTGAACAATTATGCTACTATCTGGCTTTGTTAAAAGCCTTGAAATGTTAAGCCCTTAGGGCTGTGGTTTAAGTTTTTATGGTTGTTCATCTTTTTGTTCATTTCTGTTATTATGTGTGTTTATCTTTGTTATTGTTTGGGAATGTTTATCCGGTAGCACCTTCAAAGGTTGAATGCTGCAGTCATTCATCCTTAAGGTAGTCTAGGCAAACATGTCACCACCTATCCTATATACACTTACATAAGTGTTTTAATGTGTTTTTCGTAAGTTTGTTTTTTAAACTTAAGGAACGATTGGTGTAGGTTGTTCAAGCCTGTCAATGAGATTTGTAAAATTATTTTTTGTTTATCTCATGGAGTCGGATTGATTTAGGAACTCACCCCTTATATAGGTCCGTTCAACCCTCGAACCTATTGAGCGAAATGGCCTGGGAGCTCATCCCCTTACATGGTCCTTGCCATGGAGTTTCTTGCAAGGTTCTCAACCTGATCATAGGATAGAAAGACAAAGTTTCCAAAAGAGGATTCAGTGATCCTTTCATTCATTTGATAAGTTAACATTACATCGCTTTTAAAAGAGAACAACACTTTCTTACAACTTAAACAAAGAACCTTTTAAGGTTCTTGCCATTCCAATGTCGAGGGAGTTTCTTGCCTTCCATGTTGGCAAGCTTGTAAGACCCTCCTTTGTGGGATTCAAGGATGGTGTAGGGACCTTCCCATTTGGGTCCTAGTTTTCCTTGGTTTTCCTTCTTGCTTGCTGCATTACTTCTTAGAACCAGATCACCTGGCTTGAAGCGTTCATGCTTGACTTTGGCATTGTAGTAGGACTCCATCTTTTGTTTGTACTTGGCTTCTCTTATTGCTGCCAAGTCTCTGGCTTCCTCTAGGAGATCAAGATTGAGTGACGTTTCTCGTTCATTTGCCTGGATGTCAACATGAAGGGTTCTAGCTGTGGTGACCCCAATTTCAGCAGGTATGACTGCTTCAGATCCAAAGGTAAGGCTGTAAGGGGTTTTCTTGTTGCTTGTTTTCTCAGTGGTTCGAATTGCCCAAAGAACGCTTGGTAATTCTTCCAACCAGTTTCCTCCTTGACGACCCAACCTAGCCTTGATCCCTTCAACCACACTTCTGTTCATCCTTTCAACCTGGCCATTGGATTGAGGGTATGCTACAGAGCTAAAGACTTGTGTTATTCGATACTCTTTGCACCAAACACTGAATGGCCTTTCTGCAAACTGTTTGCCATTATCTATAACAAGTACCCCAGGCAAGCTGTATCGACAGATGATATTTTCCCAGACAAATTCAATTATCTTCTTCCCAGATATTTTTCCTAAAGGCTTCACTTCTGGGCATTTCGTGAAGTAATCAACTGCCACCAACAAGAATTTGACCCCTCCTTTTGCTGGAGGGAAGGGTCCAACGATATCCATTCCCCATTTGTAGAATGGCCATGCCGAACTAATGGGCACCAGATCATGCTTGGGACTCTTTGGGACAGGAGCATGAATTTGGCAGGCTTCACATTTCTTCAACTGTTCGGATGCATCACGATGCATGGAAGGCCAGAAATAGCCTAGGTTCATGAGTTTTGCCACGACTGATCTTGGACCACAATGAGCTCCACATATTCCTTCATGAACCTCCTTGATCAAGTACCTGCTTTGTTCAGGACCAACACATCGAAGCAATGGGGCCAAGTACCCTTTTTTATAGAGTATCTCGTCCTGGATGGTGTATTGCTTGGACTTGATCCGAATCCTTTCAGCTTCAACAGGATCTTGGGGCAGTTCACCTCTTTTTAGGAACCTTACAAATGGAGTCATCCAATTTGGTTCATTTTCAGTGATGACGTCTTGAACCTCAAGTTCAGATATTGCAGGATGTTTGATCACTTCAACCAACACTTTTTTGGTAAGGCGGGCAAAGTTTAACGAAGCAAGTTTGCTAAGGGCATCAGCCTTCTTGTTATGAGACCTTGGAACCTGTTTGATCTTGCAACACTGGAAGGTGTTCATGATTTCCTTGGCCTTCTCTCTGTACTTTTTCATATTGGGTTCCTTGGCGATGTAGCTATCGTTCACTTGATTGGAAACCAGTAGTGAGTCAGTGAACACTTGAAGCTTGTGAACCACCATCTTTTTTGCAAGCTTGAGTCCTGCTATCAGGGCTTCGTATTCTGCTTCGTTGTTAGCTGTCTGAAATTCCAAACGAAGGGCATATGTGAATTCTAACCCCTCAGGGTTGATTAGTACAAGACCGGCCCCTGAACCTTCAACACTGGAAGCCCCATCTGTGTAAAGCTTACAGGCTTCCGGATCAATGGGTTCGTCTATGGTAATATTAACTTCGGCAGTTTCCACCCTTGGAATTTCGGCAATGAAATCAGCAAGTATTTGTGCCTTTATTGCTTTCCTCGGGACGTAGGTGATTTTGTGTTCACCTAGATCAACAGCCCATTTGGCTAGTCGTCCCGAGGTTTCAGGCCTTTCAAGCACATTGTTGATTGGTTGGTCAGTGATTACTTGTATGGGATGTGCTTGAAAGTACCTTCGAAGCCTTCTGGCCGTTTGCACCAAGGCTAAGGCCAATTTTTCCAAAGGAGGGTACTTGACCTCTGCTAACTTTAACGTTTTACTGAAGAAATAGACGGGTACCTGAGCTTTGTCTCTTTCTATGGTGAGAACAGCGCTGAAGGCTTCATCAGTAACTGAAAGATAGACAGAGATCGTTTCCCCTGCTTCAGGTGTTGCAATGGTGGGAAGGGAAGCCAGGTAATGCTTCATGCTGTTGAAGGCTTCCTCTGCTTCTTCTGTCCACCTGAAGTCTTTCTTGTCAGTGCAACCTTTGAGGGTCTTGAAGAAAGGTAGGGATTTCTCAGCTAGTTTTGACACGAAACGCTTCAAGGCAGCAAGTTTGCCGTTCAGGCTTTCTACCTCTTTCTTGGTTTGGGGTGACTTCATGTTGAGGATGGCTCGAAACTTGTTCGGGTTAGCCTTTATGCTTTGTTTTCCTACAACGTGACCCAAGAACTTTCCTTCTTCGAAACCAAAGGAACACTTAACAGGATTTAGCTTCATGTTGATTTCTCTGAGGTTATTGAAGGTTTCTTGTATGTCAGTGAGCATTTGATCTTCAGTTTTGCTCTTGATGACCAAGTCATCCACATAAGCTTCCATGTTTTTGCCAATTTGCTTGGCAAAGGCCTTATCAACCAACCTTTGGTAAGTAGCACCTGCATTTTTTAAACCAAAGGGCATTTTTCTATAACAGAAAATACCCTTGTCAGTATGAAAGGCAGTTTTTTCTTCATCTTCCTCCTTCATTTGTATCTGGTGATAACCTTTATAGGCATCCAGAAAACACTTGAAAGGGAAGCCTGTAAGCGAGTCAATTTTCAGATCAACCTCCGGTAAAGGATAACAATCCTTGGGACAGGCTTTGTTGAGGTCTTTAAAGTCGATGCACATCCTCCATGAATCATCAGGTTTTCGAACCATCACAGGGTTTGCAACCCATGATTGGTATTTTACCTCTCGGAGGATCCCAGCTTCAACCAGTTTGTCTACCTCTTGACATGCAGCCTTGCTTCGTTCTGGAGCAAGACTCCTTTTCTTCTGAACTATGGGTTTGATGTTTGGGGGAATCCTGAGTTCATGCTCAGCAACTTCTCGTGGGATCCCAGTCATGTCACTTGGGCACCAAGCGAAAACATCAACATTGTCTTTCAGCAATGCTTCAAGCTTTGAGAGAGTGTCCCTGGGAAGGGTTGTGTTGACCCGTATCCTTTGATCAGGGTATTTGGGGTTGATGCTGAGACCAAGCTTGCTTTGATCTTCATCAATTGTTAACACCGAAGTGGATGGTTGGAGGGTTGCGACACCTTCTTTGGTGGGGAACTTTGCACTTTTTCGGCTAATGGAAACCGTCATATCAAAGATCACCACTCCTGGCCTTCCAATGATGACATCATAGCTAGATGGTAGGTCTAGGACAACGAAGGTTAGTGGTTCAGTCCTTCGCATTTGTCCATCAGAGAAGGTTACATCAAGCGTTATTTCGCCCAAGGGCTTGATGGGTATGTCGGCAATGCCTTTAATGGCAGCCTCAGCAGGCCGCAGCATGGAGCACTCTTCAGAGCTTAAAAGGGTGAAATATTTGGCAAACATTATTTCAGTAGCAGCTCCGGTGTCTATGTAGGCCTTTTGGGTTTTGAGTGAACCCACGAAGGCTTCAAGGACAAGTGGATCACAATGCTTTTCTTCCTTGGTACAAGGGAAGTAGATGCCTTGTCGTTCCCAATCCTTCAACCTTTGTCGCTTGCTGGGGGTTTCATTTTCAACAAACACCATGGCAACGTCTTTCGTCTTGCCATCTGCCATGTTTTCTTTAACACCTTTGACCAGATGGGCTAGTTCCCCAGATTTGACGGCTTCTTCGATTCTTTTCCTGAGCTGGAAGCAGTCGTTGGTGTGATGTCCCTTCTCTTCGTGAAACTCGCAATATTGGTTGGAGTTTTCATTTCTTTTGCTTTTTGGTAAGGGACGAGGAGGTCTGAAGGTGTGCTTAACTTCTTCGGTTGCTAGGATTTCTTGAGGAGTTTTGGTGAGAGCTGTGAAGTTGACATTTCTGTCCCTGCTTGGAGGGTTCTTGATTTCAGACCTTCGTGACTCAGACCCTCTGGGTCTTTTGTCATAGGTACCATAGTTGCCTCTTTTTCTAGTGGGACTGTTGCTTCTCCAGCTGGAAGCCCTTTTCCTTTGTTCTTTGATGTCTACAGCCTCCTCTCCTCGAATATGAGCTTCAGCTCTTTCTAAGGCCTCTTCAAGGGTTCTAGGGAGACTCTTGTTAAACTCCCTGGTAAGGTACTTTGAGTTGATGGCGTTCATGAACCCTGCAACCTTCATCTTCTCGTCTGCACCAACGTAAGTAAGGCCTTCTTTCTTGTATCTTTCAATGAAGCTCTTCAGGCTTTCATCATCCTTCTGTTTTATCTGAAAGATGACGGTTGCATCCTTGACACAACGCCTCTGTTGTGAGAAGTTGGCTAGAAATCCTTTACCAAGTTCGTCAAAGGTACGGATGCTTCCTGTCGTCAAGCCGTTGAACCAAATTCGTGCAGATCCAACGAGGGTCTGCATGAACATGAGACAGCACTCGGGATCACCCCATTTCTCGATCCGAGCAGCCCCTGAGAAGATCTGAAGGTGATCTTCTGGATCATCAGTGCCATCATACGTTCTTATATGAGCTGGCATCTTTAGCTTGTTGGGAAAATCATAGTCTGCTATCTCTGGTGAGAAGCAAGACAAGCTGTTTGGCTTGTAGGGTTGGTTAACAGTGTGTTCCAACCTGTTGTTGGTTACTCCTCCGGGATTTCCTTGTTGGGCAGCGATGGCTTGACTGATGAGTTGTTGCCAAGGAAAGTTAGCCATCATTTGAGATATCATGTAGGGCATAAGGTTGAAGCCTTGAACGCCTTCGGTAGCCACATTGTTGGTTGTCATGGGGATGCTCATAGAAGCGTTTCTGGCCATGGGGAGTGAAGCCATGGCCTGATCCCATGAAGTGGCCGTTGGTGGTGGGATACTGGTTACAGGTGACTGCAAGAGTTGATCCAGAGTAACTTCATGTCCAAGTGGCATACCAGTGGTGGTAGCTTGGGTGGTAAATAGTGGGAAAGCAGTAGGACTGGACCTTGCTTCGTAGTGAGAAGCAGTGTGGGTGTTGCTGGGACCAGCATTGTTGTTTCTGGGTGAAGGTCTGCGTCCATAAGTGGCAGTGAGAGGGGGAGGAGGTCCAGGAGAGAGTGATATCTCTTCCTCCTCGTCATAGTCTAGCCGGAGACGGACTCCTTTGTCCCTTTCCTTCATAACGTACTGGTTCAAAAGGGATCTAAGCTCCAAGAAGTTCCT
Source organism: Ambrosia artemisiifolia (assembly GCA_032199755.1). Lineage (NCBI taxonomy): Eukaryota > Viridiplantae > Streptophyta > Magnoliopsida > Asterales > Asteraceae > Ambrosia > Ambrosia artemisiifolia. The sequence continues at coordinate 33,774,308 of CM063524.1, read as the reverse complement.
CTCCACTCCTTCAGGGGTGAGATCTATGCGATGGGGAGTTTGTGCAAGATCAGGGAGAAGAGACATCACTCCAGAGCGAGTGGGAGGTGGAGTTTGCAAGTTTGTTGACACAGGATGAGTAGGTGGGGACTGAGTCCCAACTGGAGTACCTCCTGGAGTGGAGAAAGACACAGATCTGGCCGGAGAGGTCTGATATGTGCTAGGGGAGATCTGGTTGACCTCTTCTTGGGACTCAGGGTCAGGCATGGAGAGAGTCGGAGCTACACAACTGATTTCTAGTAAAGAAAATGGCGCAGCCCCACGGTAGGCGCCAACTTGTTGCTACAACAAATAATTGCCTAACGTTGGTTCTGAGTCACAAGGGGGGTTCAGAGGTTCAAGGGTTCCACTCTGCCTAACGCAGGTCGTGGTGTCCTTCTACGTTGCAAACGTAGAAGGAGGTTCAAGGTTATTTTTGTTGTTTTAGATGCTTTGAATTTCTGGTTTGAGATGTACTCGAAACCAGAAGTAGATATTCTTGAGATCCGAGTGAAGAGAGTTATTCTCTCCACGTGCAAGACCAAAAGAATGAGAAGAATTAAGTGGAAGTGATTGTGTTGGTGTAATCAGAGCTGTGGAATCAGCCTCTGATTTATAGAGAAAGGAGATCTCTATTAGAAGAAAGCATCTTGCCTTGAGCCTTGTTGCAACTAAAGGACAATCCACAAATAGTAAGTGGCTGCTATGGACCTGCGGTCTGTTTGCTGATGTTACTCCATCAGCAGCTGTTTGTTTTGCTCGATGAAAAGATGACGGGACAAGTCACCTTTTTGACTTAGGATGCTCCTGGCTTTTGAACCTTTGTAGGCTCCAACTCTTTAAGCATTGTTCAGTAATGTTGTTTATTTATTTTTGCTTTAAGCTATCCACGTCATCAAATGCAAAAATTGGCATGACGACGTGTAGATATGTGATAAGTTTAGAAGTGAAAATGACATGCTTGACTTCGATCAATTTTATGGAGCTTGCTTGCTGATTGGTTAAATCTTGAAAGCCTTACAAATAAATTAATGAAAATTTGTGAAAATGTCGTTGACAAAATTTGAAATAATTTGGCGTTAAAGTTAAAAGTCTAACATTGAGATGAAAGCTCTAAACATTTTTTTTTGAAAGGTGTAGATCAGATGGAAACCCATTAGCTTGCTTCAACCCTTTTTTACGGAAGTCAAGCCACCCGGGTTCGAATCGGCACCCCACCAAAGTAGAGCTGGAATAACACATCCATAGGCCACACCCACATGGGGCATTTATGCCACCAGTGGGATTCGAACTCGGGACCCCGTGCGGGAACCTCCCTTAAGGAGTAAACCCTCACATCCTCAACCAGCTGGGCTGGAATCACGGGACATAAATGCTCTAAACATAATTTAATTATCATGATTTGACAACATTAAAAGTAACACATGAAATGAAGTTTAGAAAAATACAAGGGTAGAGGGACGCCCACGGGTAGATACTTGCGGGTTTGAACCCGTATGGTTACACCATCACCATCTATTTGGGTAGGGATGGCGGGTACAACAAGCCGTGTGAAGAGATGGTCTTTGTGACCGTTTAGAACGGTTGACATGACTGTTGGGGTATTAAATAACATAAAATAATTTAATGCCCGACGTTTCACCATTTTAATTCATTAAACTTTTCCACCATTCATGAACCCTTTTATACCTCAATTTTAGCAATTACCCTATTAGCATGGCTAACGATGACCTCGTCTTATTCATTCCGCTCAACAATTTTGATAGTGATATTTTCACAAGCGACAGTAACTTACATTTTTTTCAAGGATCTCATTGACGAAACCGAAGTACTGAAATTGTAAATGTATCACAAGTAGAACTTGTAATTTGAAATTGTGACGAAATGACATAATAATAAAAACATAGATCTGGCTTGTAAACACAAAGATAAATGTAAATGCATAAAAAACGTATCAGGTAATGTAATTGTAAGTGTATTTGTATCAAAGTATTAAAGGTATGAAGATGTGAATGTAAATGTAAAGATAGAGGTAGTGGTACTCATACGTGGATAAACGTTTACAAGCAAAACAAAATGGAAAACCATTTTTAAGCTTACGTGAATGAAAGAGTCAGACTATTAGAAAATGTTGGTAATGAGTATTTACATTTACAAGCAATGAAAATGTAGAATGAATTTCGAGAATGTTAGCAATTTATAATTAGGTTTGTAGAAATTGGAAGTATATATGTACAATAAATAAGAAGCTCATGATAGAAAATCATGTAATTGAAATTGGGTATTTGGTTGATATGTGTTCATGTTTGTGAAGAATAATGATTTTAAATATTGGTTGTGGAAATGGAAATATAGTTGATAAATAAACATGTTTATGGAAACATAGTTGAAAGGAAAATAAGTTTATGAATAACTATACAAACAACTGTGTTCTTAATGTTATTGTGAGGGTCTCCCGAATTGGTAAGCTCACCTCTCAACACTGAAAAGAAAATGACTCGAGACTGTGTCGACTCAACCCCGAATTACCCGCCTCCCAATGTTGCGATAAAGACATCAAACTATTTAAACTTTTATGAATAACTTGTCGGTGGCCGGAGCATGACTAAGTTACCACTTAATATCATAGAAGAGTCATGATTAACCAGAACACGTGCATCCCCTACTTGATTTAATTAACCAGTCAAAAAGTGAGTGGTCTATTATTAACTGTGCGGCAGTATAATAATGAAAGAAAATAGAGACTGTTTTCTTTCAACACGGGTTCACTAATTCCTAACCTGCGCCAAAGCTATCACATAGACAATGAAGCTAAGTCACAAGATTAAGTCTTAGCTTATCACAAGGACCAAGTATAAAGACCGTACTGACTCTAAATGAGATCTTGATAGTATAGGATTAAGCCACTAAGTGTGTGTATTTCTACCCACAAATGGGCTAATCACTACTCGCGGGATTAGGTTAGCTCACAAGTGCATGGGTTTTTACACACCATGGGTACACTCATGAGTCCTCCCACTTCCTATCAAGACACCCAAAAGACCAAAGACTAAGTGATTTATTAATTAGATCATTAAACAAAGTTTAGAATAGAAAGAATTATTAAGAACACAAAACACCACATTAAAATAAAAGATAAACTATATTAATTCATGCCAAGTTTCCATCATCACCCTAGCAACACCAACAGAAATCTAGCCTAGCATGGTTGATACAACAAAGCTCACAAGGTTGGGTTTGTGTACAAGACATGATGAAGGTTGTTTGGAGATTTATAAGGGTTTTGGATGATTTTGGGTTGTTTCTCTCTTGACCAAGGTGTTTAGGGAGTGATCACAGGTTCCAAAGGACACCTACAATCCTCAAGGAGGGCAGAAACTTCGTGGAGAAGTGTGGGGTTTTGAGTGAGAATGGATGCTTCAAAATGTGGGATGGATGCCTCTATTAATAGGCAATTCAGCTCTGGCACGCCCATGCTTAAACATTGGCACGCCCATGCTCGACAGCGAGTACTGTTGCAAAGTCCTTGATGCAGAAACTGTTGGTGTGTAGGGTGAGCACGCCCGTGCTCCTAACCCTGGCACGCTCGTGCCACCTGGTACAAGTAACCGTCTTGTCAGTCTTGGTCGGTTTAAGCCTTGAAGAACACGCTGGAGTAAAGCACGGTCGTGCCATGCAATGGGGCACGCCCGTGCACATCCTGAAACGTTGAAATTGACCTCTGTTGACTTGGAAATGTTGACTTGTTGACCCGGGACGGTTGCACGACCGTAAGCATGGCTGTGCCATATCTAGCAGGGCTTCAAAGTCTTCAATTCTTTGTCTGTTTTGTGCCGTTTTGTGCGGGTTTTCACTTGTTTTCATCACCGGACCTCATAACCTGCAATTATCAACAAAGAATGATAAATCCTGATAAAACAGAGATAAAAGCACGATTTTGAGTGTAAGATAGGTGATAATTATGTGTGAAAACATATCAATTTCTCGGCACATCATAACACCTCACACTAGAGGTTTTTCTTGTCCTCAAGCAAACCGAACGTTAGGCAATTTTTGTGGGATAAAAATTGTAAGTTTAACTCGATGTGTCGAGCTCAACTTACCTCCTAAGAGTCTAACTTAATAAACTTTTGGGATTTCGGGCATGGCTTTTGGTGAGACTATTAAAACAATTCCTAAGGCGCCCCTTTTTCCTTTTTCCTCACTCCCCTCATTCACTCGGGTTTTAATTTGGGGTGTGACTCAAATTCTACCCGATGGACGACTCGAATCATAGGCTTGGGTGCAAATCACAACTCCGCCACTTTTATTGAGGTAGATCGTGTGAATCAAAAGGACTTTTCGAGGGTTATTTCAGTGGGATAGTGGAAAATAGGGTAGGAATGGAGTCTACCACAATGACTAACTTCGGGTTTGGTGCTTGAGGTGTCTATTGGAATCTTTGGTGATCTTCTAAGTTGGCTTTGCTGATCTCTCCTTGGACTTTGTAGCTCGACTGTGGTCTCTCTAGAAAGCTTTGCAAAACTTTTCTTTTGAAGTCTCTCTCGATTCCTTTATTTTTGCAACATCTTTATTCACACTTTTTTTACACAGATTTCACATGATGCTTGTTGGATGATTACCGACACTTGGTATGCTCTTTTGATGGCTTTTTCTTGTAGTCTCTTCACGATCTCGATTCTGAATTCTTGGCGTGCGGCCTATGCTTCAAAGTCCCAAAATTTCCAAAGAGCTTCTTCAACACCTCAACACTTCCCTGGTTTTGTCATGGCGGGGGCTTAATGGATGTAAGGAAATGAAAAGGCTGAGGCTCAAAGATGGGTGGCTAGGGGTCTGGAAAATATATGTAAGGCTAATGATAACGGAATGGGTAAGTCCTAGGTGCCTATATCATTTTCACACACTCCCCTCTGATGTGGTCTTGCAACGCATAAGTCACACAAGTTCTAATCGCGTCATGCCAATCGGGGAATATCTCTCAAGACAAATGAACGAGCATGTAATATATGTAATGGTGTGCTCGATAAGGCTCAATACTCATATGTAAGGGTATGGGTTATTTAAGGAATCGGGAACACCTTAGGTTGTCCTATTGACTACCTAAAAACCTCCCTAATCTCCCGCAAAGTCGTTGGGCTGACTCAAAGGGTTTAAAAATGTTTTTGTTTCCAAAAACTCTTTTAAAAACATTGCCTTTTAGTTACGGTTTGCCAACTGCTTTGAGGTGTTTTAAATTTTATAAAAATTTCAAACACCTCACACTTAATTCTTTTACACAACTTTAAATTAATGATTGTAATATATGTGAGTGCAAAGAAAAAGTGGACAAGTCAAAAGGAACAAGTATCTCCCCCTTTTGTCTTCCAACGATCCGCGTGCGGTCGATCCCCGCAGCTGCCTCGACATGAATGTGTCCTTGAGAGAAACTACTTGGCATGAACTTCAATAGTTTATTAGTAACGAAAATAAAAATAAAAACAACCTACTGGTCCTAATGCCGAGAGGGCATACCTGGGTGATAGAAAGTATCAAGAGTGAACGACCATACCTGATGGTTCTTGACTGACTTGTCTATCGAATGCACCAACCTCTCAACTTATTCATCCTAATCTACTGATCCGGGCTGCCTCCACGGTAGCGCCACGTTTCAAGTCTTTGGCTGGACAAAATGCATGATGCTCAGACTGCTTCATTCCCTGCCTCTGGGGCACTGATGGTGTTCTTCTTCCGTCTGTTACTTCTTTTCCATCCAGTCTTCTGATGGTTGTCCCAGTATTCATCTATCCACTTGGTGTTGTCAAGCCCTACTGTGGATTCCTCTGGTGGTGCCACTGATGCGCCTTTGGCTTTCTTCAGCTGATAGTCTAGTTGTCTATCAATGAAGTGGGCCACGTCAAATGGATCTTCAGGCGCGTATTCTCTTCCACCGGCTGTGTAGTGCAACATGTTATTCCCAACCCGAAGTGTAAGAATCCCCTCACTCGTATCTATAGTAGCTCGGGCAGCAGCTAAGAACGGTCGACCGAGAATAATAGGAACATTACTCTCACCTATGTTGAGGATGACGAAGTCGACGGGAAAGACGAACTTTCCTATCTTGATAAACAGGTTTTCGACGACTCCTTCAGGCTTCTTTACGGTGCCATCCACCAACTCGATCGTAGCTGTCAACAGTCGTGGGTCGCCCAAATTGAGTTGTTTGTAGATATAAGTGGGCATAACATTCACACTCGCACCAAGATCTGCTAAGGCATAGTTCGTAGGCAAGTTGCCTATAGAGCATGGTAAAGAAAACTTTCCTGGATCGGTCAGCTTTGGAGGAAGATGTTGCTGGAGTAGTGTAACAACCCGGTCATAGGGTCCAGAAATTTTTAACGACTAAATATGAAACAACGAGGATCTAGATAATGATAAATATAAAGAATATATATATATATATATATATATATATACGAATTCGAAACATGAATTAATATAAAAATATATTATTATCCAAAAAATACTCGTTATACGATCGAACCGATACCCAATGACGAACCCGTCCGATGGCTCATTGGTGAGTCATTGGGGAGGACACTTGTCCTCCCCATATGTTGACAACACCAAACATAAAAACCATTTTTGTAAAAATGATTTCTTATAAACCATTAACCCCAAATAAATAACTTAAACCAACTAAATAAATAACTTACATATATAGTTATCGTGTGTGACACATGTGGGACATGGATAACATATTGGACCCGAACCGACCATATAGACTAAATAACGGATTGCTATTTTTAATATATATAATGGATGAACTAATATAGTATGTGTTAAGATGATTATTGTATACACCTAATTTGGATATATGGGCGACTAAGAGATAGAACCTTAGCTAGACGACCAAGGTATTGAACAAAATGGACTTATGGAGCATTGGATCTTAGGAGAACCATTCGGACAAATAAAACATTAGACCTTAAGACGCATTAGTTGGACACAAGAGATGATATATAATCTATTTAAACTTAGTCGCTATAAAAGAAACGCAATGCATAACTTGGTCATTGGTATAGTGTAACACCCTGATAATTATGACGTCATTATAAACCGAGGTTAGAATAATAAAATAATTAATTAATATTTAATTATTATAGGATTGGGCCACTAAAGGTGTAGCCCGATAGTCTTACCCGGATTACGGCCCAGGCCCAATAAAGAATTAGGAAATTTTATATGGGCCGAAGGTTTTAAGACCCGAATAATGCAAGTGGGCCGATATATGGACTAGTATAGGGACCCGATAAAGAGGCCCAATAATCCAAAGCTTACAATAATTAAATAGAATGCAAGCCCATAATTATAATTGGCCAAACATAAGATTCGGCCCATGTTCTTTTATGTGTAATAACTTGAAAAGTCCCAACAAAACATTCATTAAAATACTAACCCAAATAAAAGCCTAAACATCTAAGTTAAAGTTATAAAACCATTGACCCATCTATTCTAGTAAAAGTGCCGCCAAAAGTGTGAAGGAATCTTCACTAGATATGGTGAATCACCAAGAGTACACTCTATGTTATTAAACTCTTTACACCTCACATACCTAGGGGCTATGGACATTATTACATGCATGAACAAAGTGAGTTTATAAGCAGAAGCAATCGGCTCTTTTTCTTTCTTATCAATTGTCCTTCAAACTATTATTTAACCATTATTCACTCTACTTTACCATGCAAGGAACCTTTACTACCACTTTCAAAACAATCGGCCATCCTCTTTCTTTGTAAAACCCACTCTTAAAAACCACTATCCAACTATCAATATTATTCCTACAACATGCAAGAACCATCCTAACTTCAAAACCAATCGGCCCTAATAATATTGTCATGAAACGCACCCTTTTTCCACTCTTTTATATTTAGTTCATAAACATTAACAAGTAGTAACACCAATCGAGTATTATTCTAGCAAAGATCAAGATCCGGGTAAGTTTGTGTCTAGAGTTTTTAAGGTCGTGTGCCAAGCTGTAATGGCCAGCTTTAGTTTAGATTATACGCCTAAGCTGTAATGGCCAGCTATACGTTTATATTTATGGGTTATAACTTTGGTTTATGTGCAACAGGAACTCGTGGAATCTAGAAATCTTACGACTAGTGAAACTACGTATTCGGAAATAACCAACGTGAGTGCATGTACCCCATATATTTAAAATGATTTCGGGGTGAATGCATGTTAGTTTTTACGTGTGTATTGATGAAATATTGGTTCATGATCATGAAAGAGTTAATAGAATCGGTCGAATAGAAACAATGTAGAATGGATCCATTCGGTATTATCAGGAATATATTTTTCTAAACCAAGTAGAGGTTTGGAACCACAATAAGCATTTCTATGGTGCTCCATTGATAATATATTCCACCTTAGAATGACCGAACCATACGAAAATTGTTGCATGTTTATTTAAAACAAGTCTAAATCGAATCTGGCATCACTCACTAGCTTTGTGGCTAACGTATTTTTAACATGCATTTCATGTTGAATAGTTACGGGAACCCGAGCTCGAACAAGTATGAATCAAGTTTAAAAGTGAATAAATAAAAACCGGCTCTTGGGCCGGTCAAGTGTCTAATGGGCTACGACCCTAAGTTTGTTTTAGAAGAAGTGGGTTGTTCAAGCTTTAAAAATAAAAGTCATGAGTTCAATGGGCTTCGGCCCAATGTGGTGTTAAGAAAAGATTACAAGGTTTTGTTGAAAGAATGGGGTAGGGCTACGGCCCATGTTTGTAAAAAGGGCCACGGCCCAGTTCGGTTGGTTTGTAAGGTTAATGGGCTTCGGCCCATAACCGGCTCTTGTAAAAATGGGCTTCGGCCCAAGTTTGGAATATATGGTTTGTTTTAAGTATAATGGTTATGTTAAAATTATAATTAAATAAATTGGTAATTGTTAATTATGTCATGATTACCAATCCGTAATGACTCGCTAAATTCCGGGTCGTTACATATAACTAGGAACTATGGATGATAGGCTAGACAAATAAATGGATGGACATGTATATATAAATATATACTCAAACCCTTGAAAGAAAGTAATCGTTTGAGACTTAGATAATCCAATACTATAAGACGAATATGAGACCTGTATCACCAAAGTATAAAACTCGGACAATTACAATGAGGTAATAACAACTAAGGGTCTTAGCTTGTCCACACGTGTAACCGCGGCATTCGGTTACATGCATTTATGTTTACATTATTGGTAGGACCTTGTATGTGATTGATAGGTGGGCTCTCGACTTGGAATATCAATGTGATCGTGTGACTCTACGTGATACCATAACCAAGGTGAGTTCGTGTACTTCCCCTTTTTCTGTTTTAAATATTTTGGGGTGAACATATGCTTGTACGTGTAAACTGTTTTGTGTGTAAACCTACTTGATGTAACAAGGGCTCCTGAAACCAGATGCACACTCATTAACCCAAAGGAGTTCGGCCACTTAATATATGGGTAGTACTACTTGGGGAATCCCCCACGCACAGTGGATCCGGAAGCCCGGAAAACCATCCACTGAGGTCTGCGGACCGTTGTGGCATATATTATGCCGTAGGGAATCCATAATGGGAGTAGATGGATTTCGTGTTAGGATTGAGGTGTGATACTTGTACATCACTATGTTTAGAACTGTGTAAATTTGTTTTTGAACAATTAAACTGTTTTGGAATTACTTAACAACTTACACAGACTCACCAGCATAATTGCTGACCAAACTCTTTTAAGCATGTATTCAGGTATCGCATTTGGAGATTCATGAAGATGAATCTCCACGTATGGCGGCGCACAGGAAAGAGAGAAAGAGAGTCGGACGGTGGGACTACTCCACGTATGGCGGCGCACAGGCGGAGCTCCGGCGGCTTCAATCCCCAACAACAAACACCCATCCCAAATCTCTTATTATTCACACCCAAATCTGTTGGAGATAGGAAGATCGAAGGATGTAGAAGCAGAGAGAGAGAGAGAGACGAGGAGAGAGGGTGACGAGATAAGGAGTCGGCCATGACCTCCGGCCGACCTCCTCACTCAGATGAAGTGAATGGTGGCTCACAGTGGTGGATTCGGTGAGCCATGGTATTGTTCATTGATTTGAAGATGGTCCGCAGAAACTAGGTGTTGATGGTGGTATTAGGTGATTATTATGGTGGGTTAGTAATGGTTATGATAGTTTTTGTGATGATAATAATATTGGCAGTGGAGATGATGATGATGGTGCTTGGGTTAGCATATAGCCATATACATAGGAAAGGTTTGGTGGATTAATGAAGATGGTCAAGATGTATGTTATGTTGGGCAGAAATGTTGACAGTAAAAGAGATAATGTTCTACAACCATGTTTGGGGCTAATAGAGTCAGGTCAAAGGTTGGTCAACAGAGTCAAAGCCTGGTCAACCAAATAGGGAAACTGATATACGTTAATTTACACATATAAAAGTCCCCGTTTAACTCCCAAATTTCACGCGTTTTTGACCTTATACACAGGAATTGGTGCTTATTTGTGTATCTTTACTGTTTCAGGTCTTAAACGATATCCCGGAAGCAAAACAGGAGAAAACACGCAGATTTCGGCGCGCAAACGGGACCTCAGGTCCTGTGAGCGGCCGCTCACTCTCTGTGAGCGGCCGCTCGCTCCTCCAGATATTTGTAGAAACGTTCTAGAAGGCCTACGTCAGCGAACGAGCAACTTGTGCCACTTTTTGAAAAGCGAGCGGCCGCTCACAGGCTTCGAGCGGCCGCTCACAGGCCCTGTTCGAGTATAAAATGCCCCATTCAGCCCACTGATCGATTATTGGGTTTTGGAGAGCGATTTTGGGCGATTTTTCGGACGATCTAAGCTGCTGGAAAGGAGTGGAACAAGCTCGGGATCTCATCCTAATCATCTAACATCATCCAATCCTTCACATTCAAGATTTATGGTTTGATCTATAAACTTTAAGTTTGTTCAAATCTGAATATTTTGGCTTGTTTGTGACGTTTATGTATTGTATTATAGCCTACGGATAATATCTAGTAATCGTTTGTAGTTAAAACAATCGTTTGTATGAAATCGCGTTTTGTATGAATTTGGCGTTTTTCATGTTTGGATCTTGATGATCATAGTGCAACCTTGTTTCGTTGTTGTTGGATTTGTGATTATGTTTTAGTGACTTTGATGATTGTCGAATGTGTTAGGCGGATTACTTGTTGATGAAACCGTCCGTTTAATCGTCCGGTAGTAAACTAGTTAACTTGTTGATAAAGTTTACACCATGAAACTGTAACCGGGTATTGGTTTGGTTAAAGTCGCTTGAATAATGATTATGAATGTTTACCGGCACGTAAAAGAGTTTTAAAAGCTTAATGGTGTTGTTACCAATCTTTGACACGGTTAAATATCTTTGTTAGTTATTTTGGTAAAAATAGCGATCTTAGTAGATTTGTGTTCAAAGTTGGTAAAATGGAATAGGTTGTGAAATGATCTACTTTATGCTAGTCTAGGTGGTCGTATTGTGTATTCGATATTGCTTTCCCGAACTAGTGCGGTTGAGGACTCCCGAAAGGTGATACTAACCTTTATTTAAAGATCCACATGAGATTATATCAGCTGCTCGCTAATGAACAACTTGAAGTGGTTAACGTGTGTATTCGTGTTAGCTTTCTGTATAGTTGTCATGTTAGGACGCCTGAGAAGGACACTAACTGTTGGAAAATGGGAATGTTGATCACACGCCTGTGTTTTATATGATTTGTAGATGACATGCTAGGGTTGTGTTTATAGTTATATTTTCTATTTGGAGTCTTATATATGTTATTTACATGTTTTAGAATTAATTTAGTTTTAAACGAAAACCCAAACTTATCTTTTACCTACTGGTGAATCGGGGACAGAGTTTTAGTACCATTGCTCCGCGCACGTCCATGGATCGATACTTGGTTCTTATCTGTACTTACTACATATATGACAGGGTACACTTGCCCTAGTGTGTGTGTTTTAATATGAAGGTCGAAACCATTTTTATAAATATTAAAGCAAAACGTGTGTTAAAATCCATTGTAAATTATGTGTATATACGCACACGCCAAGTTTTTGGCGCCGTTGCCGGGGACGCGACGAGCTTTAGGAACGAACCGAGTCAACTTTTTACCAGTGTACATACTTGTGAATACTTGTTTATACTTATTTGATTTGTTATTTCGTTCATTTATTTGCATATATGATTCGTTGAATGCTTATTTGATTTATTTGTCTGTTGATATTTTGGATTGATTCTAAGTTGGTTTATAGGTTAGTATATAGATTCGTTCATTTATCTGCTTATAGGATTGTTTGATTTGATTATTCGTTCATTAGGGTGTTGATAGATTTAATTGATTGATTTGTGGATTGATTAGTTTGTCTATGAATTTGATTAGTTCGTTATTTGATTGATTAGATTTATTTGTTCGTATTTGAACTGATTATTAATTTCATTCGTTGTATAGTTTTAGGCTTAGTCTGTTTTTTTTCTGTTCTTCCTTTGTTTCTATTTGTTTTTATTTTGATTTTCTCGAATTTATTGCTTTCTTTTGTTTTCGTATGAATTTATGGATTCTTTATTTATTTTTCTGTCTTTTATCGCCTTTTGGGTTTGTCACATATTCGCCTGCTGCAACTGTATCATTCTTATTTGCAGGTTGATGTCCGCAAACCCCGGGCCTTCTGGTGATCTTTCTGACGAGGAGCGGAGGCGTGTCTTGAGGAGAAGCGAGCGGATTAGACTTCATAAATTGCGTCTTGTTTCTGATATTCTTATTTCTGCCCCTAGAGTAGAGATCCCAGTTGTAGAGGCGAGGCACGATCTGGCCGACGACGGGTCGGACGCCGGAAGCGACGTTATCATGGCGGATGACGACATTCCGCTAAATGATAGTGGTCGTCTAGGAGGAGATGGACTTGCGCCGAGTATTATCCGTCCGGCTATTTTGGCGGACCATTTCGAGATCAAATCCAGTATCGTGAATATGATACAGAACTCGGTGCAATTCGGTGGACTGGAACACGAGGATCCAGGCCGACATATTGCTGCATTCTTGGAGGTTTTAGCCACCTTTAAGATGCAAGGCATCTCCGATGATGCTATACGTTTGAGACTCTTCCCATTCTCATTGCGGGACAAAGCCCGGACTTGGCTTCTGTCACAACCCGCAGGGTCGATCACGACTTGGGCAGAGTTGTCACAACAGTTCATGCAGCAATATTTTCCTCCTGAGAAAACACAAAAGCTGAGGAATCGCATCATGACTTTTCGTCAGGATGACGATGAATCACTGTACACGGCCTGGGAAAGGTTTAAAGACCTACTCTTGAGTTGCCCGCACCATGAGCTTTCGAAAAGGCACTTGGTGCAAACTTTTTATCAGGGACTCGGGTATTCGTCTCAGGAACGCCTTGATGTATACGCCGGAGGAGACATCGGAACAAAGTCTCCTAGGGAAGCGTGGAGCATTATTGAGAAGGCGTCCCTAAAGTCTAAGTCCCGGCAGAATGATAGATCTAGATCTTCATCTGCCAAGGCTGGTGTGCATGCCGTGGATAACTATACGGCGATTTCTGCACAAATAGCGGCTCTGGCTTCGAGGTTCGATAACTCTCAGCAGCAGCAGCAGCAGCACGTAGCGCAGACCGATTGTTTGTGTGAGCAGTGCGGGGTATCTCACGAGCCTGGCTCGTGTGCTCAGGGGGTGATGTATACAGGCCACGAGGAGGTGGACTATATAGGCAATCAGACAAGACCCCAGAATAACCCCTACAGCAGCACGTATAATCCGGGTTGGAAAAATCACCCGAACTTCGGGTGGAGATCTGGTTCCTCTAACCAGAACCCGCTCGGATATCAGCAGAGGGCCCCCGCACCACAACAGTCCCAACAGCCTTACCAGTCCAACCAACAGCCTTACCAGTCCAACCAACAGCCCTACCAGTCCAACCAACAGCCTTACCAGTCTCGTGGTCAATCGTCCCAGCAGAGACCGAACCAATACCAGAGCCAGGGCGCCGGGAGCAGCTCCCAGCAGCACGCCCCTCATGGTATGTCTAAGCTGGAGGAGATGATGTCGCAACTCCTTACCAACACCTCTGATACCTATCAGCTCGCTGAGCAGCGCTACAAGCAACACGAGGAGCGCTTTACGAATTACGAGGGTGAGATGAGGGGCCAAAAGGCGTCGATGCAGGCCATAGAGAACCAGGTTGGCCAGATGGCGAAGATGATGTCCGAGAGACAGCAGGGTGGTCTTCCGGGCAACACTGAGCCGAATCCTAGGGGGCATGTGAATGCCATAATGACGAGGAGTGGTAAAACCACGGGACCTGACACATCGGACTCACCACCGATCACTGAGACGGTCCAGACTGAGTCTTCGGACGAGGTGCACGCTAGGCGAGTCCCAGCAAGTATAGCACAGATACCGAAGCCAGTCACAGATTACACTCCTCCTGTCCCATACCCTAGCAGACTTAGGAAACAGAAGGACGAGGCCCAATACGGGAAATTCCTTGAGCTGTTCAAACAGCTACACATAAACATCCCGTTTGTGGAAGCCTTGGCCCAGATGCCTAAGTACGCGAAATTTCTGAAGGACATCCTCACAAACAAGCAAAAACTTGAGGACCTGTCCTGCGTTCTGTTGAACGAGAACTGCTCTGCAATTCTGCAGAATAGACTGCCCATGAAAATGGGAGATCCTGGTAGCTTTACCATCCCTTGTCTGATAGGTAACATGACTGTCAGTAATGCACTTGCAGACTTGGGGGCCAGCATAAACCTTATGCCGTATAAGGTTTTTGAGAAGTTGGATCTGGGTGAACCTTCACCCACCAGGATGAGTATTCGCCTCGCTGATCGTTCGATCAAGTATCCACGGGGATTTGTAGAAAATATGCTTGTCAAGATTGACAAATTTGTTTTTCCTGTGGACTTTGTTATCCTGGATATTGATGAGGACTCTAAAGTTCCTCTGATTCTCGGACGTCCTTTCCTTAACACGGCGAGGACGATTGTTGACGTGGCTGCGGGCCAGATCACACTCCGAGTGAATGATGAGCACGTGACTTTTGACATTCAGAGGTCGATGTGCCATCCTGAGAGCCAGGACGATACACTATACTATCTTGATATAGTAGACCAGTGTGTCAGCTCTCATGTCAGAGGTGCTTGGGAGAGAGATGTTTCGGACACACATCTGTTGTGTGGGAGCCTAGATGGCATTATGCAGGAGGGCCATAGAGATGAGCAGCCAGTCTATCAGATTGGTGATGATGGTTCCCAAAGTCCGGAGCGTTTCGTGGAGATTGAGCGAGAGGAAGGGGAGAAGGCGAAGCCGTCTGTTGAGGACCCACCGTCTCTAGAGCTGAAAGAGCTCCCACCGCATCTCGAGTATGCATTTCTGGATGAGGAGGGGCGTCTACTGGTGATCATATCGTCTTCATTGTCTGTGGAAGAAAAGAGCGAGTTGTTGAAAGTGTTGAAACTTCATAAGCGGGCAATTGCCTGGAAGATCATGGACATCAAGGGGATTAATCCCTCATTTTGTACTCATAAAATCTTGATGGAGGATGTCCACAAGCCTTGTGCGCAGCACTAAAGGCGTCTGAACCCGAACATGCAAGAGGTTGTTAAATCCGAGGTGATTAAATTGCTTGATGCTGGATTGATATATCCTATCTCGGATTCTGTTTGGGTTAGTCCTGTGCACGTCGTGCCCAAGAAGGGTGGCATGACGGTGGTCACGAATGATAGGAATGAGTTGATTCCTACGAGGACCGTCACAGGGTGGAGAGTTTGCATTGACTATCGCAAGCTCAATGACGCCACCCGCAAGGATCACTTCCCGCTTCCATTCATCGATCAGATGTTGGAACGTCTGTCGGGGAAGTTGTATTATTGTTTCCTTGATGGTTTCTCGGGGTATTTCCAGATCCCTATCGATCCTGTGGACCAGGATAAGACGACCTTCACATGCCCCTTTGGCACATTCGCCTACAGGCGTATGCCATTTGGGCTGTGCAATGCACCGGCTACCTTCCAGCGTTGCATGATTGCTATTTTTCATGACATGATCGAGGACTCCATGGAGGTATTCATGGATGATTTTGTAGAGGAAGGATTTGACAAAAACACAGGATTATATGATCATACAAGTTGCTAAACCAGGTGCGGAAACCCTAGCTTAGAACAAACTGAAGTAAACTCAATCAAAACACAATCAAGATCATTTTAAATGCTTTTCATAGATTAACTTGTTCAAATAAACGTTTACAGACTGATAACAGTTAATCTAGACCTCAAACAGACAATCTCAGACCTCTCAGGAACACACACACAAAACACACACTCTCTATGACTCGTTCTGGGCTCACCTCTCTCAAAAACTCACAAAACCTATTTATAGGCTCTGCACGTTCGCCCAGTTGGAATGGTCGAATGTGGAACACTTTCCACATTCGCCCCTTTATGTTGGTCGAATGTGGAATCTTTCCACATTCGCCCACTTTGATTCTACATTCGCCCAGTCTGGTTCCACGTTCGCCCACTTTTTCTGTGTAATTTCCACGTTCGCCCACTTTTTCTACGTTCACCCCATCAGCATTCCACTTTCAACCCATCAGCACTTTTTAACACATGTTAACTTTGTAGATCCAATCACTAGTCGCAATACGTGCATCTACAAACTCCCCCTCGACTATTGATTGGATTGTCTTTGGGTTTAAGACTTTGTCGTTCTCTGATTATCTGAACTTTCGACATTCTATACTGGATCACTAGCTAGGGACATACATGAAAAGTGCACTAACAATCTCCCCCTTGGACCTAGCTAGTGATGTACCAGATCAGAAAGTTATCAATGTTTCAAGTCTTGATTAAAAACTTTCCATCTTCATACACGTTTGTGTCGAAGTTCCTGTCTATCTCTCAGTAAGCTTTGAAATCTCAGACAGACTCAAGAAATCTTGGCTTTGTCATTTGCTGATTCAGAGATGAATATGGACGATAATCTTGATTTCTTCAATCTTCATCATTTCTTTAACCTTTTACTAACTTCTATTGTTCTGGTGATCTTGATGTTCAGGTTGGGTCTTGTTCAATTACACTCTTTGTCGATGAGACATGAGAAGTGCACCTGTTGTATTTGATTCTGCAGAAAAAAATTTACTAAAAACTGCACAAACTACAACCGGCGTTAGACACGACAAATATCTCGGAAGTACTCTTCACATTCCTTTTGACCCTCAATAGTTCTCCCCCTGAACTATAAAACATTGTCAATGTATACCAGAAACTTTAAGTATCTGAGCATTCACATTCAGTAACCCAACATCGGTTATCGAAAATAAAATTGAAACAAAACTTTTTGATTTTTCAAAGTTTATGCTAAAACACACCAAAAATCTTTTTGAATTTTCAAATGTAATTGCATAAAAGTAAATTCAACATATTTTTGTTAATTTTCCGGTAAGAGGATCATATCAGTATTGAAACAGTCAGTCATAACTCTTTTTGATTAATTTTCTGTTTTTGTCATTGAGTATCCTACAACCATTACCAGTATGTTTGTCCACTTAAACTCAAAATCATCATTCATTGCTCAGCACTTTAGATACGTTATAGTAATATTAGTTTCTGAGTAATCTATGGTCCCCGCACTCGCGACACATTCCTGTATCAAGAATTGCGCAAAGCTTCATCGTAACGCGTGATTATATTGAAGTTATCCGTTAGTTACAAGGTATGAGGCACAGTGGTGACAGGTCAGCAAATTAATGCTTCAAAGCGACTTGTGCACTCTACCAGGGTGAGGACTAATATCATACATGACTTTCATCATAGTATTGATACGATGCATTAGATAATCTTTGATTATCATCACACATGTTAAGTTCCTCATTCGGTAACTTATGGTTTTGTCATTAAAGATCTTTTAATAAGATACCCTGACTGAATCTAGGTCTGTAAACTAATACAGCAAAAGATCAGTTAGGCCATCCCCAGATAACTTTCAATATAACGACCCGAAACCTCTGATTTTGGCAATCTATCAAACGAAATTTCGGTACTAAGACCATATGCCAACGATACGTTGATCCACATGATTATCAAATATTGATTTTAAGTTTATATCACCATGCTGAACTTTAAACTTTGATTTCAAGCCTACCAATATATAATTGTAGTGGCTACTCAATGTTTATCAATTCATTTTTGTTTTTAGAGTAGTCTGACAGTTCACTGACGTACTATCATCTCCTCTTTTTCTCCAGGAAAACTCATTTTTGATTTTCTATTTTTTTTATTTTGATTTTTCTGAATTTTCTCCCCCTAAAAATCTCAAAATAAGCATATTTTTGGATTTTAAACTTTTTGAAGAAAAACAAAATAAAATGATATCCGATGCGGTTTACTCATTCAATTTCAAAAACCATTTTCTTCTCAGATTACTAGACTCATTACGATTTTTCAATTAGCAAACCATTTTGTCGTATCTGTTATTGAAATCCAACACCTGAGAGCAATTGCATGAGATTGCAACTTGTTCCGGCTTCACAGGTTGGAAACAGACTACAAACCCTCTCATCTTTGTTGAAATCATGTTTTCCTTCTTCGATAACCCTTCCTTGACCTTCACCTCTCCAATAAATAGCTTGTATACAGATGCTCCACTATTAACTATCAAAGAACAGCTAATAGGTCTGTCTGGAACAATCTGCACACTCATTAAACAATTAGCATGAGAGAGGTACCCATCCCTTCACAATGATGGGTCGTCCAAGATCATCAATTCTTGGAACATCAATCCATTCTCCTTTAGAAAAATCAATTGGTTTTTCAATGAATTGATTTGAAGTAGAAATTGCTATGGATTTAGAAAGTGCTTTGGGTTTCCAAACACGTTCAGAGTTTATTTTGGATTTTGTTGAAATTGTTTTACTTTTTGACTTTTCAGATTTCTTATTTGAAACCTGCTTCTGAACGTTGTTTGGAATCTTCTCAGACTTAACTGATGAAGACCCAGGTTTAGAGTTATTCTTAGGCTTAGCCTTCGAACTCCCCCTTACCTCAGCAACCCGTCCACAATCTCCATTTTTCTTCAAGGCAATTTTGTTACGATTATCATACACAACCTGTTTCCCCTTTTGCTTCTTGATTGGTTTTGGGGATACAGGCTTTCTGACATTGCCTGAATTTCTAGCAAATTTCACTTCGGTCTTTTTCTGTTTAACATACGGACAGTAAGCAATTAAATGCCCACACTCTCCGCAGTTATAACAAGACCTGTATTCCACAAAATCATATGCATACCCGTCATCCCAATACCAATAGGGACAATGAGCAGCAATATGACCAACTTCACCACATTCAAAGCAGTTTCTCCATTCAACATAACCATGAGAATACTGTGGTGAGTTGTTTCCCCAATAACCATCAAATCGAGAGTTATATGAATAATCATAATAGTCATATGATCTAGATGAAAAATTTCTTGAATTCTTTTGATAAGAATTTTTCATCTGATCATTTCCTTTCGATTTGTTTGGTTTTGGTTCTTTTACTTTAGAACCCTTTTTATTTTCAACATTTTTCTTTTGATCCTCTTTATTCTCATGTTGGTTAGGACTGAGTTCAAAATGAAGATGATCAAATTGATTTCTAAACTGATTTAACAAATCGATATTATCAACAAAAATACATTTAAGTAAAGATTGTTCGATATTTTCAATAAGAAAATCTTTGTTGAAAATCAATTTGTCATGTCCTTCTACCAAGTAGGATCCTTCAACTCCTTCAGGAAAACTGAATATGGGTTTTTCTTCAGATTCAGATTCTGAAGTTGTTTCAACATTTTCAGTTTTCTGTTCAAACTTTGGTTTCACTTCAGAATCAGAATTAACAACGCAAGGTGTTGTAATTTCCAATTCTGATGTGGAAGTATTCTTAGAAACACTTTTATTCATTTCTAACAATTCCTTCTTTAAAGACTCAATTTTATTTAACAAATCCTTTTCATTGTTTTCAAAAACTTTAATTTGGTTTTTACAATTTTCTAGATCATTTGCTAGTTTCTGTTTGTCCTCAATAAGTGTCATCATTTCACATTTCAACTTGACACAATTAGAACAACTAGCACTTACCTCATCATCTGATTTATTACCATTATCAGATTTTGCATCACCATTTGAGGTATCACTCTGTTCTGATTTACTTTGTTCTGAACTCGTATCAGAACTCAAATCACACTTTGACAATTCACTGGAATCATCATGTCTCATTTGTTTGACTAAACATGCAACATTCCTATGAACACCTTCTCTGTTAACACACTTGTTAACATGTACCATTGAATCAGTTGGTTTCGGTGGCAATGAAAATCTCCACATGTAGTCATCTTGAGAATTTTGTCTCGGTAATCTCTGTCTCTTTTTATCAGCTTCTATTAAAGCTTTGATATCCTCTTCCGTTCTATATAAGTACTCCATCGTTTTTCCAACAAAAATATTTCAAAAATTTTCTAAAATATCCTCTTCCGTTCTATATAAATTTGTCTCGAAATTTTTAGGCCCTAAATTCTACGTTCGCCCCTGATACTTATACTTTCGCCCAAAGTAGTATACCCGAATGTAGAATTTGACCAGAATGTAAAATATCCAAAATCAAGTTCTAGGTTCGCCCGTTATCTCTCACTTTCGTCCCTTTCTGGTTCAGGTTCGCCCAAACAGTGTTCCCCGAATGTAAAACTTCACCAGAAAGTAAAACACACTAACACACTTTTCACGTTCGCCCAAAATAGTCCAGGTTCGCCCGTTTCTGTTCCAGGTTCGTACCCCCGATGAACCGAATGTGAAAAATGTGACCCGAAAGTGAAAAATTCAACAGAAATTTTCTAGGTTCGCCCAAAATGCCCTAGGTTCGCCCAAAAAGTCACTCAGGTTCGCCCAAAACTTACACCTTCGACCAAACAGATCCAGGTTCGCCCATTTTTACCTTTGAAAAACGGTTACACTTTGAAAAACGGTTATTTTGATCTCTGATTTTCAAAAGTTTGTGGATTTGATTGATCTTGATCAGGTTATGCTTCGGAGATGATTTGGAACAACTTTAATACTTGGAATTTTGAATTTTAACCACAAAATCACCTCTAATTCTTTCAAAAACACACAAAAACCATTTTTAGTTGAAAACAGATGTGAATTGATGAAAATTATGTCCAAATCAGCTCTGAGTTTATCAATTTGTTGTTGTATGATCCTCTAAGCTCTGATACCACTTTGTAGAGGAAGGATTTGACAAAAACACAGGATTATATGATCATACAAGTTGCTAAACCAGGTGCGGAAACCCTAGCTTAGAACAAACTGAAGTAAACTCAATCAAAACACAATCAAGATCATTTTAAATGCTTTTCATAGATTAACTTGTTCAAATAAACGTTTACAGACTGATAACAGTTAATCTAGACCTCAAACAGACAATCTCAGACCTCTCAGGAACACACACACAAAACACACACTCTCTATGACTCGTTCTGGGCTCACCTCTCTCAAAAACTCACAAAACCTATTTATAGGCTCTGCACGTTCGCCCAGTTGGAATGGTCGAATGTGGAACACTTTCCACATTCGCCCCTTTATGTTGGTCGAATGTGGAATCTTTCCACATTCGCCCACTTTGATTCTACATTCGCCCAGTCTGGTTCCACGTTCGCCCACTTTTTCTGTGTAATTTCCACGTTCGCCCACTTTTTCTACGTTCACCCCATCAGCATTCCACTTTCAACCCATCAGCACTTTTTAACACATGTTAACTTTGTAGATCCAATCACTAGTCGCAATACGTGCATCTACAAACTCCCCCTCGACTATTGATTGGATTGTCTTTGGGTTTAAGACTTTGTCGTTCTCTGATTATCTGAACTTTCGACATTCTATACTGGATCACTAGCTAGGGACATACATGAAAAGTGCACTAACAGATTTTTCAGTGTTCGGGAGTTCTTTTGATCAGTGTCTGGGAAATCTTGAGCGGATGCTGCAGAGGTGTGAGGAGACCAGTCTTGTGCTGAATTGGGAGAAATGCCACTTCATGGTGAAGGAAGGAATAGTCCTCGGGCACAAGGTCTCTCAGAATGGGTTGGAGGTGGATCCTGCCAAAGTAGACATCATTTCTAGGCTCCCTCCGCCCTCCTCTGTCAGAGCTATCCGCAGTTTCTTGGGTCATGCGGGTTTTTACAGGCGATTCATTAAAGACTTTTCAAAAATCGCCCGTCCGATGACCCGATTGTTGGAGAAGGATGCACCGTTTGTGTTTGGTGCAGAGTGTGTAAAGGCATTTGGCCTTTTGAAGCGTTTGCTTGTTGAGGCCCCTATATTGGTAGCACCCGACTGGGGACTGCCATTCGAGATCATGTGCGACGCGAGTGACTTCGCGATAGGGGCGGTCTTGGGACAGCGGAAGGATAAGCACTTCCACCCGATCTACTACGCTAGTAAGACTCTTCATGATGCTCAGGAGCATTATACCACGACTGAGAAAGAGCTTCTAGCTGTAGTGTTTGCATTCGACAAGTTTAGATCGTATTTAGTGCTGTCGAAGACCATTGTCTATACGGACCATGCAGCGATCCGATACCTTTTCAGCAAACAGGACGCGAAACCGCGCCTGATTAGGTGGATCCTGTTGCTGCAGGAGTTCGATATAGAGATTCAGGACAAGAAAGGTGCCCTGAATGTTGCTGCTGATCATCTGTCCAGACTCGAGCATGATGATGCCGAGAACTGCGCGTGGGAAACCATTAATGACAATTTTCCCCACGAGTTCTTGATGAGCGTTGAGTCGGTGGAAGATGTATCGCCATGGTTCGCGGATTTTGCGAACTACCTCGCGTGCGGGATCCTCATCAAAGGATTGTCGCACCAGCAAAAGAGGAAGTTCTTTGCGGACCTCAAGCATTACTTCTGGGATGACCCATTTTTGTTCCGGGTCGGGGCGGATCAGCTGATTCGCCGTTGCGTGTTCGGGGTTGAGGCGGCGCAGATATTGCGTGATTGTCACCAGGGGCCTACCGGAGGTCACCACGGAGCGAATTACACTGCCAAAAAAGTGTTAGACTCCGGGTTTTATTGGCCCACGCTTTTCCGTGACGCTCAGATACTGGTCGGTGCATGTGATTCGGGCCAGAGGGCGACGAACATATCGGCACGCGACCAAATGCCGCAGAATCCCATCCAAGTCTGTGAGGTATTTGACATTTGGGGCATAGACTTCATGGGACCATTCCCCTCCTCACGGGGTAATAAATACATACTCGTGGCGGTTGACTATGTGTCAAAGTGGGCCGAGGCGCAAGCCTTACCCACAAATGATGCCCGAGTAGTTGTGAGGTTTGTTAGAGGCTTGTTCTCACGGTTTGGTGCCCCGAAGGCACTGATTAGTGACCGTGGCACGCATTTCTGCAATGCGCAGCTTGATCTCGCATTAGCACGATATGGTGTTCACCACAGGTTATCCACCCCGTATCATCCACAGACAAGTGGACAGGTGGAGGTCACGAACCGTGGATTGAAGCGAATCCTTGAGCGGTCGGTTAATCAAAACCGCAAGGATTGGGCTGACAAGCTTGATGACGCGCTGTGGGCCTTTAGAACGGCCTACAAGACGCCTATTGGGACGACCCCCTTTCGGCTGGTCTATGGAAAAGCGTGTCATCTACCTGTCGAGTTGGAGCATAGGGCATTCTGGGCTCTTAAAACGGCGAATTTGGATCTTAAGACCGGCGGTGAGACCCGTTTCTTACAGATTCACGAGCTGGAGGAGCTTAGGCAGCAGGCCTATGAGAGCTCGATATTGTATAAAGAGCGCACAAAGAGACTGCACGACAGTCGCCTGAAAAGCCAGAAAGATTTTCAGGTAGGCGATTTGGTTTTGCTTTATAATTCTCGCTTGCGTCTCTTTCCTGGAAAGTTGAAATCCCGCTGGACAGGACCGTACACCGTTAAAGAGATATATCCGTACGGTGTTGTCTCGATCGCGAATTCTGAGGGGTTGACTTTCAAAGTCAACGGTCATCGCCTAAAATCTATATTGAAGGGCCGGTTGACCAAACCGTAGAGGAGATCGATCTCTACGCCCCGCACGCCTCATAAAGTGTGGGGAAGTGAGTCTAGCTAGGGACTCGATAATAAATATAGCGAGGCGCGTATGGGCGCGCCAAATTGGGGTAAGTTGGTAATTTTCTAGTTTATTTCATAGTTTTTATGTGATTTCTTAGATTTTAATGTTTGTTTGAGTCGTGCGCAGGTTCATGCAGGTTTGATCATATCCGAGGAGTGCAATGATGCAAGGAACGAGCTTCAAATGGGTTAGATGTGTATGGGCGCGCCGAATTGTACAAATGGTTATAGTTTAGATTGAATTTTTAGTTAAATTGTTTAAGTTTTTAACTAGTTTGTTTAGTTGTTCTTAGAGATTGCAGGTTTGATTCGCGCCTTGTGGATTATGTGGGAAGTCGCTTCACAACTGAGGTAATACACTAAGAAGCGTCAAAACACAGGTATGTTGGTTGTTCGGGTCAAAACGGACAAGTGCAGCGGCTTTTGGGTGAAAAATTGCAGCAAATTGCACATCAGATTGCAGTGAGCGGCCGCTCACAGAGAGTGAGCGGGCCGCTCACAACGTCCAGTATAATAAAAAAAAATATGGGCGAGCGGCCGCTCGGGCTGAGCGAGCGACCGCTCGAAGCTGTCTGGTGAAGTTTTTCAAGGGCAAAATTGGGATTTCACATTTTAAACTCAAAATAACCAACCCTAAAAACTTATGCACGGCCGCTCACTCAGTTTTTGACCCATTCTCTTTGGTTTTTTGCTCTCAAGAACACCCAACTCAAAACCCTTCAATCCTACACACAAATCTTCAAATCAAGATGGTGCACCGTTTTCTCAGATTCGATCCGGCAAAACCGCAAGAGCGCGGGTGCATTGAAAAGTTTGAACAACTATATTCAAGGCGGAACTCTATTGCCACCCCGCGAAGAATTTGTTTTGAAACTCTTGCCGAGCTGAATCAAAGGGATAGGTTACGGGAATTGATGGATGACCCGATGGAGAACTTGCTTTCTATAAAAGAACCGGTCTTTGTAGAGATCACTATTGAATTCTTCTCTACTCTCCAATACCAAAGACCAAGAAAGCATGAAGAACCGGATTTTCAAGCAAATGGGCGATGGGGGTTACAATTTCGCTTGGGTGGAGTGTGGCGCGACATTTCAGTCGCGGATCTGGGGGTCCACTTGGGCTTATATTCGGAGGAGGAAATCTTGGATGACAGCTTCAATGAAGCTATGTACAAGTTTCCGGAAGACAACGTGTTAAGGAACGCTTTTTGGGCACAAATCACGGGGCTTCAAAACTATAATCCCTCAGGTTCAAAAGCGACCCGAATCCGCGACCCATTGCTCCGAGTGTTCCAGAAAGTTCTCTGTGGGACTGCAGCTGCCAAGCAAGATAACTCCACCAACTGCCCTACCCCTGATTTGCTATTCTTGTATGCCTTGGTAAGTGAACAACCAGTTAACCTTGCTGCACTAATGGCATCTTTTCTTAGTCAAGCAGCAGGTACACAACCAGGGAGTACGATTTACGGGGGGGAATATGTGACTGCTATTGCCAGATCTATGGGTGTCCTCAAGGCAGCGAGGAACACCCTTACTCGAGTTCAAGGTGGATCTCTGGTTAACATGGACGTGCTCAGGCGCATGGGGATCCTTCATGAATACAATGGAATACGCCGTTTAAAAGGGCATAACGATGAGGTTTGGGACCCACTGCCACAACCGGAGCACCAGCTACAGCCGCACCAGCCACACGAGCAGCCGCACGAGCAGCCACACGAGCAGCAGGAGCAGCCACACCAGCAGCATGAGCACCAGTACGCGCCCCCCCAAAACTTCTACACAGAGTTCACCGAGTTCAGGAATGAAACTCGCGAGAACTTTGGGTACATGTTTGATAGCATGCACCACCTCTTTCAAGACTTGCGCGCGGTTTACCCATCCCACTTTGGCTATCAGCCTTATCACTACCAAAGTGGGCCGGGTGACAAGCGCAGAAGAGGTGGGGATGCTGCGGGGTCGTCCGGGACCCACCATGATGATGATGATGACGAGGAGTGAGGAGTAGTGGTGGTGGTATTTGATTTGCTTATGTTAGTTATTTGTACTGTATTCGGGTGCGAGCACCCAAGACATCTTTTATTTTCCTGTATTTGTACTCTTTACTTTTCTCTATTTTCAATTTCAGCACTGTTTGCTTGTTTCAATAAGAGTGATTATGGATGGATGTGTTTAATGTGTTTTGGTTTTGTCAAGAATGGTGATAGTGCAGGAATAGGCGAGCACCGGTATGGATGCTCAATGCAGCCACCGTGTTTTTCGGGATATCACAAACAGGGGAGTATTATTCTCCTTTTTCACACAGTAGTTAGCTAATTCATAAACGCTTTATATTTTTCACATTGGGGACAATGTGACATTTAAGTGTGGGGAGGGTTTATATTATGTTCCAGTTTGTCCTCTTGCGTTGTATATATATATATATAAAAAAAAAAACTTTTAGAAAGTACATATATATGTATATATATATATATATTTAGAAACATCAAGCTTAACCAATTTTTGATAAAAATAACTTAAGGCGCGACAAACAGACGTGACACTAGCTTGCTAAATCTGTACATTTGCACCCATTTCCTTCCGGTTACGTGAGCATTTGATCCTTAGACTAGATTTTCATTTCTTTGACATGCTTACGAGTGAGCCGGATGTTTTGTGTAATTTAGAACTTGTCATTAGCATACGTGTTTAGACCAGAGTCGTGTGAAATTGTACGAATATGATTGAGGCATTTAGGATACCCTTTGGATTTAGCCTTTTCTTTTCGTTCTATCTGTCTCCTCACCAAAACATTATCCCCTAGTTAACCATGTTGAACCTATTCCCGTGTTTTTTCTTATTTACCACACCATTTCACAACTAAACCAAATTTGGCCTTTTTCTTTTAAACCTTTTGTGTTAAAACTCGGTTTAGGTTAATGTTTGACTCGTTTTTACGTTGTAAATAGTTCTTGTTCGGGTTTGTATATTTAGAGCCCGTATGTTGATTATATTCGTGTTTTAATATCAGTTATATCATAGATATATATTTTCAAAAAAAAAATCCAGAAAATTCCAGAAAAATAGAACACCCTAAAATAGGGTGAATTAGCAGTGTTCGAGCAGTTTTCGGGGCAATAAAGTTAGAAGTTATATGTTTAGCTCGATTTGAATAAAATGCGGTTATGTTCGCGTATGTATTGTATAGTAGCTTTTGCGTCAGTTTAGTTAGACTTAACCGCCGAGTTTTAGCCATTTCGTCACTGTATATATCCATTCCACACCCTTACCCTAGCCTGACATTACAACCCTTATAAGACCTCTTGATTTGTGCTTTTTCACACGTTAGTTGGTGAAGACTAGATCTTTTGACAAGCCTATGATATTACACGATTCATTGCCTGGGCAATGGAGCGATTTACACATACACATTACACGTATGTTTCATAAATAAAACCGAGTGTGTGTGAACATTGTGAGTCGTGTACGGGTTTGCCTGCTATGTTGATCGAAAGTGAATCGCCGCCTTGTAGTTGTTTTGTCACCTGTTTATACTTGTTAGCTTGATTCTATTATATACAGGTTATTTTATTTGTGTTGAGTTTATTTTTCGTTTAAGTTTTTGCTTGAGGACAAGCAAAGTTCAAGTGTGGGGAGGTTTGATATACGTTAATTTACATATATAAAAGTCCCCGTTTAACTCCCAAATTTCACGCGTTTTTGACCTTATACACAGGAATTGGTGCTTATTTGTGTATCTTTACTGTTTCAGGTTTTAAACGATATCCCGGAAGCAAAACAGGAGAAAACACGCAGATTTCGGCGCGCAAACGGGACCTCAGGTCCTGTGAGCGGCCGCTCACTCTCTGTGAGCGGCCGCTCGCTCCTCCAGATATTTGTAGAAACGTTCTAGAAGGCCTACGTCAGCGAACGAGCAACTTGTGCCACTTTTTGAAAAGCGAGCGGCCGCTCACAGGCTTCGAGCGGCCGCTCACAGGCCCTGTTCGAGTATAAAATGCCCCATTCAGCCCACTGATCGATTATTGGGTTTTGGAGAGCGATTTTGGGCGATTTTTCGGACGATCTAAGCTGCTGGAAAGGAGTGGAACAAGCTCGGGATCTCATCCTAATCATCTAACATCATCCAATCCTTCACATTCAAGATTTATGGTTTGATCTATAAACTTTAAGTTTGTTCAAATCTGAATATTTTGGCTTGTTTGTGTCGTTTATGTATTGTATTATAGCCTACGGATAATATCTAGTAATCGTTTGTAGTTAAAACAATCGTTTGTATGAAATCGCGTTTTGTATGAATTTGGCGTTTTTCATGTTTGGATCTTGATGATCATAGTGCAACCTTATTTCATTGTTGTTGGATTTGTGATTATGTTTTAGTGACTTTGATGATTGTCGAATGTGTTAGGCGGATAACTTGTTGAAGAAACCGTCCGTTTAATCGTCCGGTAGTAAATAAATAGTTAACTTGTTGATAAAGTTTACACCATGAAACTGTAACCGGGTATTGGTTTGGTTAAAGTCGCTTGAATAATGATTATGAATGTTTACCGGCACGTAAAAGAGTTTTAAAAGCTTAATGGTGTTGTTACCAATCTTTGACACGGTTAAATATCTTTGTTAGTTATTTTGGTAAAAATAGCGATCTTAGTAGATTTGTGTTCAAAGTTGGTAAAATGGAATAGGTTGTGAAATGATCTACTTTATGCTAGTCTAGGTGGTCGTATTGTGTATTCGATATTGCTTTCCCGAACTAGTGCGGTTGAGGACTCCCGAAAGGTGATACTAACCTTTATTTAAAGATCCACATGAGATTATATCAGCTGCTCGCTAATGAACAACTTGAAGTGGTTAACGTGTGTATTCGTGTTAGCTTTCTGTATAGTTGTCATGTTAGGACGCCTGAGAAGGACACTAACTGTTGGAAAATGGGAATGTTGATCACACGCCTGTGTTTTATATGATTTGTAGATGACATGCTAGGGTTGTGTTTATAGTTATATTTTCTATTTGGAGTCTTATATATGTTATTTACATGTTTTAGAATTAATTTAGTTTTAAACGAAAACCCAAACTTATCTTTTACCTACTGGTGAATCGGGGACAGAGTTTTAGTACCATTGCTCCGCGCGCGTCCATGGATCGATACTTGGTTCTTATCTGTACTTACTACATATATGACAGGGTACACTTGCCCTAGTGTGTGTGTTTTAATATGAAGGTCGAAACCATTTTTATAAATATTAAAGCAAAACGTGTGTTAAAATCCATTGTAAATTATGTGTATATACGCACACGCCAGAAACGAGTTATGGAGACGGGTCGATTTAATCAACGAAGGACACGAGAGGTATAAACCTGAACCAACTAAATAAATAACTTACACATATAGTTATCGTGTGTGACACGTGTGGGACATGGATAACATATTGGACCCGAACCGACCATATAGACTAAATAACGGATTGCTATTTTTAATATATATAATGGATGAACTAATATAGTATGTGTTAAGACGATTATTATATACACCTAATTTGGATATATGGGCGACTAAGAGATAGAACCTTAGCTAGACGACCAAGGTATTGAACAAAATGGACTTATAGAGCATTGGATCTTAGGAGAACCATTCGGACAAATAAAACATTAGACCTTGAGACGCATTAGTTGGACACAAGAGATGATATATAATCTATTTAAACTTAGTCGCTATAAAAGAAACGTAGTGCATAACTTGGTCATTGGTATAACTAGGAACTATGGACGATAGGCTAGACAAATAAATGGATGGACATGTATATATAAATATATACTCAAACCCTTGAAAGAAAGTAATCGTTTGAGACTTAGATAATCCAATACTATAAGACGAATATGTGACCTGTATCACCAAAGTATAAAACTCGGACAATTACAATGAGGTAATAACAACTAAGGGTCTTAGCTTGTCCACACGTGTAACCGCGGCATTCGGTTACACGCATTTATGTTTACATTATTGGTTGGACCTTGTATGTGATTGAAAGGTGGGCTCTCGACTTGGAATATCAATGTGATCGTGTGACTATACGTGATACCATAACCAAGGTGAGTTCGTGTACTTCCCCTTTTTCTGTTTTAAATATTTTGGGGTTAACATATGCTTGTACGTGTAAACTGTTTTGTGTGTAAACCTACTTGATGTGACAAGGGCTCCCGAAACCAGATGCACACTCATTAACCCAAGGGAGTTGGGCCACTTAATATATGGGTAGTACTACTTGGGGAATCCCCCACGCACAGTGGATCCGGAAGCCCGGATGTGACGACCCGGAAAATTTTTCTTCTTATTGTTCTCTCTCTTCGACTTCGGGAAATTTTCGGGACGAAAATTCTTTCAACATGGGGATGATGTGACACCCGGCAAACTCCGGTTATTTATTTTTGAAAACTCAGTAAGTCTACCTTAGCGAGTCGTGCATACATTACACATGACAAGGTCAGTCGAGTCGAGTCGTGCATCATTGGGGTTCTAACCACTACAAGAAAAGTAACCATTGGGGACTAAGGTAAGAGGGACTGATCTATTAGTCTCGAATACATAGTATTTAGGACTAATATGTCAGTTACTAATTGTATTAGTGACTGATTTTTTTGTTACTGGTGTTCGTGACTAACAATCAGTCCTTAATGCTTTGATCACTTATTTGAGGCTGAAATTTAGTCACAAATATGTCTGTCAAATATATTTTTTTTTGGAGGGAACGTAATTGGTTACTGAAATTCAGTATCAAATAAGTGCCCTCATTAATGAGAAATGGCGCCATTGTATAGGTCACTAATATTCAGTCTTTGATAAAGAGGGAACATATTAAAGAGTAAAAATCAGTTCTCAATATTGTAACCATTGGGGACTAAGGTATGAGGGATTGATCTATTAGTCTCGAATACATAGTATCTAGGACTAATATGTCAGTTACTAAATGTATTAATAACTGATTTTTTTGTGACTGATGTTCGTGACTAACAATCAGTCAATAATACTTTGATGACTTATTTGAGACTGAAATTTAGTCACAAATATGTCTGTCAAATATATTTTTTGGGAGGGAACGTAATTGGTTACTGAAATTCAGTATCAAATAAGTGCCCTCATTAATGAGAAATGGCGCCATTGTATAGGTCACTAATATTCAGTCTTTGATAAAGAGGGAACATATTAAAGAGTAAAAATCAGTTCTCAATATTGTAACCATTAGGGACTAAGGTATGAGGGATTGATCTATTAGTCTCGAATACATAGTATTTAGGACTAACATGTCAGTTACTAAATCTATTAGTAACTGATTTTTTTGTGACTGATGTTCGTGACTAACAATCAGTCATTAATACTTTGATCACTTATTTGAGATTGAAATTTAGTCACAAATATGTCTATCAAATATAATTTTTTTGCAGCGAATGTAATTGGTTACTGAAATTCAGTCTCAAATAAGTGCCCTAAACCAAATATAACATGCCACAATAAACGCAGACAACGTGGTCAGACAAGCGGCAGGGAAGAAAACACATCATAAATAGAGGCTTTAGAAAGGAGTACGGTGGCATAAGATGAGAGTAAATTTAAAAGTTTCTGCTCTAGGTTGATCAAAACATAACCAAATGAACTCAAATTCATCAAAATTCCAGTCATTAACATACAGTAAAAAACTACCTCAAATTGCCCATACGCCCACATCGTTGAATACAATCGTCAACCTGAACCAGGTGTTGCACGAGCCAAACTTGACAAAAAAAAAACTGTATTAAATAGTTTTGTTTCCTTCCCCAATCATTCTGCATTTACCTGTGAGCATAATATCCATAGTAAATGTTTTGATTGCACGAAACAATTCTACTTTTACATGTACATTAGTAAGCATAAGAGTAGTATTTGTGTAATTTAAAAAGTCATATCTCTTACAAAATTTACAGATTGAACATTACCAATCATCATCGTCTGACTCATTAACTTCAACTTCATTATTGGGCTTATCAGTCTCTGAATCATCCAAATTTGAATTTGAACCCAAATCTTCTAGGCTGTGATCAGAATCATATACCTCGTCATATATAAAATCATCTATAGTGCCACCAGAACGTTGAACATCAACATTTTCAACAATTTCTTCTTCAACATCTTCACGACGAAGGTTGACATCTTCTGACAAATGTTCTGTATTCTTGTCTTCTGGAATATCCCACAAGTGTCTATGGGTAGCTCTTTCAATGATTTTCCATTGTGAATTTGGTTTAAGTGGATCAGTTATATAAAACACTTGTTTAGCCTGGTTTGCAAAAATGAAAGGATCTTCCTTATAAGCATTTCGGGAGGTGTCTATGCTTATGAAATTAGGTTCAAATATCACATGCTTCCTTCGACGATCAGTATCAAACCATGTGCATTTAAATAAGATAATACTATAACCTCTTATGAATGACAATTCAATGACCTCATCAAGATATCCATAATAATCATCCTCGACATTATTATGAACACCTGGTACTATGATACCAGAATTTTGTGTTTGTCTACAGTCATCGCGTGACTTAACTATAAATTTAACTCCGCTCACTATGAATCCCTTATGTGACGAAACACGATCATCAGGAAGGCAAGACAATGCATATAAGTCATCGCGTGACTTAACTATAAATTTAACTCCGTTCTATACCCCTTTTGGTCACAAAACATCTGCAAAATTCTTTTGTCTTTTTAATTAAACTTACATTGATGTGATTCATCTTATTAATTAATCTTGACCCTTTGTTATCAGTTCCTTACAACTTATCATGTAGATTACCACTTCCCATTTTAGCTTCCACGTAAATAAGGGCTCAAATTAATGTATCAGTGCATCACTAAGTAGACCAGCAATCAAATGGCTAATTCAATAACAAACTACAAACTGTTGTTTCCGGTAATCCATAACAAAGGGTTGAATGATTTTGGAACATGTGTTATGATTTTAAGGCTTTAATTAATTCAGAAGAAAACCAAAAAAATAGATTGATAATGATAATACCTTTGAGGTGGAGGACGGGAGGAGGGCAGAGGCGGACAGGCGGAGGACGGAGGCGGAAAGGCGTTGGAGGAGGAGGTAGGAGGCGGATGTCAGGTTGGAGGAGTTGGGTTTGGGACTGCTGTTGTATATTTCATGTTTGTTTGGCTTTGGAGGGGAGGAGTTGGGTTTGGGTAAAACCTAGGTTTGAATTAGAATTAAATTTAAAAAAAAACATATATTAGAAAGCAAAAACAAAACGCTTGAAACAAGGCTCGAACTTGGAACCTTATGTGTATGATGCAGGAGTTTAACCACCAGAGCAATCCTAGGCTTTAATAGTGGGTTCCTAAATAATTTTCTTATGGGTTCCTTTCCAATTTTCTATATACATTAACACTATGAATTACAAACCGACTGGGTTCCCGGGAACCCATCCGAAGAGCCTAGATCCGCCCCTGGGTGCAAAGATGGCGAGGTTTAGGTTTTGATTCCAATGATTACGGTGGTGGTTGATGTTGAGGTGATTAGGAGTAACATAGCCAAGTAAGGTTAATGCATCAAAAACTTGTACCTACTGCAATAGATGATGCCAAGCATCAACAACTTGTATCTCTTGCAACATATGATTGTACTAAAACATTACTAAACTATATCTATCTATTTTTTTGAACGGCTAACGAATCAATTTCCGAGCACTCTCTGGCACCCTTTTGGCGAATCAGGTACTCGAGAGTACCCGGGCCACCAATTGCCACTAATTCCCGGGAAAACCCGACCACTCACTCGCCCTCAACCAACTAGGATACAAGTGTTGGACTAAACTATATCTATCTATCTATCTATCTATCTATCTATCTATATATATAATAAAAGAAAACATGACACTTGGTGAAATCATCTCTTCCTTGATGACATACAATCTTTTATGACGTGTTAATATTCAACCATCTTCTTATGTTGTATTTAGGGTAGGGGTGTTCATGACCTAAGCCGGCCCGAGCCAGGTCAAGCTCGGGCTCGGCTTGGTTATAATTCGAGCTGGCTCGGCTCGGAATTGTAACCGAGCTAAAAATCAAAGCTCAAAACTTTATAGCCTATTTTTAGCCACACATCTTATATATTAGGTACCAAAGGGTTAAATTGAGTTGTAATGATTACAGGTGACCTTGATATTGAAAAGGTACCAGTAATGGAAGTATTGTTCCTAAAAATAGAAACAATGGGTACTGGTACAAGTATCGAAAATGATCGTCACGGTAAAAGTATTCAAAGATAAACCAACCCAAAATATCAGACCAACCGAGCTGGTATTCTTACCAAAAGCACCATTCCCGGAAAATGGAAAAATTGGTACAGGTATCGAAAATGGTCGTAAATGCCTTAGTATGTCACAATAGACAATAGTAGATCATATATGTCATAATGGACATATTGAGTCTTAATGGATCACAGCCGACTATAGTAGACCAAATATATATCTTAATGGATCATATTGGTATGTAATGGGTCACAATGGGTAATAGTAGATCATATATGTCATAATGGACATATTAAGCCTTAATGGATCACAACCGACTATAGTAGACCAAATATATATCTTAAAGGATCATATTGGTATGTAATGGGTCACAATGGGTAATAGTAGATCATATATGTCATAATGGACATATTGAGCCTTAATGGATCACAACCGACTATAGTAGACCAAATATATCTTAATGGATCATAATGGTCTGTAATGGGTCACAATGGGTAATAGTAGATCATACATGTCTTAATGGATCATAATCACAATGAGAAATAGTAGATTATACATTTGTTAATAGATTATATTGGGCCTAAATGGATCACAATGGGCAATGATATATAAAACGTGTCTTTATGCATCATATTAGGCATTAATGGATTACAATGGGAATGATAGATCATACATGCCTAAATGGATCATATCAGGCCTTAATGGATCAGATAGGCAATGTTATATCATATTTGTCTTAATGGGCCATATTGGGCTCTAATATATCATAATGGACAATAATGGAACGTATGTGTCTTAATAGACCATATTGTTTTTTTAATGGATCATAATGGGCAATAGTAGATCATACGTGTTTTAATGGATCACCATGGATACTACTAGATCATACATATCTTAATAGACCATATTAGGTCTTATAGGATCACAATGAGCAATAGTAGAGTATACATGTCTTAATGGATCATATGGAGCCTTAATAGACCATATTAGGCCTTATAGGATCAAAATGAGCAATAGTCCCACCCTTTTCTGATGTGACCGTATCGCTTTTTTCACGTAACTCTAGCGCCTATCCGAGTTAAACGATGTTAAAGGGTGGGATTATACCTGTAATCTTGAAAATGTGGGACCATAGGTGAAATTGGGGCAAACCACATGGTCTCTTCGAACAATTTTTTCTATAAACAATAAACATGTTATGAAACATTGTTTACAACTTGCAACTTCAATGTTTAGATTATGGAACATTGTTTACAACTTGCAACTTCAATGTTTTATAAACACATTTATCAAACTTTATGTATTGATATTACTTATGCTATCACAGACAAATCCGAAGACTCAAATGCCGCCTAGCCCCTTTGAAGTCTATTACAAGTTGCATTTTAATGCTAAAAAAGGATGGCAAAATGATGAGGCAGAAACCGAATATGTAAGTTATTAACACCTGTGGTTCTTTAATTTTTTTCCCCGTTTTCTGAAATGTTTGTTTCCTGCTACCTATACACCTGGTTTGCTGCTGCTGTTTCACTTGTCTTCTGTTTTTGGAATTGTTGTTATGCTACTATGTTGCCTGGGTTTCATCTTTGTGTTATATAGTCTTGGTCAGCTAACTGTTACTACAGCAGCAAACAAGTTACTGCAACAACAACATATAGCAGCAAAACGTATTGAAAACCAAACTAAATTCGCTCCAAAAGAACCTCACCACCTAATGTTGGATAGATTGATCCCGCGCCACTTTTCCCAATCCAAATTAGATTGCTTTGCACGTGCCTTGACTCATAATAGACTTAGCGCTTTGATGTTCCCAATTACTTCTGTATTTCTTTTGTTATTATTAAAATGTTCCATGGTCATTTTCCTTATTGTTTCTCTTTGTTTGCTTAGTATTGTGCCTTAGACTTTTAGTAGTGTTACTAATCTGCTTGACTTACTTATGCTAATTTCTTTCGGTTAAAAATTTGCTTTAATGCATTAATATTACTAGCTTAATTTCTTTATGTTAGGCGGCTATTATTCATCATAAAGAGGAGGCAGTGGCGGAGTTAATTTCTAAAGGGACAACTATCACTACTACCATGCATCACGAATTAGAAAAGGAGGCAATTGAAAGCATATGTGCTAAGGAAAAAACAACAAAATCTGCATGGAAGGTAGGCGTTGGGCCTGTTTCCAGAAAAAAAGATTTTTTGATGACATCAGAACCTGGATCGTCTCAGCAAACTTTAAGCGAGGATGAAGCACTTCGAAATAAGGTTGCTTCACTAGAAGAGGAAGTGAAACAAAGAAATGAAAAATATGAAAAGTTGTTAATGTTCGTGAGCTCAAAGTTTCCGGATTTTGATAGCGCGGTATCTGCACATGTGAGTAGTGGAGCAAATGATTTGGATGAGCAAGTCAATGAAAATGACAGTTTGAATTAGGAAGTGAGTTAAGACTTATTTTGTAAGTGTTTGATTGATTTCCGTTTGAAAGTTTAGACTTAATCTGTTTAGTACTATTTAGTTATATGTTTGTTTACTCTTTTTAATTTTTAGAATTAACATGCTATAATGTTATGCGTTAAATTAATTATGAATTGGTGCATACACATTATAGACTATTAAATATAGTATCAAAGACTATTTTCAGTCTCTAATAAACATGCCGGAAACGAATCATAGTATTAAAGACTAGTTTTTTAGTCACGAAGTTAACATATTAGGGACTGATTATTAGTATTTAAAACACATATTTGGGACTGAAAAGGTTCTTACTTGATAAAAAATTCAGTCTCTAAAAAAACATATTCGATACTAAATAATAACTTTTAAGATTATTTTTCAGTCCTTAAAAGATAATTAAGGATTAAAATGATATGTTGACATAGACTAAATTTCAGTCCCTAAAAGAACATATTTAGGACTGAAAAAGTTCCTAGAAGATACACGTTTTCACTCTCTAAAACGGACATCCAAGACTACAGAACATGACATCTAAGATTGTTTTTCAGTCCCTAAAAGAATATATGAAGACAGAATACCATATTATCAGGGACTAATTCTTAGTCTCTATAACGTCTAATTAGAGACTGAATTGTCATAGAACCCAAAGCTAATTAAATGTATTTGTGACAAAATACACAACATTTTAGTACTGATTTTCAGTCCCAAAAAGCCTTCGTTCAAGGACTGATCTTCAGTCAGAAACGAAATGTATTTGGGACTGAAATGATGTGGTATAGGGAGATAGAATAAGGACTGATTTTATGAGTAAGAGAGACTGAATGTCAGTCCTTGTAGGTATCATATATTTAGGACTGAAATTTAGTTACTAATGAAAGTATCTAGGACTAACCAACTAGGACTGACTCGTGACTGGCAAAATCAGTCCCCGATAGCCATTAGGGACTGATTTAGGAGTATCAAAGACTAAATTTTCAGTCCTTGATGACGATCTTTTTTGTAGTGTTAACACACACAAGTCTCGAGTCCCGGGAATTGGTGAACGAGTGTGAACGTGTTTGTTTTCATGAATTATGTGTTTATAATCTTTATGTGACTTGTCGGTATGTGTATACGTGTTTACATATGTTAAAACAGTGATTACACGTAATTGCATGATGTTATAGGTGATTACGCGTAATTGCATGATATTAAGGGGTGATTAGCCCTAATTGCATGCTGATAGGGGGTGATTAGCCCTAATTGCATGCTGATAGGGGGTGATTAGCCATAATTGCATGCTGATAAGGGGTGATTAGCCCTAATTGCATGTTGATAGGGGGTGATTAGCCCTAATCGCCTATAGGGTAGGCGATTAGGAACCTTAAGGGGCGATTAGCAGCCCTAATCGCCTGATAAAGCTGCACAATCGCCTGACGTGTTTTAAACGACTAGAAATGCCTATAAATACCACCCTTGACCTCTAAAACACCATTTGTGCAACCCTAGCCGTCCCATAACCTATCCCAACTCACAAACACCCTTTGGAACTCGTTTTTACATCAAAACAACCATTTCCAAGCTTTACCCATCATTTTCTCCTAAATCCAAGGTGTGTTCTTCATCCCCAAACCTTTAAATTATTATGTTTGTTCCCTAAAAGTCCAGACCTAATTTCTAAATGTTTTTGTCTTTGAAAACCCATTAAAAACCGTTTTTAAACAAACTCAAACCTTTATGCATGTTATATGTGTTATATGTGATTAAAGGTAGGATTTTTAGGATTTAAACATGATTGTTCTTGTGTTATTAAGGTGTTTATGGATGTTATGAGTTAGTGTGATGATGTCCTAGGAGTTTGGATGGTTTTGGTTGTGTATTGTTGATGTTTGATATTTTGACCCATTTGAATAGTTTTGAATGATTAAGGATGTTATGAGGTGTGTTGTTGATTGTATGATGTTAGGGTTTGCATTAGGATGATGCTAGAGCAGTGGGATACTATCGGACAACGTTGTTACGTAAGGAAATCTGGATATTTGCTATTTAGGGCAAGTTTGTGCATGTTGATGTGATGCTTACATGTTAAGTTTACTATTTTGGGAAAACGCTCGCATTCGGGACTGTTAGAATGATGATAACTTAGGGGTTTTGCTTGAAATATGTTTGTTAATGTGTTATGATTGATATTGGGTGTTTACACATGGCTCGGATCTGATTTGGAGGGTTAAACGCGCGAAAAAGGCGAAACGGAACAGCATAGGCGATTAGGAATCTCAATCTCCTATGCTACAGGCGATTAGCCCCCAAATCACATGACTTGCAGGCGATTAGGAGGCCTAATCGCCCCTTAACATGCCTAATCGCCTATCATGTCCAGAATAGCATGTCTTATGACTCCTAATCACTAGTTAACTTCAGAATAGCATGTCTTATGACTCCTAATAACTAGTTAACTTCAGAATAGCATGTCTTATGACTCCTAATCACTAGTTAACTTCAGAATAGCATGTCTTATGACTCCTAATCACTAGTTAACCTCAGAATAGCATGTCTTATGACTCCTAATCACTAGTTAACTTCAGAATAGCATGTCTTATGACTCCTAATCACTAGTTAACCTCTGAATAACATGTCTTATAGCTCCTAATCACCAGTTGACTTTTCCTAATCACTAGTTGACTTTTCCTAATCACATGTAATGATAATGTAACTGTAACTTAGTATTCCGAGACCCGATTGGACACATAGGAACATGCTAGAAACCCCGTAACATGTCTAGTAACATAGTAACACGTGTTTGGACTTATTTGTGCGTTATTTAATCTATGTGTTAGAACTCGTTGAACTTTAACACGTGTTAAGTACTAAGTTGCATGATTTGTATATGTTGGTGTATGAGATGAACACGTGGAATGTCGGGTCACCAATGGGATGTCGGGTCTTGTCTGTGGGGTCAAAGCAACAATCAAACGTGTTTTCAAAACGTACTTGGTCATGGTCTGGACACTTGGGGACTACTTGACCTGCGGGTCAATGGTTCGGGTACTCATATGCATTCGATGATAGGTTGTCGATACTAGGGCTGTCATTTGCATTGTCTGTGGTTTATTAAGAAGAACGCAATCTAAGGTGAGTTCACGGCCCCACTTTTTACTGGTTTTGCTTTCGGGGGAGAAAACATGCTGGGTACTGGTATTCATAAAACGTGTGTCAACTAACGTTTTCGTATTCATAAAAGGTGTGTCAACTTACGTTTTCGTATCCATAAAAGGTGTGTCAACTTACGTTCTCGTATTCATAAAAGGTGTGTCAACTTACGTTTTCGTATCCATAAAAGGTGTGTCAACTTACGTTCTCGTATTCATAAAAGGTGTGTCAACTTACGTTTTCGTATCCATAAATTAAAGGTGTGTCAACTTACGTTCTCATATTCATAAAAGGTGCGTCAACTTACGTTTTTGTATTCATAAAACCTATGATTTGCTAAGTACTCGGATTGGTAAAGCTTACAAGGTAGTCGTTGGTTACTATATGGTATTACGTATTGGTATTCTTGAATTCTTTATGCATTGGGGTATTCTTTTGGGTTGCTATACGATTTGTTAAAGTCCCGGGGAAAACCATGAATGTGCGGTGGTTGCACAACGGGGGAAATATGGATAGATCTATTTGGGCGTGACCGGCCCCACTCGTCGACTGGAGGTCGGACGGGTGCATGTTGTCTCTTAGAGTATTCTTGTATTCTTGTATTCTTGTATTCGGGCAGGTAGTATTCTTGTATTCATGCATTCGAGTCCAGTAATGGTTTTCCAATCGTAGTAGCGACAGGTATTCATTTTGGATGACATTCTTTGAGTAGTATTCTTTTGGTCGGTTTACGTATGGTTTGGTCTACTTTGGAATATTCTTTGGAACTAACTAAGTTGCTTTTCACAAAAACCTGTGAACTCACCAGCATTATATATTGACGTTTTTAGCATGTTTTTCTCAGGTCGTTAAGGTAGCAGCATAGGACTTAGGCGCACGGAGTCTCACTTGGCG
The DNA here is from genome assembly GCA_032199755.1 of Ambrosia artemisiifolia. Lineage (NCBI taxonomy): Eukaryota > Viridiplantae > Streptophyta > Magnoliopsida > Asterales > Asteraceae > Ambrosia > Ambrosia artemisiifolia. The sequence continues at coordinate 33,733,326 of CM063524.1, read as the reverse complement.
TCTAGGATTCTAGTTTCATGTTTTCAGTAATTTCAGACTTCAGTCACGTTGTTTAAGTTGTAATCAAGATTTTAAAAAGCTTCCGCTGTTGGTTTATGTTATGAAACTAAATGTTTTTATTTTACTTATTTTATCATATAGTGTTGTTTATTGTGACCGTTGACTTGGATCCTGGTGTGTCACATGCCTCGCGGTAGAACTCCGCAGGTGGAAATTTGAGGGTGTGACACCGGAAAACCCTCCACTGAGGTCTGCGGACCGTTGTGGCATATATTATGCCGTAGGGAATCCATAATGGGAGTAGATGGATTCCGTGTTAGGATTGAGGTGTGATACTTGTACATCACTATGTTTAGAACTGTGTAAATTTGTTTTTGAACAATTAAACTGTTTTGGATTTACTTAACAACTTACACGGAGTCACCAGCATAATTTCTGACCAAACTCTTTTAAGCATGTGTTTCAGGTACTGCATTTGGAGATTCATGATGATGAGGTTTATGCTAGCTTGTGCGGATTAGAGATAGTATGGTAGAAGATTCAAGCTACAAGCATAGCGGTTTAGAGTATTAGAGCTAAACATGGATTGAGATTGGGATCGACTAGCGGATCACACCTTATCAACTGCTTCGACGACCGCCGCGTTTCGTCCCAGCATAAATATTAGTTTATTTATTTAAGTTATGTATTTATATTGTTGGGATTAGAAATTGTATAACATTTAAATATTAGTTATCGTTGCTTCCGTTGTGCAAGTCTGTTACCAAACTGTCATTTCGACCAGCCTCCACCGGGTCGGGTTGTTACAAGTAGTGCAGCGTACTCTAGTGCGTTTCCCTTGACTGCCGCCTCGAGATTTCTTTTGTTGCTCAAGAAGTTCTTCAGAAATTTTGAGTACTTTGGCATTTGCTGAATGACTTCTATAAAAGGCAAGTTGACATGGATCTGACTTAGGAGTTCGGTGAATTTCTGGTACTGCTCGTCCGTCTTCTGCCTCATCAATTGCCCGGGATAAGGTATGTTAGGCTGATATTCCCTCTGTACTGTTTTTGATGGTGGTTCTGGTGGTGGAGCAACTGGAGGACTCTGGTTGATTGCAGGGCCTTCATTAACCGACATTGGTGAACTGGCGGTCGAGTTTTCTTGTGCGGTGATATTGGGAATGGTTATGGTTGAAGTGGGTTCATTTGCGAGTGGGTTGGGTGGTATAACTTCTTCATTGGCAAGTACCATTGGCTCAGGATAAACGCGGCTACTTCGAAGAGTTATGGCACTTACATTGGCTTTTGGGTTGGTTTTAGTGTTGCTTGGAAGGCTTCCTACGGGTCTTTCTGCGAGAGACTTGGCCATTACGCCCAGTTGTACTTCCAGCTTTCTGATGGTGGACTCGAGTCCTTTAAGCCTCTTGTCGGTGTTGTTGAACTTCTCGTCCATTCGTGCTGCTGGTCGGGCTTCGAGCTTTGCGAGTCTTTCATCTACGGACGGGTAACCGTTGTTTGGAGGGCGTTGCTGGTTGTTCTGTTGACTGAATCCGAGTGGTTGCATGGTGTTGTTGTTTTTCCACCCGAAGTTTGGGTGATCACACCAGCCAGGATTATAAGTATTGTTGTAAGGATTGTTTGGCAGGCGGTTTGTACCAATGAAGTCAACTTGGTCAGCGGTGACCTAAGGAAGACTCCCGTCTTGCGGCTGCAACTCTGTTGCGGTGATAGCATTGACTTGTGCTTTGCTCAATTGGTTGAGGCTAGTTGATAACGCCTCAATTTGAGCTTGCAATGAAGCGGTGGAATCGATCTGATAGAGGTCGGTCTTTGATGGCCAGCTTCGAGGGTTGTACCACTGATAGATGATGACTCCAATTTCTTCGATGAGATCATAGGCTTCCTGCGGTCTCTTATTCCCAAAAATACCTCCTGCGGTTGCGTCAAGTGTCTGCCTTGCTTGATTTGTCAGCCTATTGTAGAGTGACTCTTTGAATCTCTCCTAGGCTTCATAGAGTGACTATTCCTCTTCTTGACAAAAGGTGGTAATGTCATTTCTTAACTTTGCGGTTTTGGCTGGGGGAAAATATTTTGAGAGAAACTTTTGGGCAAGGTCAGCCCAGGTGGTAATGGAACCTGTGGGTTGTGAGTTTAGCCATGCTTTGGCACCAAGTTTCCATACCAAGTTTCCATCATCACCCTAGCAACACCAACAGAAATCTAGACTAGCATGGTTGATACAACAAAGCTCACATGGTTGGGTTTGTGTACAAGACATGATGAAGGTTGTTTGGAGATTTATAAGGGTTTTGGAAGATTTTGGGTTGTTTCTCTCTTGACCAAGGTGTTTATGGAGTGATCCCAGGCTCCAAAGGACACCTAGAATCCTTAAGGAGGGCATAAACTTCGTGAAGAAGTGTGGGGTTTCCAGTGAGAAAGGATGCTTCAAAATGTGGGATGGAGGCCTCTATTTATAGGCAATTCAGCTCTGGCACGCCCATGCTCGACAACGGGTACTGTTGCAGAGTCCTTGATGCAGAAACTGTTGGTCTGTAGGGTGAGCACGCCCGTGCTCCTCACCCTGGCACGCCCGTGCCACATGGTACAAGTAACCGTCTTGTCAGTCTTGGTCGGTTTAAGCCTTGGAGAACACGCTGGAGTAAAGCACAGCCGTTCCATGCAATGGGGCACGCCCGTGCACATCCTGAAACGCTGAAATTGACATCTGTTGACTTGGAAATGTTGACTTGTTGACATGGGACGGTTGCACGGCCGTAAGCACGGTCGTGAACAGACTTAGTATAAACATAATGGGATTGATATTAATAATGAAAAAGTTAGAAGCAATGTTTCAATGAGGGGATTTTTTTCTTACAAGATACAAGATAGGCATAATCAGTTTTCATTAATATTTCATGCGCAAAAACTGTTTCAACAGTTTTTAGTTGATGCCTACACAATGGTAGAGTCTGCTCGCCTATTTTATATAAAACATCAACAACCAAAACTTAGAACCCAAAGTTTTAAGAATTTGAGTGCTACTGTTGAAGGTGGAGAGAATAACGCATCAAATTGTGGTAAACGTATACTTTTGCCTTCATCATTTACTGGTGGTTCTAGATATATGATGCAAAAGTACATGGATGCTATGGTAATTTGCAAGGCAGTTGGATATCCGGATTTATTCATAACAGTTACTTGTAATCCAAAGTGGCCTGAGATTTTTAGGTGTTTGTTTGATAAACGTCTTAGCGCAGAAGATAGACCGGATATTATTTCTAGAATATTTAAGATGAAAAATTGGATAATTTAATCAAAGATTTGCACAAGAATAAACTCTTTTGGTGAGACACAAGCAGGTATTTTTTAATAAATATATTTAAATGTTTATCAATAAAAGTATTCTTACTTAACTATTAACTAATGTTACTGTTCTATATTTTTCAGTTCTTTATACCATTGAATTTCAGAAATGTGGACTGCCACATGCCCACATATGTTTATTCCTGAGTGCTGAAAGCAAATTTCCAACTGCATCTGATATAGATCGTGTGATTAGTGCAGAGATCCCCGATAAAGTTGCAGATCCTGGATTGTATGAACTTGTGAAGCAGTTTATGATTCATGGACCTTGCGGTACAGACAACCCTAAATGTCCATGCATGGTTAACTTTAAATGTTCTAAAAAGTTCCCCAAAAAATATGCAGACGAGAGTTTCGTTGATTCTGATGGTTATCTAGTCTACCGTCGTCGTGAAACAAGTAGTAGAGTTGAAAAAAATGGCGTCCAGCTTGATAACAGGTATGTAGTTCCTTACAATCCTGTTTTGCTCAGAAAGTATCAATGTCACGTGAATGTTGAATGGTGCAATCAGTCAGGTGCTATTAAATATTTGTTTAAGTATATTAATAAGGGACCTGATAGAGTTACAGCTTCTGTTTTCCAATCGAAGTCTGGTAACAATGATGACGAGCAGAACAATGAGGTAATGACATACCTTGATTGTAGGTATATTTCTGCATGTGAGGCTGCTTGGAGAATATTCAAATATGACATACATTATAGATATCCTGCTGTTGAAGTGTTGCCTTTGCATTGTGAAGATGATCAAAGTATTGTTTATGATGATGATTCTAATTTAATAGATATTGTGAATAATCCAACCTTGAAAATGTCAATGTTCACGGAGTGGATGGAAACTAATAAAATTGATGAGTTTGCTAGGAAATTGAAATATATACATTTTCCGAAATACTATGTTTGGTCACGTAAGGAACAGAAGTGGAGCCTAAGAAAAAAGCCTTTGAAGTCTATTGGCAGGATACATTATGTGCCTCCATCTGTTGGTGATTCTTACTACCTCAGGATTTTATTAAACCATGTTACGGGAGCTACCTGTTACAATGATATAAAAAGAGTTGATGCTGAAGTGTTTGAAACATATAAAGATGCCTGTTTTGCATGAGGTTTGTTAGATGATGATAAAGAATATGTTATTGCCATTAAAGAAGCAAACGAGTGATCAACTGGAGAGTTTTTGCGATCGTTTTTTGTATGTTCATATATTATCTACATGGAGCATTTATAAGCTCAGGTCCATTTACACATTTACAAACACATGTCATGAGAGGACCATGTATATTCAATAACGGCATAGTAGTTTTCATTCGGAGCATTATTTCAGACTTGGCAGTTGGCACACAATAACACTGTGTAAATGTTAGGGATGAGCATTCGGGACCGAATACCGATAATGTACCAATAAATTCGGTATAGTATTTGGTATCCACTTTTCCAAAAATTTGGTATCGGTATACCAATACCATATAGAGAACTTTTGTCACGAATACCGGTACCGTACCAGTACTGTACTAAAAGATTCGGTATGGTATACAACACAGTTCTTCAAGCAATGTGTTATACTTCATTTATTTAACCTTTTTAAAAAAACTCAATTTTTTAGAAGAGAAACAATATTGTACACATATTAAAGAGTAAAATACTCGATTTTAAGGTATATATTTTTTTTAAACATATAAAAGTTATTTGAGTTCAAATGAATTGATGGATCTAATAAGCGGAAGCAGATAACCTTCTCCTTAAAAGACTCACTCTATCACTCATGCATATGTGACCTCCTCATTGTTTCAAAGGTTAATTATATTTGTACAAGAACCGGTTTGTAATCATAACATCCGGAATGTATACATATATATATAGGAAGAAGAAACAAAGAATGAATAACAAATCCATGCCCATACATTGTATATTTCAAATTGAACATTCTGAAAATGCCTTTGGGTCTCAAAACTACATGAGCCATTGAGCCACCTATCAAAGGGTGGTTGACGTATCCTTCAAAGTGCAAACATCAAGGAATCGTCAAGCATTAGTCGATGACCTAGTCATAAATAGGCTAGAACTCAAGAATGCCCATCAGTTGTGTAAATCTGAAAGGCTTGTGGTCGAAGTAGCTTAACTAAACCGGCAATATCTGCAAACGTGATATTTATGTGACCATCATGACATTATGTCATTATTGGTTACCATAATCACGTTTACCACATTTACAACATTCTTATCGGGAGATCAATGAAGATGAATAACGGAATAAAATTGGACACCAAAATCAGCATATATATATCCATAGCATAGTCATAGACTACAGAGTACAACTACCTAAAGATAGTTTAATACAGAGAATAATACATGCATATGAAAAAATACATGTACAAGTCCAAAAGATGTGAAAATATGCTTATATAGTACCCAGCCAAATGCAATCTCTATAGGGTACACTAAGTGTATTAATTAATAAAAAATAAAATATCCACACCAACTACCAGTTTTAAAATACATGAAGAAGCTAAACTTCAAAACAAGCCTATAGCTACCTTTTCCACATCATCATCTTTACTCTTTAGGCTTTTAGAACTGCAACCTTTTGGGCTAACCCATCAACCTCTTGTTGCTCAACTTCACCTTCTTCCTGCACCAATTAACACTTCAATTTACAACTACAATATTTTCCTTCTGATATATACCCAAAAGGGCGAAATCTTCAAATGATACTGTGACCATTAATCGCATATGACAATAGGTGCCTTACAATTGGCATACTTAGCAAGTGGCCATGTTGGGCACTATGGGTAACCATTAATAATCGGTTCAGGTCAAAGGGGCATTGCTTTGTACGGGTCAAAATGGGCCAGGCTGTGTCTCATTGAAACACTGTTCGGTCTAAGCTTTACAATTTTAATTTTGCTTAGTGTGTCTAATAAGATCACAAAAAATATTTGAATTTGAGGCTGACGGACTAAAAATACACTTTAGGGGAGTTTTGACACACTCACTTTTGAGCCAATTTTTTTAAATTATTTTACTCAGCTAGAGACAGAATATAACCTGCCTTGGCCCCTTCATAACTAAATGGGTCGAAACTGCCACTTATAAAGGTACTCAAAGTGACCAAAAGGTCAACGACATCTTTGCAAAAATGTAAAAAAAAAGTTTGCATAACATGATTCCTCTCGCGAGCCAGATAAATGGTAAATAATCATTAAAGATAAAAGTTACCTTGGGACTTGTTGTTCCTTGGCTACCTATACATTTAGAGGCACTGATACTGGCACTCTTTAACAAGCTACGAGCACTAGGTGGTCCATCTTGTTCAACTTCACTTTCTGACTGGCCCTTAGGGCTATCAAGTTTTGTAGCAACAGAGGCTGCAGTTTGATTTTCAGAATCATTTTCTTGAGCTGCAGATGCTTCCGCCTTCGGTGCAGGAACTCTTTCCCTGTAGAGAGAAAACATTATAGATATTTACACACACAAAACTTTCTTGAAAGTATGTTCTTTTTACGTGCCATTTATCCAAAAAAAATGGCCATTGACTTTCAAGGTTCACGAACAATTAAATCCAATGAGAACATGTAATTCTTGGCGCAACAGATCCATTCTCTTGCACTACCTGCGCCCGAGATGCCTTGTTAGAGCAGAAGATGTCTTGTCAGCGCAAGTCACCACGTGTCATCGTACCATTGGTTTGCTTTTGGATTTAGTTGTTTATGAAAAGAAAGTCAAACTTGTTAATACAAAATTAGAAAGTCAATGGCCTTTTTGGTAATTTTATTAGTCAACAAGGTTAATTTCGTGATTTCCCTACTAAAATTCTAGAGAATAATCTTAGTATATCAACTTGCCTTGGGAGTGAAACATGCTGCCTTTGCAGTGGTGGGGTGCTACTTTTCCCGCCTCTACCAAAATGCTCCTCTAGATGTGCAAATTGTCGCTTAAAGCGGTCAACACCACTATATTGCATATTAAAAAGGAAAAAACATCACTGGGTGAGAATTTTAAAATGTTACACATGAAGAAAAACAGAAAACCATATGTTTTCATCAGAGGTGGCAACCCAACCTTATTTTACCAGTCACCCCCCCAATTTGCCACCTCTAGTTTTTAGAAAGACTTCACACACACACACACACACAAAAAAAAAAGCAAAGAAAGCTTATCACCTTGGGTACATAAAGCTAGTTTGTTCTCCACCACGTAAATATTCCTGAAGCATCTGAGGATGATACTCTAGAATCTGATATATAAGTAAGACCATTGTCAACAAGTAATGGATACGAGCCTAATCATGTTAACAAGTAGTGCATACGAGCCCAATCATGTTAAACAACTATTCCCACAATCCACAAAAGTTGCAAAACATTCTTTTTTCTGGCAAGTGTTTTTTATCAGAATTATTTATTTGCCAGTTATTAAAAGACATGGTATTTTAAATTTTTGGAATTTGAAATTTAAAATAAAAAAATAAAAAATTTGGTTAAGTAATTTTTTTAAGCAAAAACCATGTGCCTGTTGAAGTTGCAATTTCCATGCAATGGAGAGTATTATGTTGTGAAGTGGCATACAAACCTCTCGATAGATCAACTCTCGAACATCATCTTTTGCCAATTTTTTCCTTTCAAATTCAAACTCAAGCTTTGATATCGCGTGAGTTGAAGGTTCTTGCTCCACATTGGCCAACCCTTGAAAGTAAGGATCTGCTAGTGCCTGCAAAAGGGTATCATTAGAAACAAACACCAATTAGAATTCATTCTTGAAAACAAAATGATAATGAAATAAAGTCATTGAATTATTTCGAAGTAGAAGGGGCAAAACGGGAGTATAAATGGCTTCGTGTTAAAACGGATGATTCTGGTTCAGGTCAGATTGAGTTGACACAAAATTCTTTTTGCACAAAAATTAGTTAACTTAGTGGCTGATTAGTGTAGCTCTAATTTATAATTATAAAATAACATAATTTGAATCAAATTCTAATCTTCTGAATACAGATAATTTAGGAGGTTTCCAGCATCAAACATACTCTGGTGACTTTCGACCCATTTGAACCTTCAAGCTTTTTTTTTTTTTTTTTGTATCTTGTATATTTAACCCTTCATATAAAAAACATAACCCGAATCGACCCAACCATGATAGGGGTATGGGTCGACATTTCCACCATTATTTTGTAGCTTAGATACCTCTTCAGCTGATGGGCGGTCTTTTGGATCAAATGTTAGCAGACGTTCGAGTAGGCGAAGTGCCAATGGATCAGCATTAGGAAATTTGTGTGCAAAAGGAACAGGCGATTTCTTACGCATATTATTAAGATACCTTCTAGCTTTCTCATTGCGAATCTGCATTGACACATCATATGCATTAGCATTTGCATTACATTGGTGATTAGATTTGAAATCATTTTTGACAGCTAAGTAATGAAAATGGTAGCTAACCCACCCTTGCAATAGATTCAGAGGAAGGAGTGCCAAGCAAATCAGTCATGAGATCCAGCTGATGCACCACATTCCTTCCGGGAAATAATGGTCTCCCCAAAATCATTTCAGCAAATATGCATCCAATGCTCCAAATATCAACGCCAGGAGTATACTGCAATGATAAATGTCTTAGCACATGTGGATATGGACTTTCTCTATAATGCTCCATGTTTCATAGATAAAGGTGGTACTAATGGGGTGCAATGGCCCCCAAACACTTTTTTTGTGTCCATTTCATTGAGATAATTATTAGGGTACACCATACACATGATTACAAAAACATAATATAGTGATTTAAAAGATCGATTGCATTAGAAATACGGTTCTACATAAAACTTTCAACCCATGTGACTCGCTTCCCTTTTTTTAGCTTTTTTTTGTTAATATCACACTTATCATGGACATTCAAAGAATGTTTTGTCATTCTGATGAAAAAAAGTATACAATCATATCAAATATTTCAGAAGCAGAACAAAAGGACATGACCGGCATACCTTAGAAAAAAAGGAGCCACAGAGCTCAGGAGCGCGATACCATCGAGTTGCAACATAATCCTGCATCAATCCCGGGTCACATGAAATGAGTAAAAGTCAATGGCTTCAATCTTACATGAGACACAAGACAAATTAATTTTTACATACCGTCCAGAATATGGCTGATGGGGCATCATTAAATGATACCCGCGCAAGCCCAAAATCACAAATCTTCAATTTACAGTCAGAATTAGCAAGAATGTTTTTGGGTTTTAAATCTCGATGAAACACATTTGCTGCAAAATAAAATAAAATAAGTTAGAAACCTAGACATGAACATATCATGTTATAAGGAAACCAGAGAAGAAAATACCTGTGTGAATATATTTTAGGCCACGAAGAAGCTGATACAAGAAAAACTGATGGTGCTGAGGTGTCAGATCATCATTGGCTTTAATAACTTGGTGAAGATCGCATTCCATCAGCTCAAAAACAACATAAATATCCTTAAACTCTCTTCTAGAAGGAGGAAGCATAATATGTTTGATTTGTACAATATCAGGATGCTTGAGCAAGCGAAGGAGCTTGATTTCTCTAAGAATCCGAGTAGCATCAGAGACATGTTCAAAAACATCATTTATCTTCTTAATTGCAACCTTTTCACCTGTGTGAGTATCAACCGCAGAACCCACAACACCGTAACTTCCTTTGCCTATGACTTCTTGAACTTGGTACCTGCTTGCCTCCCCATACTCTGTGAAGAATTCTGCTTCAAGCTGAGTAAACACAACAGAATATAAGCATTTATTATGTAACACAGATTTATATGATCATAACAATATTCCATATCTTTTTAGTGCATGCATGATTTCAATGTAGAGACTCATCATACATGTTCGCACTTAATGCGAATTGCACATGAAAAAGAAAACAAACATATGAGATCCTTGTGAGCAAAACAGATAGCAATGATTGGTATGAGGGGGTGGATAAATAGGGATGGATCTATGTAGGCCACAGTCCACACCACTGTCACATCACACACAGGTAAAAAGAAATCGTGTGTCGTATAATCTCTAATACTCGTTTCTTACGTGTTATATATGCATCCAACAATTGAGTGACGGATTAAAAAAAAATCCTAGATCCGCCAATGGTTGCAAGTCGCAAGATGCAAATGCATGCGCAAAGAGAAAACAAAAATTACATTTAAGTTAAACACAAATAAGAGGAAACAAAACTAATATGATCAATAGTTTGATTTAACTTGTGACAGGTGGGTCCCTATACTTTCATCCACAAAAGAGCAAATAGATCAACAAGAGAGTTCCCTATGGGACCAAATCAACAATTAATTAATATTGATTTAGTTATTTTTATTCACTTAACAAAAAAAATAATTAAAATAAAATGAGATCCAAAGTAACTAAAAAGGTCAACCAATCCATCAATCAATCAATCAATCACGTAGTTAATAATCTAAAACTTGTTACACAATAATAGCTGATTGAAATGAGAGGATCAGAGTGAAAGATAGATAGATAGATATATACCTTTCTGTTAGGATCAACGGGGACGGAAGTAGAGGGGAAAACGAGGCGTTTGGGAACTTTGATAAGCTTAAGAGCAGAGAGATCGAAGCCTTGGACAATGGTGGGATCAGACGAAGATGATGAAGAAGAAGATAAGGATTTGGATTCAGAATCATGATTGACGGAAGAGTTATTGACATTATCATCGGTAGTAGTAGAAGTAGAAGTAGATGAAGAAGTGCGACGGTTCTGATGATGGAACCAGCGAAGAACGCCGTCAACGAATGTTCCGCTACCCATAAGTCCACTTGTTGTTGTTAATATTATTATTAGGCTTAAGAATGAAGCAGGTCTTTTATAGGAGGATGAGGATTAAGAGATACAGTTGGAATACATGAGGAAAGGAAGGGAAGTAGAGAGGGAAGATGGGAAAACAGAGCTGTAGCCGCGTTACGTCAAAGACGGAAGGAAGGAAGAGCAACATCCATGGTCCCACTTTGTATCAGGCAGGCTTTATTTATTGTTTATCATTGGCTGTCTCTCCCTGTTTCTTTCCTCATTTACTTTATTTAATTACTAGCTAATTACCCCGGGAGGATTCCGGGGTTGAAAAATATAACCATTCTAATAATACTAATACTAATAGTAATTATTACTCTTGTAATTAAATAAAAAAAAAATCTTGCTATAAGGTGACACCATGTGTTGCAGTGTTGCACGATTCTTTCTCGTAGCTTCTCTTGATGAAGTATACCTATCCATCTTTAGAAGAGTAAAATTCCAATGATAGCATAACGATTGGGCTGAATTTCAACATCGTAGATAAGAAGCTGGTTTAAAAGAAAAAACATGATTAATGAATAACCTGAACACTTTGTGTTTTTTTTGTTTCCTGTATGAACGAAACTCCACAAAAAATAGTTGTTTTTTTCTCCGTTTTTTATATAGCACTATGGTACTCGTTGGAAAGATAATAAAACGCTCGTTAATCTGGTGTAATTTTTTTCTTTAAAAAATCTCGTATATAAAAGATATTAACGTTTAAAAATTATGGGAGGAAATATGAAAGAGAAAAATTTAAATTTGTTTTTAAATTTTTTTTCCTAAAATAACTCAATCTCTTTTAGGGTTTTATCTTTTTCTTTTTTTTTATTAAAAAATCAAAATAATTCAAAATCACTAAAATCTTTCAATTATAATGCCACGTGGCAGTTTAATGGAGAAACCAATGGCCGCCACGTCAGCAAAAGTCTTTTCTTTTATATATATATATAGATACTAGATTTATATCCGAGAGCGTCCCGGGTTAATAAATCTAAGACTATGGGGTGTGGTTCCCCTTCCCCCTTCTTTCCCCTTGTCCACCTCAGCGCCACATCATTTTCCCCTTTTCTTCCCCCTTCTAGGGGAAATGGTTCCCCTTCCCCCTTCCTTTTTTTATTATTTTTTTTGATTTATTTTATAGACTTTATTTTTCATTAATATTTTTTTTCATTAAAATTAAAAAACAAATTACATGGAAATTAAAAAAAAACGAAAATAATACCAAAAAAAAAAACAATTCGGATGACACATAAAAAAAAGATTTTAAATTAAAAAAAATTACAAACCTAAACAAATTAAAAAAAAAAACAAACCTAAACAAATTAAAAAAAAAACAAACCTAAAGAAAGTAAAAAAATACAAACTACTCGTCACCAACATCATCGACCCGAAAATTGTTCCAAATATGGTCGATTAGATCCGTGCAAAGATTGTTGTGCACGGTACTATCCTCTAGTGCCCACCGGTTCGATTGTTGTTGTCCCTGGTCAACCGGCTCGATATTCTCTTCAACGTCATTCGGGTCATACTCACATATAGCGCGGCCTTCATCTTCGATTATCATGTTATGTAGTATCGTACAAGCGTACATAATATACCTCAAGTTTTCTGGATGCCATGCACGTGCGGGCCGCCCAATAACATGCCATTTAGCCGTCAAAACACCGAATAACCGTTCAACGTCTTTTCTCGCCCCTTCTTGGCATTTCGCAAACTTTTTTCTTTTCTCATCCGTGGGAATTTGTATCGTTTTCACAAGAGATGAGTAACTTGGGTATATCCCGTCTGCTAGATAATAGCCGTGCTTATATTCTACCCCGTTGAGCACGAAAGAGTCATCAGGACCGGTACCTCTAATGATGCGGTCGAAAACCGTGGATTTAGCTAGAACATTTAAATCGTTACATGAACCAGCAACTCCGAAAAATGCATGCCAAATCCAAAGGTCTTGTGAGCAAACGGATTCTAAAATAATTGATGGCTCTCCAATGTCACCTCGCGTAAACTGCCCTTTCCATGCAGTGGGGCAATTACGCCATGGCCAATGCGTGCAATCGATGCTTCCAAGCATGCCAGGAAAGCCGTGTCTCTCTGCATGGTGTGCGTAAAGCTTTTGGATTTCGTTCTTCGTTGGCCTACGCAAGTAAACTTTGCTATATAAGTTCACGACATCTTCGCAAAACCGATACAAGCACTCCCGACTCATTCTAGCAGACATCCTTAAGTATTCATCCCATGAATCACTAGCAGTCCCGTACGCCAACTGACGAATCGCAGAAGTACATTTTTGTAGAGTCGTAAAACCTCGTTTTCCTCTAGCATCATATCGTAGTGTGAAAAACTCATCATAATTAGCCAAGTCATTGGCAATTCGTTGAAACAATCGGCGACTCATTCTAAAGCGACGCTTAAATAGCTCGTCTGGGTATACGCAGTCCTCAGCAAAGTAGTCAGCAACCAAACGTTCGTGTGCACCTTTAGATAAAAATAAAGAATATAAGAAATAAAATATAATAACAAAAATATATTTTTAAAATATAAGATATGAAATACAATAAAAAAGTAGTAAAAAAAATTAACAAAATATAACAAAATAAGAAATTTAAAAAGTATAAGAAATAAAATATACCCTCACGATCTCTGTTTAATGCGGCGCGTCTTGTTCTTGGTTCCGAATTTGTTTCCTCGTCACTACTGTCGTTTACGAACTCCAACAATATGTTTGCCGTTTCAACCATCGTGCTTGCAAAAAAATTGGCAACGTTTGCCTCTTCTGACGACGAACTCATGCTTGAATAGAGGTGAAAAAGGCTAGAAATTGTTTATAAAAATTAGAGTGTAATGTTTATAAAATATAGAGTTTTTGGTGTGGAATAGGTTTGAATTTGTGGTAGTGTGGTATGGAATTTTGAAGTTTAATATATATATATATATATATATATAATACGTTTTTTTTAAACGGTCAAAAATGGGCAACGTTCAAATCCAAACGGCTACTTTTTTATGGGGAAAAGGGACGGGGAGGACGGGACAAATCTCCCGAGCACACCGAAGGAAGATCGGGGGGGGGGGGGGGGGGGCGGGCGGTGTTCCCGCTCGGGGAAACATCCACATCACCCTTCTCGACCTCCTTCCCGTTCCATACCCCTCAGTCTAATATGATATAACTCAAATATTAAAACCTAACCTAAAATGATGTACAACTCCAATTGTAACACCTGTTGTAAATATAATTAATATTTACTGGTTTGAACATAATTAATGACTTGCCTATACATAATTAATGAATAACCTGAACACTTTGTGTTTTTTTTTCCTGTATGAACAAAACCCAACAAAAAATAGTCGTTTTTTTCTCCGTTTTTTATATAGCACTGTGATACTCGTTGGAAAAATAATAAAACGCTCGTTAGTTTGGTCGTTTTTTTCTCCGTTTTTTATATAACACTATGGTACTCGTTGGAAAAATAATAAAACGCTCTTTAATTTGGTGTAATTTTTTTCTTTAAAAAATCCCGTATATAAAGGATATTAACGATTAAAAATTATGGGAGGAAACATGAGAGAAATAAATTTAATTTTGTTTTTAAATTCTTTTTTTTTTCTAAAATATCTCAATGTCACATGACACTTTTTAAAGGGAGAATGACTATATGAGTGTCATGTAGGATTTAGCATGACTATATGAGAATGACTATATGAGTGTCATGTAGGTTTTTTTTTTAAATAGCCGTTCGGCGCTTTTTTGATTTTTTTTTGGCTCAAAATGCTTAGAATTATGTATATTACATGCCCTAAAATTTTCAGACCCTAAAAAGCTCGGGAAGTTAGAGTTTCTCCGGTTTTCACCCTAATAGGGTTTTCCATTTATCCTTATACTATATATATATATATATATAAATATATATATATTCTATAATATATAAATGAAAGCTAATGAGGGACACATGGCATCTTATGAGGGCTTCCTTTAAGTTTTCCCGCTCATTTTACCGGGTCAATTAAACGGGTCATTGATACTCCATCTATTATTAAATTATTTTTTCTCTCTCTCATGTGCATGGCACGTGCACTTCCCCCATATTTTAAACGTTAATAACTTTTTAAATGACATTTTTTTTGAAAAAAAAAATTACACCAAATTAACGAGCGTTTTATTATCTTTCCAACGAGTAACATCTATTGAGTGCAAAACGAAAAAACGAGCGTTTTATTACTAATGGGTCTGCTTTGTTCAATGGGTTTGCTTTGAAACAAACTTCTTATGACAACATCTATTGAGTGCAAACCACTGCTGTTAATCATCAGTTGTTTCATTCATTAGTAGTTACCGATTCATTAGTGGTTTCCAATCAGCTATTTCATTTATCAGTGGTTACCAAAGGCAGAAGCACAACCACCAATGAATGAATTTCCAGCTTTAGTTGGATTTAGTCTTCCCGTATTTTCACACGGGGTTTCACCTAGTATATATACATATATATATATATATATATATATATATATAGGGGATGGTTCAATAGAGAACTCATTTTATTGAGAGAACTCGAGAACTAAATAATAGCCATTGATCTTAATAGATCAATGGTTATGATTAAATGAAATAAAAACAACAACAATAGATGAGATTTTAACAAGGAAGGGTATTTTGGGAAATTATAAAAAGATTTTAATAATCCTTTTATCATTTCAATACCTTCTTCATGTTAACTTTTCCTCTCTCTACCCATCTCTCCAAACAATGAAAACCTAGGTTTGTTCAATCATGAGTTTATCAATCATTCATATAACACCATAACCATCAACAATCGATCATATGCATCATGCTGATCCATCAAACAATCGTTCGTCAACATCAGGTATCATCGTATTATTCGTAATATCCATGTTGCACACGAACGAGACTATTTGTACTCGTATTATATCGATTAATTAGGCGTTTTGTGTAAGAAAAACACCAAACCGTTAACTAATGCTTCAATGTATTGTATGTGAAATAAGTTAAATGGTAGTTTTGAATGATATTGTGATTTGTAATGTGTAATACATGTTTAAGTGAACTGTATGATATGTATTGCACATATGTTATAGTTTTACGATTGAGAATATATTGTATGATATGTATTACACATATGTAATAGTATTGTTATTTCCGTGGTGTATTACACATGTGTAATATAGTACTGTTATGTGTGTGGTGTACAACACACGTATGTTGTAAAATATATTATGATAGATGTAACTGGAGTTCACATGTGTAATATGATATTTTCAGCTAATGTTATCAGTGAATAGACTTTGTATGCAATGTATTGCACATGTGTGATAATTATGCCATGTATTACACGTGTGTGTTAATATTATTTGTGATAGATTGATTTGTCTGTCATATGTTCCACATATATGTTATCTTTAACTGTGTTTCACATGTGTAGTATGGATGTTTTAGTTGATGTTAAATGTGAATAGGCTTTGTATGCAATGCACTACACATGTGTTGTGTTAAATGTGAATAGGCTTTGTATGTAACAGTAATTCACATGTGTAATATGCCTGGTGTAGCTTATGTTAATCGTGAACAAGCATTGTATGACATGCATTACACAAGTGTGATAATTGTTCCATGTATTACACATGTGTGATAATATTATTTTTGATAGTTAGTGTTAAGTTAGACTGATGTGCTTGTCCAATGTTGCACGTATGAGATATCTTGTATTTCACATGTGTGGCAGTCTTGTTTTTGTTGATGTTTAGTGTGAATAGGCTTTGTATGCGATGTAATACACTTGTGTTATAAATGTTTAATGTATTAGACATTTGTGAAAATTTAATTTGTGATAGTTAATGTTAAAATGATATAATGTTTTGTTTGTCATGTGTTGTCATATGTTATTAATGTAACTGTATTTCAAATGAGTAATGCGATTGTCTTAGCCAATGTTCAATGTGAACAGTAATTCACATAGTGCAATGCT